>PVLA01000610.1:0-502352 GCA_004027455.1 Hydrochoerus hydrochaeris
CACCTGCTAAGCCTGGGGCGCTTCCTGCTTGGGGCTGGGGGTTGCTGCCAAGGTTAGCATATATATATTCCAGCTTCTAAAAAATAAAGCGGATTCAGATTCACTCACAGACTGGTGTGCAGTGTTTTCTGTCTCTCACTCGCCGACTCCCTGTCCACCTTTGGGAAACCCTAGCCCTGCCGCAGCTGGACTCCGGCAGCAAAGAACTCTCACATCAGGAAAACAGAACAAGCACAAATAAACAATCTAATGCTACATCTAAAGCTTCTAGAAAAACAGCAAGTCAAGCCCAAAGCCCATAGATGGGAGGAAATTAAAAAGATCAGAACATAAAGTAACTCAATTGAGACTAAGAAAACAATACAAAGAATTAATGAATCGAAGAGTTGGTTCTTTGAAAGAATAAACAAAATTAAATTCCTAGCCAATCTTGTCAAAAAAAGAAAAACTCAAAATTCGTACACTGAGAGATGAAAAGTGTGAAATTATCACAGCTCCTGTGGAAATTTAGATCATCAATACCTACTTTGAAAATCTATACCTGAACAGGATAGAAAACACAGAAGAAACAGATGCTTAGAAACATATAAATTACCAAAACTGACTCAAGATGATGTAAAAATTCTGAATAATCCAGTATCAGTTAATGAAATTGAAAATGTAATTAAAAAACCTACAAACAAAGAAAATCCCAGGTCCTGATGGATTCACAGCTGAATTCTACAAGAAATTTTGAGATTTAACATCAATACTCCTCAAATTCTTTAAAACAATTCTCCCTAACTCATTCCTAGAGGCAAGTACTACCATAATATCAAAACCAAAAAAAGACTCAATCAAAAAAGAGAACTATAGGTCAATCTCTTCAATGAACATAGATGTAAAAATCCTCAATAAAACACAATATAATAAAATCATCAATAAGATTATACACCATAACCAAGTAAGATTCAACCCAGGAATGCAGGGATGGTTCAACATACCCAAAGCAATAAATGTAGTACACATCATATTAACACATCCAAAAGACAACAACCACATGGTCATCTCAATAGATGCAGAAAGTCTTTGATAAAATTCAACACTCATTCATGATAAAAATCCTACAAGAAAAATAGAAATAGAAGGTCTCTACCTCAATCTGATAAAAGCCACCTATGAGAAACCAACTGCCAACATCATACTCAATGGACAAAAACTAAAAGCTTTCAACCTTAAATCAAGAACAAGACAAGGATGTTCACTATTACCACTCCTATTCAATACAGTTCTAGAAACATTAGCTGGAGCAATTAGATAAGAAAGAGCTATACTAGGAATAAGGATAGGAAGAAAGCAAAATTATCATTATTTGCAGATGATATGACACTTTACATAGAAGACCCCAAAAATCCACCAAAAGTCTACTAGATTTAATAAGCAAATTCAGCAGTGCAGCTGGATACAAAGTCAACACTCAAAAATCAATAGCATACCTGTATACAAACAACAAAGTCACAGAGTGAAATTAGGGAAACAACACCTTTCACAATAGCATCGAAAAAAAAAGTTCTTAGGAATTAATCTAACGAAGTAAAAGATGTATATATTGAAAATTACAGTCTTCTCAAAAAGGAGATTGAAGAGGATCTCAGAAAATGGAAAGATATCCCCTGCTCATGGATAGGAAGAACCAACATTGTAAAAATGGTCATTCTCCCAAAATTGTTATACAGATTCAATGCAATCCCAACCAAAATACCATTAGCATATCTAACAGATCTAGAGAACACATTCCTAAAATTCATCTGGAACCAGAAGAGACCTAGAATAGCAAAGGCAATCCTGGGCAACAAAAGCAAGGCAAGACTTGAAATTAAACTACAAAGCTACTGTAATAAAATCAGCTTAGTACTGCAAACAAAACAAAACAAAACAAAACAAAACAAAACACAGACCTGAGGATCAATGGAAGAGAACAGAAGATACAGACACAACTACAAACCCACTTACCTACCTTATCTTTGACAAAGGGGTCAACATATTCACTGGAAAAAAAAGACAGCTTCTTTTATAAATGGCACTGGAAAAACTGGCTTTCCACATGCCGAAGACTTAAACTAGACCCATGCCTATCACCATGCACTAAACTAAAGTCAAAATGAATCAAGGATCTAAACATTAAAACAGAAACACTGAATCTACTGGAAGACAAAGTAGGTAGAAATCTTAAAAACGTAGGTTTAGGCAGAGAGTTTATGAACAAAATCAAATCGCATGGGAAGTACTTCAAAGAATGAGCACCTGAGATCTCATCTTATTAAAAAGTTTCTGCACATCAAAAGAAATCACCAACAGGGTGGAAAAATTCCCACAAATTGGGAAAAAATTTTGCCGATAGTCCCTCAGACAAAAGACTTCTATCTAGAACTTATGAAGAACTGAAAAAAATCAGGCCTCCCCCAATTCAAAGACCCAATCCAAAAATGGGCATCTGAGATAAATACACAAATCTCAGATGAAGAAATAAAAATGGCAAAGAAATACATGAAAAAATGCTGGGCCGAGGATTTAGCTCAGTAGTATAAGCACCTGCCTGGCTAGTGTGAGGTTGTGAGTTCGATCCCTGGTACCAAAAAGAAAAAAAAAAGTTCAGCATCACTAGTCATCAGAGAAATGCAAATAAAAACAATGCTAAGATTCCATCTCACTCCAGAAAGAATGACCAAGATCAAGAAATCAACCAATAACAAATGCTAGAGGGGCTGTGGGGAAAAATGAAAACTTCTGCATTGTTGGTGGGAGTGTAGACTGGTGCAACCACTGTGGAAATCAGTGTGGAAATTCTTCAAAAGGCTAGGATTAGAGATCCCATTTGACCCAACTATCCTCCTTCTTGGCATCTTCCCATAAGAACTAAAAAATATCATACCACAGCGGTATATGTGTACCCATGTTTATAACAGCATAACTTGTAATAGCCAAATCTTGGAAACAACCCAAATGCCCATCAACTGAGGAATGGATAAAAAAGATGTGGTATTTTTATACAATGGAATACTACTCAACTATAAAGAAGGATCACATTGAGGCTTTTATAGGTAAGTAGATCCAACTTGAGACCATACTCGTAAGTGAAATAAATCAGACTCACATGTTTAAGTACTGTATTGTCTCCCTGATATAAGAAACTGAAAGAAGCTAGGCATTTAGCTCAGTGTCATAAGTGCCTGCCAGGCAAGCATGAGGTCAGGTGTTTGATCCCTGGTGCCCCCCCCGCCAAAGAAACTGAAAGAGTAAATAATAAGATCCAAAATCTACAATAGGTACTGTAAAAAGGTAAGAAATTGCTCAAAGGGAAAAAACTGGGATAGGGGAAAGGAGAAAAGAAGGGAAAAGGAAAAAGATATAAATTTGTATATATATACATAAGATAGCAAAGATTATACTAATTCTTCTAGTTCATGGAAAAGAACAGTTAATACACATACAGTCTGATCAATTTTGCATGTCTATATCTGGTAATCTAAGCAACTCTTCTAAGAGTTGCTGCGAGTTCAAGGCCAGCCTGGGCTACAAAGTGAGTTGAAGGCCAGCCTGAACTGCATAGTGAAACTGTCTCAAACACGCATACACACACACAAGCAGTCGTTGCCAAGTGGTCAGAGATGTAACTCAATGGTAGAACACTTACCTAGCATGAGCAAGGCCCTGGGTTCAATTCCCAACATTGGGGAAAAACAAACAAACAAAACAGTAGTTTCTCTTGAATAATGTCAGGATAGAGAAGCTGTATATAAACACCAAATGCTATTATTGTCCTGATATTATTTCCACTGTATCATGGATAAACTTCTTTTAAAGGGCCAGATAGTAAATATTTCTGACTTTTCAGAATCATATGGTTCCTGTCACAAATATTCAACTCTTCCATAATAAGTGGAAAAGCAGTCATAGACAACTTGTAAACAAATGAACATGGTGATTCTCAATAAATATTTATAAAAATATTTTTTAAAAAGCCGGAAGGTCAAATTTGACCAAAAGATTATAGTTTGATAACACTTCTGCCTAGATCCATCTTTTAAAAAGAAATTAATAACACAGTAAAGTGAAAATCTGAAGGTAACAAAATATGGCACAGTCTACCTAGTAATCACAAAAGAGAAAAATGTTCCTTCTCCACCTAAACACCTGGAAGTCACCACCCATAAACCAGTGATCAAACAGCACCACTAACAGTGCCACAGTCAGGTAATGTGTACCTCTGAAAACCAGGCAATATGAAGGTACATCTCTTAAGGATTCTAGCCAAAAATGTTTAAGGTAACAGTCATTAAATCTATTTTAACACTTTACAGAAGGCAAAGAGACACAAAGACACAAATTCTGAAGGTGCTCAGTATCAAACCTGGGGCCTCATATATGCTATTAAAGTACTCCACCACTGGGCTGCATCCCCAGGCTCACAGGATACCAAGTTTTAAACAAGACTTCAAAGAAACAATGGTAAAGAAAATTCTAAATACAGAACATTTTACAAGATTATCTCTTCAAAGAGTTTTTAAAATTTTATTATTATTACTATTTTTAAAGACAGAGTCTTGCTGTGTAGATCAGGCTGTCCTTGGACTACTGAGTGCAGGCTAGCCTTGAAATCAAGGTGATCCTTCTTGCCTCTGTCTCCTGAGTATTGGGATTACAGGTGTGTGTCACCAACCCTGCCAAGAGTCTTTTTTTAAGTGGGAGTTTAAATTCAATGTTGAGATATGACAACAGACCTTAGTTTGGAGAGGAGGAACACTTTATAATAGTTTTTCTTTACCTAAATGGCAAAATGTAAATACAGATTAGGGCTCAGGTGATTTGGAGGATTTAACTTTGTTAGATATAATAATATTGTTGATACAGAAGAAAATTTCATCGTTTGGAGATTCATACTTAAGTATTTAGGGGTAAAGTGACACGACATAATTTTTAGGTGATTCAGCAATAACTGTATTTGCATAGATGAAGCAAATACAGCAACACTACAAATTAAATGTGTCCTTGCAAAATTCATGTGTTGAAATCCTAACTACTAATATGATGGTTTTAGGAGGTGGGGTCTTTGGTAGGCAACTAGATCTTAAGAATCCTGATGAATAATAGACTTAGTTCCCTTATAAAAAGGATCTCAAGGAGCTCTTTAGCTGTTTCTGCCTTGTGAGGATACACCTGGAAAACAGCCGTCTACCAAACAAGCAAAGGACTTAACCAGACACCAGATCTGCCAGCACCTTGATCTAGAACTTTTCAGACTAAATTGTGTGAAATAAATTTCAGGGTATAAACTAGCTAGTCTATATTATATTACAGCAGCCCAAACTAAGACAAAATTACAAAACACTTTAGGTGCTTATATAGGTACTAAATTCAGTGTACTATTATATTCTACAAGATTAAATTTTTTCATAATAAAAAGGTAAAAAAGAATGCAGTATGAAGTGATTTACAGTTTACTAACTTTTACTCATCACATCCCTTCAAATATTATAGTAGTTCTAATTCACCCCCAAAGTTCTAAAGGTTCTACATAAAAATCTCCCTCAAAGAAAATTTACAAAACTTGACTGATTTTTTTCCTTTTTAAAACATCTAATTTTGCTGGGGGTGCTGACACACCTGTAATCCCAGCACTCAGGAGGCTGAGGCAAGAGGATAACTGTGAGATTGAGGGCGTAAACTGCATAGTGAAACCCAGTCTCAAAAAACAAAATGGTAAAGTAAATAAACAAGTATCTAATTTCTCAAAGTGACAATAACGGGCATGACAGCACATGCCCTATAATCCCAACACTTGGAGACTAAAGCAGGAAGATTAAAAAGTCCAGGCCAGCATGAGCTACACAGCAAGACACTGCCTCAAGTAACCAAAAAACAAAAAAAGAGCAACACGGCAAACTTTTTTTTATTGTTACCAAAGATCGAACTCACAACTGTACACTTGCAAGGCAGGTGCTTTATGCCGATGAGCTAAATCCCTAGCCCTCATAAGGCAAACTCTTTAAGAGTAGAGCCTATGGTTAATTAACACGGCTATCCAATTTGTATTTATTTTACTCTTAATACACCTGTAATTCCTTGATAGCATTTTTATTTTTTATCTTACATAAATATTCACATACTTGTTCTGCTCCCTCCTTCCCTAGTTGGCAGTCTCAAAATAATTCTGTTTTCAAAGTGCCAGTTCTGATTGACAATATTGAACAAATAAAAATGGACAGCAGGTACCTTTAGAAGCATTAAATCCTTGAGAAGGATTGTAAACCTCTTTCCTCTTCCTGCCCACTATTCCTCTCCTCTCTTTAAAAGATTCTATTTCAAAAAAAAAAAAAGATTCTATTTCTATGGAAATTTTTAATCAACTATTTATAGAATACAAATACACATATAGTTAGCATATAAAACTTAACACAGTAGTTCCCCTCATGTGGCTTATACTTTGATAGAAAATAAGAATCTCTTTTTTTTTTTTTTTTGGTACCGGGGTCAAACTCACAACCTTATGCATACCAGGCAGGTGCTTGTGCCACTGAACTAAACCCCCAGCCCCGACAATCTTATCATGCTTTCAATTTAGATCCTGGAACTCAGTCATCAGATCCTTATTCATACAGTGATAAACTGAATGATGCTTTGAACAGACTTGTTGCTGCCATCTCCCAAACTAATCAGAATGTGACATTCAACAGCGGGTTTATTGGTTTCCAATTGATGTTACATGCGTTAACAGAGCACAAGTTGACCAGTAGAAACTGCAGACAGGAACAAAGCAGAAAGCCCAAATGAAATGTTGCAATTTCAAAACAGAGAATTATTCAGTACAATCTTTGGATTTCAGAAAGATATAACATTTAGGTAAACAAATCTTTGGATTTCAGAAAGAAAAACAGGGCCAGGGATTAGCTCAGTGGCACAAGCCATGAGTTCAATCCTCAGTACAAAAAAGAAAGAAAGAAAGAAAGAAAGAAAGAAAGAAAGAAAGAAAGAAAGAAAGAAAGAAGAAAAGAAGACAGAAAGGCAGAAAGAAAGGAGGAAACAGCGAGAGCAAAAGAGCGAGAAAGAGCAAGAGAGAGCGAGAGAGCACGAGCAAGCAGGAGGGAGGAAAGGGAGGGAGGGGAAAAAGAAAAAGAAATTGGTACTGCTGATGTGAACATTTCACCACGATGGAAACATTGATAAGAAAACCTCGACAAAATGGAAGCCTGAGATAGAAACTCTCAACGACAAAACCAAAGGTAGAGAAGATGTTGTTGCTGAGTTATACAGCAACTATGATGTCATTCAAAACACTGGTCAGTGGTTGTGCTTTACTTGATTCTAAATATGTGTGGTACAAATAGTTTGACAGTTTACAAATAAAATAACAAGTGCAAAATATCACAAAGAAATTTTCATAGCGGATTGGGACTGGAGTTCATAAGAGATCATTTTAAAGCAGAGAAAAAACAAAATGTTTCTGCCCAGAGAATCATGCAAAAAAAAAAAACTGTGGAGAACACTGGTGAGCTGACAGATGAACAGGCAGGCGCAGCGTCACAAAGACCTACTACAACAACAAGAAAACCAAAAAGATGTCAACTGTGCCCTACAATGAAGTACAGGAAAACAAAACATACATGCTGTTGGTGTTGATACTTGTGTATGAAACATGAAATTGTCATGTATGAAGTCTGCCTCACAAGTGACAGCTGTGGTAGACTTTTGTGTTTACACTGTAGTACATAGGGGATTTTTCCCCACGTTATCTTTCAGGTTTTGTAAGCAAGTACACAGCTGATATGAAAATGTTGATGTCTAATCTAAACACGCAATACATATTTAAAATTTAATAAATTTATATTTTATGCTCCTCTTTAACTATACAATATATAATAAAAATCTCCTGACAAAACAGACCACTGAGATATCAAATATCTCCTATAAAAAGGCAAGAAAGCAAAAGACATGTTAGATGTGCTGTCAGTGTAAATAATGCGTGTGTATAGGACATGCTACTGTCACTTGTGAGAACAGCCTTAGGTGTGATAACTGAAGTACAGATTTTTTTGGTAGAGTGCTATTGGTATTTTCATTATAGCTCATCTAGAAATTTATTTCTAATGTTTTTAGACTTTGTATACCAAAACCCAGTCCATTTTGAAAATTTTGATGCTTTATAAACATTCAATAAAGATTAAAAACACACACAAAAAAAGAAAAAAAACGAGAACTCTTCATTTTGTATCAAAAAAACCCTGAATATATAATACAGGCCAACCCTCTGCTTTAACTCCAGTGATCAAGGTTACTAAATTTTACCATGAAGAAGTCAGAAGTCACAGAATCATTAGATGGTTGAGAGGGAACCTCTGGTTTTCTGTTCTCAATTTCAGAATTGTACACTTTAAAACTTACTAAATAATTCATAGGAAGAATACTGATAGTAGAAACAACAACAGAAAACACTCAATAAAGGTTAGCAATTGTAATGTACCAGGCTCTACAAAAACAACTTTACGCAGATTATCTTGAATCAACAATTTTATGAAATATACTATTACCCCCCCCCTCACTTTACAAATGAGAAAAGGATTAGAAGCATTAACTTGTTTTAAGTTATCCATTTATGAGAGGTAGAATGGGAATTCCAATCCAAGTATCAACTTTAGTCAGTGCTTCTAATCAACATCCTCCTTTTGGAGCTTTTTCCAGAAATATAATCCACTCCAAGTATAAAGCCTTCTTATACTTAATATAAATTTATAAGCATATATAAGTAAACAATGTTAAACAGCTACTGAAAGCACAAAGAAACAATTTAAAAAGCTGTTGAGAAGATACCAACCCCTTAAAATATCTTTTAAGTGTATTCCTGAAGCCAAGTATGGCAGTACATATCTGCAATCCCTGCACTCAGGAAGGTGAGGCAAGAGGATCACCATGAGTTCCAGCCTGGGCTATACAGAGTCCAAGGCTAGCCTGAAGGGCACAGCAAGAACACTGCCTCCCACCCTCTGCAAAGTATGCTCCCAAAACTATGGCTGTCTAGCATCTACCAAAGCTTTTTCAGCCACAATATTTGATAACACATTAAATAGCCCCCCCCTTTTTTACCAACCAGGTTGTTTTCAGTCATCTTAAAAATGCAGGATTAATGTGATTTCAGCCAACTCTATATAATTAATTATTCCTCTCTATTCCTTTACATTCAAAATATGCTTTATACTTGACTCTATAATTTAGCCGTATAATACAAATTCAAACAATGACACAAAGACCCAGCTACACAAATTTCCATCTAGAAATTGAACACTAAATCTGAAAAAGTAGATGTTTTAGGTAAGATATCATTTTAACATATTCTGTGCTAAAACATCAATCTGTATTCCCAATTTAGTGACCATCTTGTACTTAAATAGAAAGTCAAGCAAAGACAAAAGCAGATAAGGCAACATGATACAAAAGTGCAGGGGAAGATCAAATAACCTGAACTGTAATATATTCAGTCACTGCAAAAACAATTTAAGATGTAGAGTAAGAGCAATAATGGAAATACTAATCATTACTAATCCTTAAAACGTGTACTACCCTTACAAGTTAGAGGCAGTTCATGAAACAAAAGGGAGGGCATAACTGAAAACCATTATACATTAATCTCAAGTTATTTCATTTTTACATTTTTATTCAAGATCTTCTGGAACAGTTGAAATGAAACTCAGTTTCCTTAAATTTAGGATCACTAATCGCTGAAGCTTTAAAAAAATTTTAAATTATATTAACCAAATGAATGATAAGGGGCCTGAGGTATAGTTGCAGTAACTTGCTTATTAGCACGCCTGAGGTCCTGGGTTCAATCCCCAGCAACCCCTGCAAAAATGAAACTACTAATCTGATGGCATATTTGAGTGCAATAAATGGGGTCTCTTGTGTCGAGTGCTAATTTTTATACTTAATCAAACACAATTGGATTTTCTTTAAACTAAAAATGGAATCTTGATTCACTGTAGCAATTTTAAAATCATAATTAAACTGACTCACAAATGGAAGCAAAAGATTATCAAGAATTAAAATCAAAAGATAAAAGATTTCTCAGGCGTGGAGGGGAGGGAAAGAGAATGAAAAACAAGGTATGAATCAACTCTACACAAGGAATATAAACATTACATACTGCTAACATGTCCACATAAGAAATTTTTAAGAGGACATGATTTTTTTCCCCTCCTTAAAAAAAAAAAAAAATATATATATATATATTTTTTTTGGGGGGGGGGGGCCAGGGAGTTAGCTCAATGGTTGAAGTGCCTGCCTGGCAAGCACAAGGTCATGGGTTTGATTCCCGGTACAAAAAAAAAAAAAAAGAAGAAAACAAAACAAAAAATTTTCAGGCTTAAGTGTGCAATAAGTGTGTAAACAAAAGAAGAAACAGCTTTACTATACTGCAGAACAAAGCACTTCCTTAATATTTAAGCACAATCGAACAACCTCCTACAAGAACTTAGAGTGCAGGGAAAAAAAAGACAACTTCAGGTGATACACCACAACTCTGCAATCAAGGGAGACAGTGGAAAGCAAATAGACAATTTGAGCACAGCTAAAACAAATTATCGATTGGCAAATAACCAGAGAACGAAAGCAGTAGTCACAAGTAGTATCAGTATCACCACATATTATTGGTCAGCCACTGATCTCTCAGCTGTATTCACATAAGAAAAGGCAATAGGGTCTTCTTATACCAGAGTTGTTAAAAGTCCTGATCATGCTCCTCTCATTACCCCACCTTAGCTTCTATCCTCCTTTTCAGGAACTCATTGTACATCTAACCAAGTCTGGATAGTAAGTGGAAACACCTGAAGACCCCCAGGATTTTTCTCATGCCTGCCTAAAGTTAGGACTGATTTTTCTCTTTGGGTCCTCTTCTAATATGAAATCAATGTTCTTTCTCTTAAATACAACACTATTTCCTTTTTCTTCCAATCACAGAAACTCTTCTTGTTTTCCTTTCATTAACACTGGTAAAGCAGTATTAGGAGGCATCATGATGTAAACCTGGAAAGGCTCAGGCAGGAGGTTTATTTGAGCTCAGGAGTTTGAGGACAGCTTGACCAAGAAACAAAACAAAAACCAGTAAAACTCGAATCATGGCAGTAAAGTGTAGTGAAGAAAACACGAATGAAACAAATGTTCCACTCAGTTTTTTTAAGCCAGCCACCAAAAGAGCAATGCTGTCGTGTCTGTTTTGTTCAGACTCTAGCTTGAAACGAGGCCTTATATACACAAGATACAAAAGTGAAAGCAAGAGTGATGAGGGACCTTATGTGGGTGCACCTGTAATCTCATCTACTTGGGAAGCTGAATCAGGAGGATCACAGTTCGAGGTCCAGCCTGGGCTACAGTAAAACGGTATCTCAAAAAAAAAGAAAAAAAAGAAAAAGAAAAAAGCAGGGGAATGAGGAGCTACAGCTTAAATATTAATATCCTCAGTTTTTTGCTCCTCAGAAGAAACAGCAAGCCTTCCAAATCTAAACTTGATATCCTATACATCCTATCATTCACCAGAAGCTGCTTTGAGTTAAATTACTTCTTCGTTCAAGGCAATTAAACAAAGCCATCTGTATTCAATAGCTAACGCCAGTTCCTTATCTCAGTTGAATGCTTTAGTCAGAAGAGGTGGAAAAAAAACTTTGTTCAGATAGGTTAAGCACCCTGGATCCTCCTATTTATAAGAACATCTAGTAACTATCCCTTTTCAATATGTAAGGTGCTCTTAACATCCACATCAAGAAAATAAAAAGCAATCAGACCTAAGAACCAGTGACATTACCTCCAAGTTTAAAAGTGCTTTCCTTCAAACCCTTAATCTACATGTCCTTTGTTGAGCTTGCTTCTTCTCAGATATGTACCTATCAAACACAACTTAAAGTTTCTCAGTATTAAAAATTTGACTACCTAAGAACATAACTTTATTTTAATAGGTTTCCATAAAAGAAAAGGTTTGTTTTTGTTTTTGTTTTTTTTTTTTCTGTACCAGGGATTGAACTCACAACTTTGTGTTTGCCAAGCAGGCACCTAAGCCTGCTGAGCTAAACCCCCAAGGTTTTCCCTAATTCTATCACACACATTTTTTTTTTTTTTTTTTTGAGATAGTCTTGCTATGTAGTTCAAACTGGCCTTGAACTCATGGCAATCCTCCCTGCTTCAGTGCTGGGATTAAAGGTGTGCAATACAATGTCCTTTTCACTTACATCCTATCCTCAAGCAAAGGACATTCCACATGGACAAAAATCACAACAATCCTAGAAACAGATGTCATTCTTCCTTTATCAATGTCTGTAACTATTTCCATTACTGACACAGTAAGATAAATTCCTTGTTGGTCAGTGGATAGCTTATAGTGTGTCTCTCTTCCCTAAGTATCAGACCTATCTGACAGAATTTTCTGCTCACAAAGATGCAAAACCAAGTTTTCCAAGTAATGTTATTTGTAAATATCATGCTTTTTAACTTAAAAGAAATAAATCAATGCAAAGTCAATAAAAACATTCCAAAAGAAAAAAAAATTTTTTTTTTGGTACCGGTGACTGAACTCACAACTTCAGACTTGCCAGGCAGCACTGTGCTGCTGACTATATCCCCAGCCTTCAAAAGAAAATTCTGAATCAATTTTAAGTACAATCATATTAAAACTATTAGGTAGCAGAGGCATACAGCTACAGCAGAGTGTGTGTGCAGGAGGCCTATGGTTCAATCCCCAGCACCACTACCATTTAAAAAAAAGTTAAGCTTATTGAGTTTGTTAAACAAATTGTTATAAGGAATAACATTACAAAATGAATATGCTATGCCAAAAAATAGTAAGATATTGCAGATCTAGTCACACAATAACTACAATAAAGGAAAAAATTTACCTGAAAATTCCTGTATAAAATCACACTTCAAAAGCAATGTGTTGGTGTCTGCTATTAAAATTAAATTGAAGAGAAATAAAACACTCTGAAATCTGAAAAATTTAAAAAAGTGTATACTAGCATATAATGTTTCTTAGGACACAATGCTGCTAAAAATTAAATATTAAACTCTTGAAATAGTCTGAGAAATAAGTATGCATTGTAAATAAATCACACGTTTGGGAAATTTCATTAACATTATAAAAATTTAATAAAGGGCCTTTTTATCCTAACACTGATTCAATATCTTGTAAAATAACTGGTTTACTTACACAGTAGTATTCTTTGTGGGAAAAGACAATACTGAAAATAATTCATCTTTCAAATCAAAGAGATTTTTAAAAATCACGAGAAATGTGTTATTTGCACTAAGATTCCAAAATGACTAATCCAGGACATTAACACAACTTGGTCAAAAAAGCCCAAAAGTTAGCCAGGTGGTGGCACAAGCCTGTCATCCCAGCATCTGAGAGGCTGAGGTAGGAAAATCAAAATTTTAATCCCAGCCTGAGCAATTTAGCAAAAATCAACTCCAGCTTGTTTCAAAATTTAAAAAAAAAGAAAACAGGCTGGGGCAGTAAGTCAGTGAGAAGGCCCTGGATCAATCCCCAATACAAGCAGGAAAAAAAAGGTAAACAACAGAGTATGAAGTTCAAGGAACTTTTTCTGTAATTGTTAGATCAGCTGTTAGAAGCTAATGAGAAACTCTGCCATTTTACACATTTTACAACTGTCCAGCACATACTACCAAAACTAAACGTTCACCAAATCTACTCTTTACCACCTTCACTTTTGAGTACAAGAAAGTGAGATGTAAAGTAGTCTAGATTACCTAGCTGGGGTCTACCCAGTTTCTAGGAAATATTGTCTCATATCCTTAACCAATCCTCTTAACAATTCTGCTGATGTATCAGATATATCCTATGATACAACTTTAAAGCTGCCAAAATAAATAGCAGTATTCAGTTTTATTTCAGTTCTGAAATTAGTTCACTAAAGTAAAAAAAAAAATTAAAAAATTAAAAAAAATACCAGGTGAAGAATCACTTGAAAATCCAGAAACATCATGTTCTCCCAAATTCTCTTTCCAATGATCTTTTTGTTTTGTGTTTTTTCAGACAGTCTCTCACTGTGTATCCCAGGCTGGCCTGGAACTCAGGGCAATCCTCCTGCCTCAGGTTCCCAAGTGCTGTGATTATAGCTTGTGTACCACCATGCCAGGCTCCCACTAACTTTTTTTTTTTTTTTTTTTTTAACACTTTAACCCACTGTCTGAACAAACTTCCATATTGGAATTTAGAAGCAAAAGAAAGCATTACTGTGATACCACTGGTTGTTTTTCAACTAATTTCCTTTATAACCAATTAATTCTGAAGAGCATATTTCACAGCAAAACGTAAAATATCAGGTATTGTATTTTAAGAAGTTATTTTTGGCCAGGCCTTGCAGTGTACACCTGTAAACCCCAGCACTCAAAAGCTCAGTCAGGATCGAGGAGAGTTTGAGGCAAGCCTGGATTACATAGTGAGTTCATAGTGAGACTACACAGCAAGACCCCGTCTCAAAAAAAAAGTCAATTCTATTTATTTTATTAATATCTTATGAACGACTATCTTTTTATATTTTACTATTGATGCTAGGTAATATCCCAAAATACTTTAGTTACTATTTATAAACATTCATAAAATACAGGGTATATATATATAACCAACACAAATGAATGTGGAAAACAAAGTAACATTCCCTCCCCCTATTACATACAATAAATGTCAGCCAACATGGTACAAGGGTATGGCTGTAATCCATTGTTGGGTCAACTGGTTTTTAATGAAACTCTATAATAACTTAGTGATAATATGGCTAATTCTGCCAAGAGAGCATCACAATTTAACTCAAGACCCCCTAAAAAATGTACATTATAGGAAAATACTGTAATCTCCAACAAGAACCACTTTTTCTGACCCTATGAACCAGCTGTTCTTCGAAGCACAGCTATTTAGACACTACACCATTCCTTCAGATGACGTAATCTTAAAGGACTTGGTAATTATAATCCATGACTTACTAACATAAAACAGCATTTGCTGACATAACCACCAGCCAAACTGAAAAGCTTTCTCACCTATTCCTAGAGTCTTCGGAGTAATCAAGACACCCAAGGGAAGAATGGGAAGAATACAGATAGTGAAAGTTCTCCTAGTCACTTTTGAGAATAATTATATCAACAAATCCATACGATAATCTACAAGAAACTGGGGAAATATTAACTAATAGATGTGAAAGCTCAAATAAAATGTACAACTTACTCCATTCTAACACAATATAAAGGACCACTACAGAAACTGTTGTAAGACTTTAGAAGAAGAAAAACCAATAAAGAGGGGAATACAACCATTAAAAAAAGACAAAGAAGTCATTAAGAGACAAAGTTAAATAAAAGCTTATACTGTACCTCAGAAAAGTCTACTGACATAATTAGAAAAACTAGCCTCACTATTTAGAAATGCTCTACTTAAAAGTAGGCCAACAATAGGAACTTCGCCATTACACAAGAGAAAATAAATGAAATAATATCTACTAGCATTCGGCGTCGACATGTTTCTCCCATCTCTGAGAACATACTGTGACTCACACTGAACAATTTACCACTTCTCCATCCATGCAGTAGCTTAAATAAAGAGAGTTCCTGTGTTAATCCCACAATAAACCTTAGTAATTCTCACATCAGAGTACACATAAACGTTTAGGAGAAAAAGTGTTTTTCCCAAAATAGCTACATAACACCAAGACTACTCAAATTCCTAAATAATCCTTTTTTAAGATTGCTGCCAACTTTATTTTGATACATTAAACATGTGCAGCCTATTTTAAAAGTTCTTTAACTGTGACTTTATCAAAACAGCTTCCTAGTTGTTCATGTTTTTTTTCAGTTTTCAAGTTGTTTTAGAACGACTTACATACTGATGAATTTAAGTTGCTATGAAATGTTTAAAAAGCATTTTTATCAAATAAGCTGGGCAAAAGTCCCAGAACTGGTAAAACTGACATTAGAGGTCATGCAACTTAAAAAAAAAAACAAAAAAAAAACTGAAGCAACTACTTCCAATTCTCAGCCCTTTGTTTTAAAAATTATTTCAATGTTACTTTCACTCTAGGCTTAACAAATCTTTCCTTAAAATGTTAGACTTACAATATAAGAAAGTGATCTACCATATAAAGTTGATCGGTCTACTCTTAATGGGCTTCGGGAATACTTGGGATACCGACGACAAGAAGCTTCAATTAAGAACTTCTCTGTTAAGAAGAATGACATCCTTTAAAAAGGACGATGCTGGAAAGACAGGCGAGAAAGGCCAGGAGTTTAAGACGAGAAAGACGAAGGATTTAAAGCTACCAGTGAGGAGGGAGACAGACAGGGAGACCCACAGACATAAGAACAAGATTTAACAAGGAAGTGAAGCGGAACGGAGAGTACTGTAGAAGTTGACTAGGAAACGAGGGGGAAAGGTGGTGTTTTTCAAGTCACACATGCACCAGGAAGGGAAGAGTCCCAGCCCAGGGCAGCGCCGGCGCTCCCGCGAGGTGCCTACACCCTGGAGCAGGGACGGGGAAGCAGTTGATGCAGGCGTTGAAGCGAACTCCACTCCCTCCCCGCGCCTCTCCCGGCCCCGGCCTCGAGCGGAGGCGGCGGCGGGAAAGGGCCTACCCGGGAGCCAGGCCCTAGGTCCCGCTGCCTAGGGCCCCGCCGCAGCCCGAGGCCCCGACCCGGTACGCGGACCCGGCGGAGAGGCAGCCGTTCCCCCTCCAGCGGACACCGAGCAGCCTCACCTGGGCCAGTGAGGGAGGCGAGGTCTGAGGCGTCCCGTCGCGCCCGCTGCTCTCAGCCCAGGCTTCCGCCGGAGGCGTGACCCTGCCTCAGCCGCCGCTCGACCCTCGGCTCACGGCCACTACCGCCTCCGCCGCCACCGGGGCTGTTTACACCGCCCGGCCCCTCACGCCGCCGCCGCCGCCTTCTCTCCACCCTAGAGTCGCTGCCGATTCGGCCACCGCCTCCGCCTCCGCCGCAGCCTCGTCTCTCTGGAGCATCTTCCACCCACCGAACACTGAGAAACAGAGACTCCAGCCGCGCCGGCAGGAAACTCCCCCGCAACTGTAGGGGGACAAGGCGGTTAGAGCACCGGCGGCTTTTCCGCCATTGAGCAGCAGCGACTCGCCTCCTTCTGCAAGCCCCTCTCCGCACCCCGTCTTTCCCCGCCCTCCGCAGATCCCCGCCTCCACAGCCCACCCATTGGGGCGACGGACATTCCCTGTGGCCTCCTATTTGCTGCAAAGCCTGTCAATCTGTTATCCCTCCCAATTTATCTCCCCAGGAGACGCCGCACTCAGTTTTCCCCGCCCCTACGACTCTGCCTCTGCGCTTCTAATTTCCCATTGGGCATCAGTTACCACCTTTAATTGGCAAGGTCAGCTATCCATCAAAAACCGCCCACTGAGTGAGGCCCAACCCTTTATTACCATTGACTTCATTCAGCCCCACCTCCGTTCTGCAACTAACCTCCCGGACGTCACGGGCCAACCCACTGTGCCAGTCGTAAGTGGAGTCATCTGTCAGTCAAATTACTCCCACCTGCGCCCCGCCCTGCAGAGCTGGAGCCTCGGGAACTCCTTTGTTTTATTGGTTCAAACGTTGTCCTGAAACCTCGGTCATTGGCTTGCTCGACGTGTCCATCACGGAACTAATTTCCAAGTCCGTCACACCGGCTTTTTTTAAATAAACGCGCAAAAGGCGGGGAAGTATCCGAAAAGCGATTGGCTAGTCTTCGAAAACAGCCAAACCCAGGGGAATCTGTGCGAATTCTTCCCGTTCTATGAGGACCATGTTCTCTTACTTTTGACCTCTAAACCTTGAGAAAAACAAGCGCCATAAAAGAACCCAGGGGTTGTCGGGTTATAGGTGTCGGAGCCTACTCCCACCCAGAATCGCAGAGTTGGCCAGTAATTGGCCCACAAGGTTCACCCTAAGCCCTCATTGGAGGAAATAAGTGCCTCTCTGGCGCAGAGACGGGAACGGGATAGTGAGAGCGAGGACAAGAAGCAGACTGGGAAGAGGCGGTAGTTTTGCTTCACAAACGGGTGGGGCCTGACGGGAGTGAGAAACTGGGCGGGCAAGGCCTGGGGAGGTGTAGCGAGGAGAGGAAAGGCCCGGATGTTCCCGAACAATGAAATCATCGCCGGCCAATCATAGCCGCTGAACTGGGATACCTGCGGGACAGGTCTACCAGAGGGGATAGTGGGCGGGAAGTTGGGCTGTCAGAAAAGGACGCAAAGTGACTTGAGCAATGAGACAGATGATCCCTTCAGGAAGATTCTATGCTGTTAGATGGTATTTTGACTGTTTCTTTGCTGTGTAGTGTGCAGCCCTTGGCATTTCCGTGTTTTGTTTCACAAGTCAGCCTTGATTTTACAAAGACACAGGCTAGGCTCTGCCATTCAATCATTCATTTAACAGTAAATGAGAGCCTATTTGCCAGGCATTGCATGCGGAGCTAGAGAAACTAAATTAATCCTGGTTCAAGAGGAGAAGTGATCAATGAAACATGTGCAGGGAATGATGATGACATACAGGATCCTCCCCGTGGATGACAGGAAGGATTCACAATGACACAAGATGCTTCCAGAATAAATTATAGTAATTCAGTAGGTAGATGAAAAAAGCGGGCATGATCCCTCTATCAGTTGGGTTAGACTAAAAGGTATCACACAATTCCCCCCAATTAAAAGTGTAATGGAGGCATTTACCTTAGTATATATATTTACCTAAGGATGTATATAGATTTCTACATATTTTATATATACATTTATATATTTATATATATTTTTAATGCAAGTGCTTTGAAAGAGGTTTTAAACCTCATTCAAACCGGGTGTGGTGGCTCACGTCTATAATCCCAGCACTCGGGAGGCTGAGGCAGGAGGATCGTTGCGAGTTCAAGACCAGCCTGGACTACAAAGTGAGCTCAAAGCCAGCCTGAACTGCATAACCAGACCCTGTCTCAAAAAGACAAAAAAAAAAAAAAAAAAAAAAAAAAAAAAAAAAAAAAAAAAAAAAAAAAAAAAAAAAAAAAAGACTAGCCTGAACTACATAGCGAGACTCTATCTCAAAAAGACAAAATAAAATAAAATATCTTTCATACTTTGGTGTAAGTTGGTTTGGGCAAGTGATTTAAGCTTAGACCCATAGGAGTCAGCTTTAGGAGGGCAAATTTAGGACTAAGACATATCCAGTATAGATTCTTAGTATGGTAGAAATGAAAATGATTGCAATTCAGATTTTTAAAAACATGCTCAAAATTTCTTAAGGATGGCATTTCTCACAGCATGTGGAACAGACAACAAACATCAGAAACACCTGGCATGTAGATTCCCAGGTTCTTTCATGTCTACAAGCTCAGAAAAAAAAAAACACTTATTTTTATTTGTTTGTTTGTAATTGTGCTGCTAGGGATCAAATCCAGGGACAAAGGTAAATTTTTAAATAGTTCCCCAGTGATTTTTATGCACCCCAGTGCTTTATAACCTTTGGCATGGTATAATGGAGACAGCCATAAACTAAAATTCCTTTTCCACATTTCTTTTGTTTGTTTTTCAGATGGGGACTCACCGCATAGCTCAGACCGGCCTGAAACTCACTATCTTTGAACTCAGCCTCCCCAGGCTGAGATTATAGGTGTATACCACCTTGCCCAGCTCTTTTCTCTATGTCTGCATGTTCAGGGGCAATGTGTGATAAAGAAAAGCACATGGGACCATTGAGATAACACCTCCATATTTTTCTTTATTAGTATTATAAGATCATACTGTTCTTGAGAAATACTATTCGAATGATTTATAGAACATATTTCCTCAAATCACACTCCTTTGCCTGACAGACTTTATATAAGTGGAAGGGAGTCTGGGACCTCAGATTCCAAAATAGTGACTACGATAAATTAAGAACTAAGTGAAGATATCTGCAGACCCGTCTTGAGAATTCAAGCAACTATGAAAAGGCATCAGAGCAGTTTTCTTGGCCCACTTGATTTTCTTCTCACTCACCTATGGTTGACCCCAAAATTATATAAAATTCAATCATTTGGGTAGGCTAATGACTGTATATCATTCATCCTTTCAATCCCACTGCCAAAATAAGTAACAAGTACTATTCTAAGTGCTACCCGTACAAGAGACACCAAAACAGATTCACTTTGTTGTGTGTTGTATTCTGTTAAAACACTAAACCATTAAAGCAGGTCCAATGACCTTTACAGCTTTCAAAGGAAAACAAGTGTATGTCATCATAAACACATTATGTGTCATAAACATTGAGTATCACCATAGTAGAATGTACAACTAACTAGCTGTACTCTCCAAGCTTTGCTTTGTTCTATAATAAAGTGGGAATCATAACAATCTTCCTCTAGAGATTTAGATTCTCATAGTAATGCAAAGCAATCAGGATACGTAATTTGCAAAATTGCAATAACACTAACCTTAATGTAGAAAAACTGATTTTTTTCATGTTGGCTACACTATATATATACCTTTAAAATAAGGTGTCAAGGCTGAGGGTATGTTTTGGTCTGAGGGTGCTCTTTGGTCTGGAGACTATACTTGAAGAAATACTGGCTTGGGTTGGGAAGATAGCTCAGTAGTGCAGAGTTTTATCTACCATTCATGAAGTACTGGGTTTGATCCCCCGGGACAGCAAAAAATAAAACAGTAAACCACTGGTTTGGGCTAATCATAGTCCATCGTCTTGCATTGGTATGCTGCTACTACAGAGCACGGCCACATTAGCATTTATAAACACTTTCAGCCATGTTTGTGTTTTATCTTTGTACATATGAAGGTAAAACCAAGCAGACACAAAATCAAAAAGTCCTACAGATATCAGCTGATCTTCAGTGCACCCATCCCTCTCTTTCTAGAACCATCAAGGGCCGCATTTTTTGAGATACCACAGTTTTACAGCTTTCCAGCTTCCATTAAAATCAAGGTAGTCCAGGGCGATGGATAATACTTTGACTGAATTTTATACTTGAGGTATTCCTCTGACTAAATATACCAGAGTCCAGTGGGAAATGGGTGATATACTCGTTGAGAATTTTGAAAGGAGTTTAACAGACTTATTTCCAAAGATACAGTCAGAGTAAAGATAAATCATAAGATCTAGTACCATAGGGCTAGTTGCAGGGAGCTTGTTATTTTTGCTGTGTCTGCAGGAATAAGGAGAGGAAGGGATGACAGAAACCTGTAGACAAGCCACACACGACAGAACAGACCTCTACCCCTAGTGCTGTGGGAAGTGAGGTAAGAGGATTCAAAGTTTGAACACAACTTGGACAACTTAAAAATTCAGTGAGACCCTGTCTCAAAAGTTTAAAAAGGGCTACAGATGTAGCTTAGAGTAAAGACTTCGTGTTAAATCCCCAGCACCACCAAAACAAAAGAAACCTGTATAACAGAAGGGGTTTCCTGGAAAGTAAACAGAGAGTGCAGAGGGACTCCTGAAAAGAACCTGACCTTTGGGTGAATGACAAAGCAAGCCCTCATCAACTGGAAAGTAACTATCCCAGCCTCACTCTTCTCCCTGCAGTCACCATTGGCCAAACCCAGCTGGAAGCAGAGGACCAGGGAGTCTCTTGAATTTATCTACAGACGTCACAGAGCAAGATGGAGAAAGACAGGAGGGCAACTGGACATATGTGAGGAAAAGAGATATCTAGTAGGTATACATTTGAAATTTTAAACCATTTATCTTTATAGAAACAGTCTTTCTCCTGAAAGAGTATTTGACTTGAACAGCAAAAAGGAATAATATTAAGAATAAACTCCTAAATCAAAGGTCCACAAAGTATGGTCTGGGAACCCCTGAGGGTTTGTCCACAAGTTCAAAACTATGCTCACAATAATACTAAGATGTGTGTGTGTGTGTGTGTGTGTGTGGTATCAGGGATCAAGCTCACAACCTCCTGCTTGCCAAGCAGGTACTTAAACACTGCTGAGCTAAATCCTCAGCAATACTAAGACTTTTGAGAGGCCTATTTTATTCTCTCAAGTATAATATAGAAGGGAAGGAACTTCCCAGAGGCTACATAACATGTTATTGTAACACAATGAATGCAAAAGTGGATATAAGAATCCAACTGTCTTCTGTTAAGCCAGATTCCAAAGACAATTGCAAAAACTTGAAACAATGTCTCTCTCTGTCCCATTTCTTAAAATACAGTTATTCTCACCAGAAAGGTATTTATGTAGACACATGATGGATTTCTTATTATTTTCATGAACTAAATTTCTCAATAAATGCTTATAATGTATATAAACAAAAACTCTTTGAGATCCTCAATACTATACAGTATAAGAGTGCAAAAGATCCTGAAACTAGATTCAGTACTTGTCTAAATCCACATGAAGGGGTTTGGAAAGGCCCAAGCTTTTTGAGTTTCATGAACTCAAGAGAACAGGAAAGAAAGAATTACCTCCACAGGTACAATGTCTCCTTTTTGGTGCTTTCTCTCTGACCTTCTCTCTTATCCTCTCCTCTCCCTCCCCTTCCCTCCCCTCCCCTCTTCTTCCCTTCTCTCATTTTCTCCCCTCTCCTCTCACCCTTTGAGACAGTCTTGTTATGTAGTCCAGTGGAACTTGCTATGTCACCCAGGCTGATCTCAAACCTGCAACCCTCCTGCCTCAGTCTTCTTCCTCTTTACTTCATTTTAAGTCTTTTTCTCTTTGTTTCCTGCCCCTCCCCCATTTCTATAAATGCTTTGCTCTTCCTATTCTGGAGAACGTGTCCAATGCCAATGTCATATTTTAATTAGTAGGTCATTTTACTGTCCCAGTTTTCTTTTTCTCTTTCTTTCTTTTTTTTTTTTTAATCAGTACCAGGGATCGAACTCACGACTGTGTGCTTGTAAGGCAGGCACTTATGCCACTGAGCTAAAGCCCTACTGTCCCAATTTTCTATTTTCTCTGAAGGACATACTAGGAGCACATGAGTGCACACACATAAACACATATATGCACACACTCTGTGGCCCACCAAGTCCAAGGAGATCAGTGAATGAACTCAATGGTTTAAGAACTTGGATAGGAAAAAAAAAAACATTTATTTTTACTAACCTCTACCTAAAAGTTAGCTTTCTTTCAGTTATGAATACATACAGTACACCAAAGGAACGTTAACAGTACCTGTGACATTACCACCAACAAAAATTACTGATAATTTTCATACCATGTTAGAGTTGTTACAGATCTTTAGAAATACCACTTGTACTGATCACTATTTTGAAATGATATTAGATCTGCCACTAGATCTCGTGGGGGTTTTTTGAGGGCTTTTTTGTTGTTTGTTTTGCTTTTCGTTTTTAGAGACAAGGTTTCAATATGCAGTTCAGGCTGGCCTTGAACTCACTTTTAGCCCTTGAACTCACAGCAATACTCCTGCCTCAGCCTCCCAAGTGCTTGGATTACAGGTGCGAACCACCACGCTAGCCATTAGATCTAGTTATTTAATGCATTAATAAGCTTATATATTGCTGCATCATATATTTATAATGGTTTGGTAACTTTCAATATATAGTAACAGTTTGCCTTTATTTCATGCATTTAAGAACATACCTTGTCAAAAAGACCCAATGCCAAAACAAAACAAAAAAGCATTAGTGGCATCATTCTACCCCCGCTATGCACAGTAATACCCAATTCAGCAGAGATATTTCTTTCATCACGCATGGTACATAACAGATGTCCAGTAAGTGCTTACTGAATTGCATTTGCTGAAAATTTTCCCTTTCTTCAGTGCTACCACCCAAGGTGGGGTCTGCTAGCCCCACTTCCTGCTAAGACAGGAAGTTGATCAAGCTTGTTGCATCCTGCATACAATCCCCAGCCAAAACTGGCCGCCCCACAGCCAGATCCTCCTTTGTGTTTAAAAGTGAGTATCATCAAGCACATGAGATGAGTGAGATTATGATTACAACACTGTGTGTGGTATCAGAAAATTTTTTCACATGGAGCCCAACTATAAATGCTGCAAAGTACAAAGTGTTTAAATATGCTTGGCAGTGAAATAATAATAACAGCTATTTATTTATGTAAGCCTTCTAACATTTATGTGCAAGTTCATTTACATTATGCATTCTCTCTGTTATGTTTTCCTTTTACAATAAACTATATTTTTTTTTACCAGCTCTCCACCCTTTGCTTCTTAGCATTACTGCTTGTTCATGTAAGATGGTAGTTTGTTCATACTTCAGAAACATTATGTTGCTTTTCCCTTTATTTTCCTTTCACATCTGCAACTACTCTTTTCCTATTTATGTCTCAAAAAGCTCTTTTTCTCCTGCTGTTAAAGCTGGCCTTGAATGCTAATCTTAAGAATCTAAGCAGACTGTGAGGATGGAACAGATATCAAGGAGGCAAACATAGAAATTAAGTCATGGATTGATTATTCTAGGAACAGGCATTCGGGAAAATGGTTGTGAGAAAATTTACAAATGAAAAATTCATGGTAAAGTGAGAATGCAGGGCTTGAGTGCTATTAGTTTAAAAGGTTTCTTTCTTAGTTACTTTTCTTGTTGCTGGGACAAAATACTTGACATTCAAAGGCAGAAAGATTTATTTCAGTTCACAGTTGGTAGAGGTTTCAGTCCATAGTTGGATGGTTTCAAGGCAGGGTGGCATGGCAGAGGGGCATCACAGAGGAGAAACAGTCCATTGCAAAGCAGGAGGGAGACAGTGAAGCAGCAGGCAGCAGCAGCCTGCCTTCCCTGTCTCCCTTTATATTCCATCCAGTCTATAAGGCCATGATTGGTGTCACCCACACCCAGGGTAGGCTTCCCTTATCCCTACCCAGAACTATGCTAATTCCAGTTAGTGGACTAATTCAGTATCACACACCTTAATCCCAGCATCCCACTGCCTAGCTCCAGCCAGCTGTGAAAAGCCCCAGCTATGAGCACATGAAGCTTTGCAGGAATATCTAGATACAAGCCTTAATGGTTTCACAATAAGGTCCTCATTTAATGTCTTTTAGATTAAGGCCTAATATTTCTGGCAAATAGCAGAGGCCTACCAGTAAGATAACCTGTGTCTCATTAGGACCTGGCCACAGGAAGATTGGAGATCAAGGCTGAATAATTCAGGATCTGAGACCAAGTAAAAATGGTGACTGGAGAATACACCAGAGATTTCCAAAATAGAAAAGATGTCAGCAGAAAAGGCTAGGAAATGAGCCAATGGGAGGCCACACTAAGGCTTCTTATATATTTGTAGAATTTGTTTCAAAGAGGATGATCTGAGCTTGGGGGCACACACATGTAGTTCCAGCATTTGGGAGGCTGAGGCAGGAGGATGGCCACAAGTTTAAGGCCAGCCTGAGCTACATGATTAGTCTCTGTCTCAAACAAACAAACAATCGAAGAGGATAGACCCAAACCTTACACAAGGGTTAAATTATATCATTGTATAGGGACTGGGGACCAAAGATAGAGAATTCTTTCAGAGTTTTTAAGCCTTCATGGTTAGTTTTTTGTTTTAGTTTTTCATACTTTTGGGGTTTTTTTGATTTCTAATGGAATCTCAAACTCCTGGTCTTGGAACTCAGGAGCTCAAGCAGTCCTGTCACTTTAGCCTCCCATGTAGCTAGAACTATAGGCACATCTTATCACATCTGGCTCAAACTATTTTATTAGGAAAACTTCAAGCACATAAAATTAGAAACGGTAATATAATGAACCTTATAAACCTATCAGGTTGTATAAACAATTCTCAATATTGTCTGTCTGTCTTTCTGTCTTTTTTTTTTTTTTGGTACCGGGGATGGAACTCACGACCTTGTGCTTGCCAGGCTCTTAAGCCACTGAGCCAAATCCCCAGCCCTTTTTTTTCTTTTTTAATTTTTTTTTGTTGTTGTTGTTGATTTTAGGACAAGTCCTTATTGTATAATCCAGGCTGACCTTGAACTCCAAAAATATCCCACAGGCTGGCCTGGGGCTCACAATCCTCCTGTCTTAGCCTCCTGAGTGCCGCAGTTACAGGTGTGTGCCACCAGGCATGGCCAAGTTGTTTTTTGTTTTTTTGCTGTGCCAGGGATCAAACCTAGGGCCTCCACATTCTAGGCAAGCCCTCTGCACAAGCTGCACCTTTCGCCCCTCCCACCAGTTATTTAAGGTTCAGGTTTTAGCCCTCCGATTTCTGCGATCTTCCTTGAAAATGCACCACATTCTCAGGACTCCAGCTGCTGTTTCAGTGCACCTGAAGCTCACATGTGGAGCCCCAGGCCTATCTCTGTGGTGTGTCCTCAGCCCTCCTGGATGTCTCCAATTCAGTGTCCCCTGGCATTTGAGTCATAGCAGAGTCCATGGCTGCCCCTTGGCTGCCTTCCTACCTTGAACCTGTGCTTTGCTATAGCTAAATTGAGGCCTGGCCAGATGGAGGTGTGAAAGGACACACACATGGTTTGCGGGAAGTTGAGCTGCCTCCCGGGCCCAGAGATTAATCTTGATTAGTCTAGGCTATCCCTGCTCATTCCATCCCCACCTCCGTGGGATGATTGCTTCAGGAATGTGCAAGTAATGGCAGTTGTAGGAAATATGCTGGAGGTAAGAGGGTTCTGACAAGTTTTCCTTGTTCTTACAAAATGTGAAAAAATTTCTCACTCCCTTTCTTGGAGCCAGATTCTAGCAGTGGAATGTGAATCATGTCACTATGGAAAAGTTGTCTAACTTCTCTGTAACTCAGTTTTCTCAGGTGTAAAATGGAGATAATAAAACCTACTCATAAAAGGAGAACCAGTGCTGGGCATGGTGGTGCATGCCAGTAATTCCAGCACTTGGGAGGCTGAGGCAGGAGGATTGTTGTGAGTTTGAGACCAGTCTAGGCTACAAAGTGAGCTCAAGGCTATCCTGAACTGCGCAGAAAGACTCTGTCTCAAAAAAAAAAAATAGCAACAAAAACAAAACAAAATAAGATGAGAACCAAAGGAATTAATGCTTAAAACAATGTCAGATCTGTCAAAGGTACTCTGCAAACTTTAGCTACTTGTATTATTTTGTAAGAATGTGATGTTTGGAGCTATGGCAGCCATTCTGTGACCATAAAGATAGCTTGAGGAAAAAGACCAAACTACTATGCATGAGGGAATGGAAATTAGGAAAGGACCTTTATGATATTGTCAAATGGCTAAATTAAACAACCCTGAAACCACTCTACTGAGTTTCACATTAAGTGAAACAATAATTTTCTTTTGTGCCTCTTTTGGTTGAATTTTCTATTGCTTGTAACCAAAAGCATCCTAATTGAGCCATATGCCCCAAACCAAAGTTCTTCTCAAAGCTAACTCAACTTTATTGCCTCTGTCAAGTCACTACAATTTCCCTACTTAACCTCCTCTGTATTGCTCTGCTGTAGCCAATTTTTCAATGGTTTCTTCTCATTTTTTATTAATAAAATTATCATTAGTTGCAAAAATTAAAACTGGACAACTAAACTAGTCCATGTGATAGATGAGGGACTTGAGTAATTTAAAAGGATTGGCCATGGCCATTTCTTTCTCATTCAGAGTCCTGCACAGAGTAAACACTAATACAGATCTATTAAGTGAATGGATGGAGAGATGGCGGGATGCTGAGGGATTTTCCAGATGAAGAGTTTTCAGGGAATACCTCTTCAGAGAAAGAAACTCTTTCCTCATATGTTCACTTTTGAATTAATTATTCAACGAAGTTGCTTCAAAACTTTCCAGAATGTTCAATACACTTCATGTATGAAGAATTGTACCTGGGTATGGTGGTGCACACCTGTGATCCTACCACTCAGAAGGCTGAGGTAGGAGGATCACGGAGAGTTCAAAGCCAGCTCGGGCTGCAGAGTGAGACACCGTCTCCAAAAAAGGCAAAAAAAAAAAAAAAAAAAGAATCAGGGATTGGGGATGTAACTCAGCGGTAACGCACCTGAAGTCCTGGGGATCCAGTCCCCAATACTATAAAGAAAAGAAGGAGCCCAAAACAAAGCCTAAAGTATGTACATATCGCACTCTACCACTGAACTGTACTCCCATCCCTTCAAACTTTTTATTATGAACATTCATGTGTGTATGTATTAAGAAAAGTTGAAAGAAAATTACCTGAACATCCATACATGTTCTACCTAGGCCCTGCGATTACTAGTGCCTCTTTTATTTCACTGTCTCCAATTATCTACATACATTTGTATCATTCCTGAATATGTTGATCTCATAACACTTAGCCCTTAGATATTTCAACATGTGTCTCTAAAAATAGTGTTTCCTACACAGTTATAATGCCATTACCATTCTCAATAAAACTAGTTAATAATTCAACAGTGGTATTTGCTATCCGATTCTTTTTAACTTGTCCCAGAAAAACCTCTCTCATGAGTGAGTGTATGTGTGTTTATGTGTGTATTTTCCTAACTAGATCCAATAAAGTTTTATGTTGTGCTTTTTACATATCTTTGTGTGCTTTTAACTTAAAATCATTCCTCCCCATTTTTTTGTTGTTGTTTTGATACAAGGACTTCTATGTAGCCCAGACTGGCCTCTTTATTACTATCCTCCTGCCTCAGCCTCCCAATTGCTGGAATGGACCTCCTCACCACCTCGCCGGAGTCACCTCCCAGCTTTTAAAGAGACAGTCAGGACTAAGGATGTGACTTCATAGTAGAGCATTTGCCTAGCATGTATGAGGGTGTTTCATCCCCAGCAGCAAAAAAAAAAAGGAGAGGGGGCAGTTTTAATGATGTTAAATAATCCTATAGAAAAGACATTTACTGCCTCTTTTTACAAAAAAAAAAAGTTCATTTTGTAGAATATTGAAGTTTAACTTAATCATCAGTTGATATAGTTCCAAATAAAATTGGCACTGGAGGGTCGGAAAAGAAGGAGGAATTTGCAGTAATAAGTAGATTCCAACATCATAAGCTACAATTCCTTGAGCAAGTTATTTAGCTGCTATGAGCTTATTTTCTGCCACATGCAAGAGAGGCTGATCTCACTTTGTGGGATAAGTATGGATTAAGACCATCATGAAAATGCCTAACATGAAAGAGAAACACAATAAATGCCGGTTTCTGTCCTCTAGGTACCACACCTTTTTTTTGTTTTGTTTTGGTGGTTTCTTGGTTTAAGAATAGGGTAATTTCCAGACTGGTAAGCTTTCCAAGTTTGATTCTTCCTTTAAATACTTTGTTGCCAAGTCAATTGTAAAACATTATGTTTTAAAGTCCAAGATGGTGTTTTACATTTTTTTTTAACCTTGCTTTGCTTTGAAGTTGCGTTTTTAAAAGCGGTTTCTGTGTATTTCCACCTTGGGTTCATTATATTAAAATTACGCATTTCCTTGTTTCCTTTTCTTACATAGTGAAGATTGAACCCGGGCCTTGCACATTTGAGGGAAGCACTCTACCAGTTGGCTATTCTTTTAGCCTCTTGAGCTACTTTTAAAATTTAAATGAAGGGCCGGGGATTTAGCTCAGAGACATAAGCGCCTGCCTTGCAAGCATGCAGTTGTGAGTTCCATCCGCGGTACCAAAAAAAACACAAAGGTCAGGCACACCTTTTGCACACCTGTAATACTAGAACCTGGGAAGCTGAGGCAAGACGGTGGAGGTGAGTTTGAGACCAGTCTGGGCTACATAGCAAGACCTTGTCTCAAAAAAAAAAGTTAAACAACTGTATTTTGAACAAGCTTTATATATTTCTGGTTCTGTCATTCATGAATAAATAAGTCTTTGATATGTGTTAACTCTAAAAAGAAATTAAAGACATACATAATACACAACATTCTAATTTTCTGAAAAACAATTAAAAGCTCATTGGTTATCTTTGAAGTAAAAGGATCAAATAAGACACCAAGGGTTAAAAGAAAATTATTCTTTTCCAAGTACCATTTTAAAAAGCATGCAAAATGGATAAAATTCATTATGAAAATTCTCTGTTTGACTTCTCTTTTATTCATCATTACAGTTTAAGATTAAATTTGATGCAGGAAACAGCTATAGAGTAAGAGGGATCAGTATTATTTTATTTTATTTTTTGAGACAGGGTCCCACTGTGGTTCAGGCTGCCTTTGAATTCACTATGTAGCCCAGGCTGGCTTCAAGCTCACAGTAACTCTCTTTCCTCGGCCTCCCCAGTACTTGGATTATAGGCATGTGCCACCACACTTGGCTGCCATCTTTTAAAGTATAATTTTTATTGTGTGATTTTATAATGCAATTATTTATCAACAATAAAATAATTTTCAAACTATTAGTCATTGATCCACAATGGAAAACTATTTCGGTGGTTTTTGTTAACACTAAATTCATATAGTCAGTCTACTGCAAGGTAACACAAAATAAATGTCATTATTCATAATTATATATGTTGATTCTAGAATTACAACAATAATTTCATAATAACAAGTCATAAAAGAATGTATGTATATTTTTGTTTCTTTCTCCTGGCTATATTTTTTGTGTGTAGTTTAGAAGATTATGTAGCACTACTGTAGCAATTTTCTTTTACTGTAATTTTATAGCATTACTCTTTTTGCTTAGTATAAGGTGATTATATTGTAAAGTTAAGCACTTTTATGGATTTCAGTTGCTGCATGAATACACATGCTTATTCATATTTGGGTGACTGTGTTTAGATTTGTTTGCTATTCATCACCAATATTCAGAACTACATAGAATAACCAACGTGAAGAATTAGACATGATTGTTAATGTTCCTTTCAAAATACTTTATCAGTAGCTGATTGGCCCCAGAGAGCTCTAATCTGCTAACATCAAACTGACCCCAGTGCTAAGAGACTGCACTGAAAATGCTGTAAGATTGTAGAAAAGAACAAATTCAATGAAAGCAGCAAAGTTTTATTATTTCACAACATTACAGCTCAACCTGAGCTAGAATGATAATCAGAAATAAGACAACTATTTGGAAGCCAATGTGCTACAAGTCAGTGAGCAGAGCACTTTCTCTGGTCTGCACTGGTCCGATCTCCCTCCTCCCCTACATCTACCCACTGATGCCTCAACCGTTCTCTGTTTCCCGAACTGCAGGAACCCCCTTTCTGTGCCTTGCAATTTAATACTTAATTATACACTGTTTTTTGCTAGTTTCTAATTGTTTTATGCATGCTATGTATTTTCTTCTTAACTAGATTTTAGCCCCAGAAGCTAGGACTATGTGTCATATTTCTGTTTCTGCTTTTATGCTAACCTGCTAGGCACCGTTGAGTCTTGTTGATTACATATAGGACATCCCAGAAGAGCAATTGGTTTTGTACAACTGTGACTAGAACTCCAAGCACCAGACTTCATGTCTGTGTAGAATAGAATGGGCTCTCACAGGGCACTGATGTTTTCAAATCCATTCACATCATGTCTTTTACAAGGAACACAAATCTACTTGTATTTTAGCTAGCTCTCTAATAAGCAAACAGGAAGAGTTCATGCAACCCAACTGCATGTTGGCCATGAAGACTGAGTGGAGCTGGAACTGGGAATTGGAAAATCAGGGACCAGGGCTCTTTCTAAAGGACAGCATGATCTTTCATTTCTCTGTCCCTCTCTCCAGCTTCCTGTGCTTCAATGTGTTAATGAAGCCAAGTTTCCTGTGGCTGTGTGTGCATTTCCAGGGCTCCTGCAGCATCAGCCTAGGACTCAAGGGTAACTAACCCAGCCTTCAAGTCCCATTTCTAAGTTTCTGGCAAAAAACATGTGACTAAACCAGGCATGGTGGCTCACGCCTATAATCCCAGCACTCAGGAGGCTGAGGCATGAGGATCATTGTGAGTTCCAGACCAGCCTGGGCTACAAAGTGAGTTCAAGGCCAGCCTGAACTGCATAGTGAGACCCTGTCTCAAAAAGACAAAAAAAAAAAAGTAACTGGCCTATAATGGGTTAGATAATCAGCTGTCACCTGAATATCAAGGGTATATGGTTTGACATCCATCTTGAGCAGGGACCTGGGAGTAACTCTAAAAGAAAAGACACAAGCTGGACCTGGTGGCACATACCTATAGTCCCAGTATTCTGGAAAGCTTAGGCAGGAGGATTGCTGTGAGTTTGAGGCCAGACTGGGCTACCTAGTGAGACTATTATCTCAAAAAACAAAAACAGACAAACAAAAGAAAAGACATAGAAGAGCCAGGCATGGTGGTGCACAGTTGTAACCCCAGCTATTTTGGAGGCTGAGGCAGATGGGCGATTTAGCAAGACCTCGTTTCTAAATAAAATTTAGAAAAAGGACTGGGATGTGGCTCAACGGCAGACTACTTGCCTAGCACGTGAGAGGCTCTGGGTTCAATTCCAAGTACTGAAAAGATACAAAGATACAGAAAGCAAATGACTGATGCAACTACTGTAGTTTAAAAACTGTAGAAAGAAGCTAGGCAAGGTAGTTCATGCCTGTAGTCCCAGCTACCCAGGAGCCTGGGGCAGGAGGATTGCTCAGGTCCAACCCCGGGCAACACAGTGAAACTCCTAGTTAAAAAAAAAATCTCAGCTCATCACCCGCTTTCTTCAAGAAATAAACTCCTTGCCTAGTGGAGTGTATCAACACACAGGATGGTACTAACGCACACTGTACTGCTGGCGTTTGATGAGGCCAGCATGCTCACTCTTCCCAAGTTGGACTGACCTAGTTTTCTCTTGGGAAATTTGATTAAATGCCCAGCAGGATGGACTGGTCTTGTGAGAGAAAAGGTTTGTCAATGCGGAAAGAGCTCAAGCCACTGTGCCCCATGTTGTGCCCAAGGAAGAAGACAACATCAATCAGCCCTGAGGGAAGTGTGCAACAGACATGGAGAGAAAGGAATGGACCAGAATGAGGACCGAAGCCTGGTCCCTTTGAGGCTGAGCGGATTCTGAGTCCAGAAGCCCAGCTACCTCACTGCCTTTGAGTTCTGTGAAACACTCTTTTTTACTTAAATTAGCTTGAGTTGATTTCTATTTGCAACCAAAATAGTTGTAACCGAGACATCCAGATTAAAGTAAGAAAGAGCCTTCCTATACTTGTCCATTGAGATCAGCCAGTCATATTAAGATGCCAATGTTTCTTTCATTGCCATGAAAATCTAAATTTATCTTGCAGACTCACATATCCGTGGGGTGATACGACACATCTGTTGGTGACTCATGTGCATTAAATAGTATAGGAGGCCTCCATTTCCTGACTCTCGGTTGGAGGTTAAACAGTTTCTTGAAAGAGAGCAATTTATGAAGAAAAATTGGCCTTGAAATTTGTTGTCATGTAGTAATTTGTTATTACAACTGATGCCTGTTACAGTTCCCAAAAAACATTTACACATATTCTCTTATTTGAAGAAACGGAGGCTCAGAGAGATCAAGTGACTTATCCGGTGTCACTCCTTTCCCCTTCTCCAAAGTAAATCGTGTGGGAGGGGGTTGCTGGGGATTAAACCTAGGGACTTTGCATGGAGCTACATCCTCAGTGCTTTTTTTATTTTTTAAAACAAATTCTTACTAAGTCACTAAATTGCCCAGATTGCGTTTAAATTTATAATCCCTCTGCCTCAGCCTCTCAGAGTTCTGGGATTAGAGGTGGATGTCACCACACCTGGTTAGAAATCATTTTCTTAACTTTTTTTTTCCAGCAGAACCTGGGATGAAACTCAGGGACTTCTTACTGAGCTATATTCCCAGCCCTCTTTTATTTTATTTTTTATTTTGACATAGAGTCTTACGAAGCTACTAAACTGCCTGTTGGGGCGGGAATTTGCCGTCTTCCTGCCTTAGCCTCCCAGAATACTGGATTACAGATGTGCACCATTGCACCCAACTGATTCTCTTAATTTTTAATATTATAGATTTGCCTATTTTTGAAGTTTTATGTATATGTCCCAGTACTCAGGAAGTTGAGGCAGGAGGATTCCCATGAGTTATATATAGGCCAGCCTTGGCTACATAGTGAGTTCAAGTCCAGCCTAAACTACATAGCAACACCCTGTCTCAAAAAACCAAAAAACAAACAAAGTTTATGTAAATGTAACCATGTATTATGAATATGTTTGCATTCAACTTGTTTTATTCATCTGAGATTCATCTATACTGCTGTGTGTAGCAGTGGCACATTCCATTTGTCTGGCTGTGTGGTATCCACTTTTTGGAATATACCATTATTTATGTATCCATTTTGTCATCTCTAGATGTTTGGATTGTTTTCAGTTTGGAGCTACAAAGAATGATATAGTTTTGCACATTCATGAATATATTGGTTAGTGTGCCACACATATGTATTGAGTAAATACCTGGGAATCAAATTGCTGGATCAAAAGTTCCACTGGTTTGGTTTTGCTATTGACTTTTTTGTGGTTGTTTTTGTGGGGTTGGGTCTAGAACCCTGGGTTTCGCACATACCCAGCAAGTGCCCTACCACCGAACTATACCCCAATTCAAAAATCTCAGAACTGATAGCTATCTCTAGAGAAGTTTTTCAACATGATATTGTCAATTTACATTTCTACCTCACTGATACAGGAAATTCCAGCTGCTCTATCATCTCACCAACACTCAGTGGTTTCTGTTTTTCACTTTAGCCACTCTGGTGAGTAATTTTAATCTGCTTTTCTCAGGTAACTGAGAATTGAGCTTGAACACATTTTTATTGATCACTGGGATATCTTCTTTTAGGATGGGCTATTCAAGATTTGGGCCATTTTAAATTGGTTTGTAGGAATTCCTCGTGTATTCTGAATGTGAGCCCTTAGCAATATGCTTTGTCAGTGTCATCTTAATTCTGTGGTTTGCATCATAGGCTTTGACTTTTTGACATAGAAAAAAAATTGTAATATCTTATTGGTATTTTTTCTCCTTCAAAAAAAAATGACAACTTCAATTATTTCGGATAAAATCCAATGAAACATGATACCCAAATGGAACTACTCTGTCTGCTTTGGCCAGGTCTCAAAAGCTGAAGTGAATACCATGCTTCTGGTCACCCTGCACTGCTAAGAGCAACAAATCTTCTGGGTTTCTCTCTCTCTTTCCCTCTCTCTTATGAAACAAGGTCTTGCCATGTAGTTCAGACCAGTCTTGAACTCACTATATTTTCCAGGTTGGCCTTCACCTTGCAGTGATCCTCTTGCCTCAGGCTCCCAAGTGCTGGGATTACAGGTGTGCACCACCATGCAAGGCAACTTCTGGATTTCTGGAGCCAAAACTGACTGAAAGTACAGAGAGGGTGAGGTAAAAAGCACTGACTGCAAGATGTTTGGAAAGTGCTTTCTCTGCCCACCATCACTTGAGGTCAGGGAGGAGGGGCTCCTCTCCTGCCCCTGGCAGACGGCAGACAAAAGCTGTGGGAAGGGGATTTCTCCCAATTTACTGCCTGGAGTTTCAGGAAGAACTGAGGGCTGAGTGTCACCTTGCCTGAAGACTAGAGGCGCAACTGAAGCTTCACCTGAGTAGGCAGTCATATCGGGTACCCAAAGGAGACAGTGTTCCAGGAAACAAAGTGGATCGCGCCCCCAGTGCTTGCCTGGGATCATCTGAAAAGGCATCTTGTAGCTAAGAGATCCACAGAAGCCTAGGATGAGCAGCAAGTCGTCAAAATCCAGCAGCCAGCGGGGTGTATCTGTGTGGTAAGTGGCAGCCACGGTAGAGGGAAAGGAAAGACAACCTCTGATATCAAATCCTGGAAGAGAAAGTCAGCTTGGACATTCTCCATTCCCAGAGGGCACTGGTGCCAGGTGACACAGCAGCAAGCTGTGGGGTGGTTTCCCTCTCCCCGTAATCCTCTTTCCCCCAGCACACGATGGAGAGGCCAGAAACTGCTGTCAGCGAGTGGGGGAGGTGGCAGCAGAGTAGGGCCGGCCCAAGGCTTGGCTTGGAGCTGGCTGGGAATTTTGAATCTGCCCTTCTCCTTGAGACAGGCGTGATGCAATGATAAGTCTGGACTGGATTCCTCAAGTACCTCTCCCACGCTGTTTCTCTTCCGATGTGCTGGATTTTTAATCTCAATGATTACAGTTTTATCTCTAGAAATTCTGTTGGGCTCTATCATATTTTCAAACCGTTTAAATAGTCTTGGGTTCTTTACCCATATTTTCAAGTCTTTTTTTCACTGTTTTTATTTTCTCTTTTCTAGAGAATGAACCCTGAGTTATTTCCTCATCCCTTCCCCCCCATCCCTTTTTGTAAAAAAATAATAATAAAGTTATTTTGAGATAGAATCTTGATAAATTACCCAGGCTGGCCTCAAAATTTGTAATTCTGCTCCTTCAGCCTCCTGAATAGCTGGGATTAGAGGCATATACCACTGTGCCTGGGGTGTTTCTTTAAGTATATTAAACAATAATTTTTTATTTTTATTTATTTATTTTTTGTGGTACCGGGAATCAAACCCACAACCTTGCGCTTGCCAGGCAGGCACTTATGCCACTGAGCTAAATCCCTGGCCCTATTTTTTATTTTTTTGGTACTGGGGATCAAACTCAGAACCTCACTCTTGCCAGGCAGGCGCCTGTGCCACCGAGCCAAACCCCAGCCCCAGTAATTTTTTACCACGCTGGAGATGGAACCAAGAGCCTTATATATGTGCTGCACAAGTACTCTCCTACTGAGGTATACCCTACAACTCCATTTTGTGTGTGGGGCATGACAATTGTAATACATGAGGTCTTTGCAGATCTGAGGCTACTGCTTATTTCTGCTAGTTCATGCCCTGTTTCTGTTAGCACGTTATTGTCTTGTGTTTTTAGTTAGTTTGGTTTTGTTTTGTTCTAAAAGCTGAATCACCAGTCTTGGCATTTTATCTGTAGGATTTTTTTTTTTTTAAATCAAGTTCCAGGTTGAAACTATAGTTCTCTTGCTTGTTGTCAAAGGGAACTACCAGCTACTTCAAGTTATATATCATTCAAGGCTTCCGTACTCACAGGGAGCGTGCTTTTGGACTGAATGACAACCTGGGGACCAGTTTTCAGAGCATGCTCTGGGGAAATTCTTCTACCTCACTGTCCTTACTTAGGATCAAGTTGAGGACAGGCAAGACTTCCTGCTGTTGACTTCTGAGAGATAAATTTTCTTCTCTTGGGCTTGTTAGCGGTCCCAGACTGTATTCTACAGGCCACGGGTACTGTTTTCTGTCCTCTGCATCCATGCAGACGTCAGAGTGGAAGCTCTAACTCCCCAGAGTTCTTCAGAAACCTTAGAACTAAACTCATGCTGTCTCTTAGCATTCCTGTTGTCACTTCATAAATGTGCCAGTGAGCAAGATCTTTAAAAAATTTATTTTCAATAACTTACCCTAAGAGGACTGCCAAGTGGGTGGTATTTACAGAACCTCTTGTAGCTTGCAGCTACACATTAAACCTGTGTCCTTCTACTCCTGGGAAACAGCTTCTGGAGATCTGGATTAGATTCTTTTTTGGTTGAAAGCATCAGGAGACAAAACAAACAAACAAAAAATGGATATGGTGGCATGTGCCTGTAATCCCAGCACTCCAGAAGGTGAGGCAAGAGGATTGCTACAAGTTCAAGGCCAGCCTGGGCTATAAAGTAAGTTCAAGGCCTGCATAGCAAGACCCTGTCTCAAAAAGAAACCATCCAGAGCATTTTTGGTTCCCTGAGCGCTGACTGGGTTCGATATGAGTTTCATACAAGCAGGGACATTTAACTGAAACTGGTGACAGAGGATGAAGTTACTTCCATACTTGCACTTAGCTAAGCTCAGCTCTTTCAAAAGGCCTACCACACATTCACAATTAGGTGATTAGCTCTAAAATGCCTGTAATATTTCTTTCTTCCTTTCCTTCTTTTGTGGTACTAACGATTAAACCCAGGGCCTCTACCCTGTTTGGTAGCTCTACCCCTGAGTTACATCCCCAGCCCTTTAACTAAATGTTGTTTTGAGAAAAGGTCTTGCTAATTGCACAATATGATCTCAGACTTGTGACTCCTGCCTTGGCCTTCTGCGTAGCTGGCCCATCACATTTCTAAAGGAATATTACAAAGGAAGTAGAAATGCCACCATCTTTCTGTCTTTTAACCTGCTCTTCAGGGTGCTGGGATCAAACCCAGGGCCTCATTCATGTGGGGCAAGCACTCTACCACTAAGCTGCACCCCCAGCTCCAAGGATACTTCTGGGTTATTGAAGTAGTGCTGCAGAGCGGTGAATGCAGGGGCCACAGTGAACTGAAGCACTGTCAGTATAGATTCAATACAAGCAAAAGGCCAAAAGCAGCCAAAGGCAACAGAGAATTTGAGGCTGGGTGACTGAGTACCTGAGTCTTCTCTAGGATCTGTAATACTGCACGTGGTCCCAGATGAGCTTTCTCAGAGCTCTTACAGCCTCTGTGAGAGAGGATTACAGCTGCTCATCCAGGGCGTGTTGTTTTGTTCCCTGACCATATTTCTAGCATCCCTTACAGAGAGGCATGGTTTTGGGGAACAGAATGCAGGCAGAAGCTTGCAATTTGGCTCATAAAAACCTCCTGCAGGGTTTTCATCTGTGTGGTGTATTTGTGACAGCATTTTACCTGAAACTAATCAGAGAGAAAAGATCAACACAAATTTACGTTGTGGGACTGTTTATAAGACAACATGCTCATAAACTTCAAGAAGCACTAATGTCATCAATTCTCTCTCCCCACACAAAAAAAGTAAAGGGCTTTTCTAAATTCAAGGATATAGAAAAACATGAACTTTGATTAGATCCTAGGTTGGAATGGAATTTAGAAAAGGGTTCTAAAGGTCGCTTGAAGAATTTAAGAGATTTGAATATGTGTTACATAATACTATTGTATCAGTGTTTCTTGTGTGACATATTAATAATGTGGTATATCGCAGAATGTCCTTGTTCTTAGGAAAGTACAAGTAGTTAAGGATAAAGTCATGATACCTGCAACCTCCTTTTTAAGTGACTTAAAAAAGAAGACAGACAAAGCAAAAGCTATGGAAGAAGAGTATATGGTTTGTTGTACTTTTTTTTCAAGGTTTGTAGTTTAATATTGATATAGGGGAATGAAACTCCCAACCTACTATGTCCAGAATGAGTTCATGTTCTCTAAAATCAAAGAATGAATTTTACAACGGAGGGTAAGAACAGAAATATTTATTGAGAGAAAGAAAGCATCTGTCTGAGAGACAGACAGAAGGGGTCCCAAGTGGGTTGCCAAAGATTCTGTATTTTCTTGGGATTTTTATAGAGTAAAATCATGAGGTAAGGTGGATCTGAAATTGGGGAAAACTGGGAACTCACAAGGTGGACAGGCATAAGGTGGGACAGAGCTATGTGTAGCCAATAAGATTAATAGCTCAGGTAAAATCGATTAAATTGGGAATGAATGGGGAAGTGAGCCATGTAGAAAGTGGGCATTCTTAGAGAGCAGTGACTCTTCCCTAGAGATTAGAATGGTGACTCCTGATTTCTCAAAGTGATCCAGATTTAATCCCTAAGGATTATACTTAAGGGTGTGGTTGCATTGGTTTTGACTTCTGTCCCGAGATCTGGCCCACAGCAAGAGGTGTGTCCCCTCCAAGGTCATCAGACATCTGGTCCTCTGTACCAGCTTCTTCGAGGTCCTAGCCCTGTCTGACTGCCTATAATATTTCTAATTAGCTCAGCTGCCTGTAACAATATTATTCAAAATTAAAACTTCAGAAAAATTTGGAGCTAGGGTGTGATACCATTGTAGAGTGCATGCTTGCTGTGCACAGGCCCTGGGTTTGATCCCTAGCACTGCAAACAAACAAAAATTTTAAAAGAAATGTTAAAATTTTTGAAAAGTACTTCATACTTCAGGTTGGCAGAAGCCATGCTGGGCCTGGGAGGAGTAACAAGTAGAACAAGAAGCCAATTCACCCTTCTTGTGGGCTGACTGGCGCGAGGGCTAGGAGACAAGAACACACCCCCGCCCAAGCAGCTGGCTGATTTGGAGGACAGGCTGAGCTGATAGCATCTGAGGTACCAAAACAACTTACTGCTTCTATCCTTTTATTGACTTTGCAGGCCCAAGGCCAGTAGTCTGAGTGTCTTTTAAGAGAATACACTTTGCAATATTGCAAATACAGAAGATTTCCTTCTGTCTTTTTTTTGAAATCCCATATTGTTTTCACTGTTTTGTTTTGTTCCATTTTATTGTTTTGTTATATTCAACGTTCTATTTTGATTGGTTTCATTTTGTTTTGTTTGGTTTGGTTTTATTCTCTTTAAAATATGCTTTCATTCTTTTGTTTTGATTTGTTTAATTTTATTATGTCTGATGACGCAGACAGCTATTTTGAAGAAAACAAGAGAAATCATGGTAGCCATTGTTGATTTCCTGTTATCTTGTTTTGAAGTTGTGTGTCACTTTCGTTGTTCTGTTCTGACTAGCATTATTCTGTTTTGTTTTGTTTGATTTTATTCTCTTTAAAATAAAAATAAAGTACTCCAGAACATTTAAAATAATCTTCTGAATTGTGGTTAGAAACTTACACTGTACATATGGTCGATGATACTGCAATGGAGGCAAGAGCCATGTTAGATGTTTATGTTAGTCTGTGACAAATTCAAGTAGGTTTGTTTATTTGTTTGTTTTATAGGAGTACTATAATTCAATAACTTTTTTTCAAGTGCTGGGGATTGAATTTACAGCCTAACACATACCTGGCAAGCATTCTACCACTGAGCTCTATCCCTTGTTTTGTATTAAGGGGGAGAATCAGATTAGTAGAAAGATCCCTGCTACTACTATTGTGCTAGAGTGGAGTAGAACCAAATTAAATGAAAACTGTAAAAAAAAATGAGAAAGAAAATCACTAAAGATTAGACCCCACTTACTAGGAACAGAGCTGAGATAAAAATTCTCATGCATATTCCTTTCCTCTAGGACTGGAAAGGAGCCACCGGCTGGCTGTGCTCTGGAATCAAATAACCTACTTCCCAATTTTGCAGAGGGCTGACCTTGACAATAATTTCTAAATGATTCTTAAATGTTGAAGCTAGTCGCAGAATGAAAGAAGAATGCTTTGAAACACTGCTGTTCCGTGGAGTCCAGCTTGAGAACATGTTTGGTATTCATAAGAAGATTTGAGGCTTTAAATTTAAAAACAAGAGAACAAGAGTTTTTTTGATATGAATTTAGCAAAAGTTTAAGACAGTTAAGAAATACTTCCAGGTAGTCTGATAGGATGAACTTGTGGGTAGATATTAATTGTTAAAGTGGAGAAATAGTCTGAAAGCTAATATTATTTTATAAAAGCTACTACCTTACAATAATAGACTTCTGCAGTTTTCTCCGTCTTTCCAAATTCTGTTCTCAGACTTCTTCCCCTCTTTGACTTTTTTCAGAATTTTCATCTGATCCCCTCCCCCTTTTTGCCTTTATGAGACAAAGTTTCCCTCTGTAACTCAGGCTGGCCTTGAACTCACTGTGTAGACCAGGCTGACCATGAACTTGTGGCAATCCTCCTGCCTCAGCCTCCTGAGTGCTGAGATTATAGGTGTGGGCCTTCATTCCCTATTCAGATTCTTTCTTTAATAACTCAGTGCTAATGTCTCTTAGACTCTATTTCTCTGCTGTATTTCTCTTGTGACTCTGAGCTTTCAGTTACTCAGAAACTGCGCTAGAGTATTCAGTGGTATTAGCTTTCCATGGCTGGGACAAAATACCTGACATGCACAATTAAAGGAAGTTTATTTGGTTCATGATTTGAGAGGTTTCAGTCCATAGTTAGCTGGCTCCCAGGCAGAAACATGGTAGAAGGGGGAAGGATCCAACAAGGTGCCAAACAGCCAGCCTTTCTGATAAGCTGTACAAGCTGAGCAGCTTCCAGGAAGAGAAGAGGAAGTGCCTCCCGGGAGCTTACAGGTATGTGGGCTGAGAATCAACCTCCCCACCTCACACCCAAGAAACCCACTGGTTCAGAAGACTGGCTGAGTTGCTAGCAACTAAGGTATATAAAACAACTCAATACTTGTATTATTTGGTTGATTGTGCAGGCCTGGGCCCAGCGGTCTGAGCATCTCTTGGAAGGATGACAGTATGCAATATAGTAATTACGGGGGATTTCCTTCTAGCTTGTCTTTGAAATCCAATATTGTTCTCACTGTTTTGCTTTGTTCTGATTGTTTTGCTTTATTCAATATTGTTTTGATTGGTTTTATTCTCTTTTGTTTTTGGTTTGATATTGCTATACCTGGTGGGAATGGATAGCTATTGTGAAGATAAGATATACTATGGTAGCTATTGTTTTTCTAGTATCCTGCTTAGAAGTTCTGTATCAGTTTTGCTGCTTTGTTTTGGTTGGCTTTGTTCTGTTTTGTTTGGTTGGATTTTACTATCTTTAAAATAAAAATAAATTTTAAAAAAAACATAGTAGAAGGGCATGGCAGAGCAAAGCTACTCATTTTGTGGCATCCAGAAAGCACAGAAAGAGAAGAGAGGAACCAGAGAAAAGATTGACCCCTCAAAGGCAAGCCCTCAGTATCTACTTGCTCCACCTGGGCTCATCAGATCCTAATAGCCCATTACCTCCTAATAATCCATTCAGCTACGAACTCACCAGTGATTGGTCCATTGACCAGGTTAGAGCCCCCATAATCCAATAACTTTCCGAAAGCCCCATCTCTGAACACGTGAAACTTTTGAGGGATACTTTAGATCTAAACGGAAACATCAGCTAATACCTCAAACTCAGAATAAATTTATTACTCCTCCTCCTGCCTTCTCTGCTCCTCTGGACCACCATCTTCCCATTCATCTGCTCTCTGCTTCAGACTTATTTTGTTTTGCTTGTTTGTTTGCTTGCTTACATTACTGGGGCACTTTACTACTGAACTACATCCCTAGCTCTTTTTAAGTTTGTGTGGAAACAGGGTCTCATGAAGTTGCCCATGCCAGCCTTGAACCTTCAATTCTCCCACCTCAGCCTCTTGAGTAACTGGGATTATAGGTATGCACCACTTAACTGGGGGAAGGGTAATGTTTTAATCCTGCCTTCTTGTCTCCATCTGTGTTTTCACAATTCTGTGTATTCTACTTCCCATAGTACTGCTCACATCTACGCATCCCTTATTTTCTTGTTATCAGTTCCAATTACCTTTAATCCAAGCTTGCTCAGAGTAAGTTGACATTTTGGACAGGATACCTCTTTTGTAGTGTCTTGTGCACTATAGAATGTTCAGCGGCATCCCTGGTCTCTTACCCATTGTTTAGTTGTACACACCCACACATCCTATCGTGTAAATCAAGTTATGTCTCATAGCATTACTAAATGTCTTGAAGGCAAAATCACCCCCAGTTGTGAACTAATGCTCTAATCAAGTGATTAGCATAACGCGCACGCGCGCATGTGTGTGTGTGTGTGTGTGTGTGTGTGTGTGTGTGTGTAAGGGATCCAACCTAAGGCTTGCTTCATGCTATACAAGTGCTTTACCACTGAGTTCACTGCCAGACCCATAGTATTCTTTCAGAATGAGCTTCCCACCTATTACACCTCGTATCACCAGTTCATTCCAGACATTCTATGGGTTTAATCTTCAGATTTTTCTTTGACCATTTTATTTGTATAGATCATAAAATTTTAGTGGTTTGCTGTAGGATCATGCAACTCATTCCTCAGCTTAGCATTTAAGCTTTCCTACTGCATATATGGCCCTAACCTACATCTCAGTCATATTTTCTACTGGTACTTTCTGTTTTTCAATTATCTCATAATGACCTTATTTCAAGAAAGCGATTACAGAGACAGTCAAGTTAAAATGAGGTCATTAGAGTGAGCCATAGTGCAACATGGTGGTCCTTTGTAAGAAGAGAGGATTTGTACAAGACACATAGAGAAGACAGTGGGAAGAGACACAGGGAAGCCAGGCATGGTGGTGCATGCCTGTAACCCCAGAACTTTGGGAAACTGAGTTGGGGGATCACAAGTTCCAGTCTAGCCCAGACGACTTTGAGACCCTGACTCAAACAAACAAAAAAGTTCACAAGGAGAAAGTAATCTTCTAAAACTCAAAGAAGCAGCCTGGAAGAGACCTTTCCCTTGCAGCTCTCAGAAGGAAAAAACCCTCCAAACATCCTGACCTTTTGATCTCCATCTCTCAGAACTATGCCCAGATACATTTCTGCTTAAGCAACCCAGTCTGTGATGCTTTATTAACTATAGCAAGTGGATACATCTCCTTCATTTCTGTTATGATCTGCACCAAACCAGATGCCTGTCATATCACCTCACTGTCCACACAACTTAGTTCTAAATTTAAGTTTGGTAAGACTGTGTCTGATTGGTGAGACTAAAACCACAGCTGACCCCAAACTTCAAAGACTTGGGAAATTCAGTTTTTAATTTTTCTATATTTTAAAGATGTGCTTTTTTGTTTGTTTGTTTGTTTTTTGCGGTACTGGGGATCGAACTCATGACCTCGCACTTACCAGGCAGGCGCTTATGCCACTGAGCTAAATCCCAGGCGGATGTGCTACTTTTATACAATGGAGTACCACTCAGCCATAAAGAAAGATAAACTGGAGACTTTTATAGGTGAATAGACGCAACTTGAGAACGTACTCATTAGTGAAATAAATAAGACACACATGTGTAAACATCATATTGCTCCATTAGTGTGAGAAGCTGAAAGAAAACACATGTATATGTGTATGCATATGCATATAAAATAGTTAGGATAGTTATACTACTGATTTCTCTGAGTTCACTGAAGAGGAAGATTTGTGCTGCTATTGTTCGGACAGCTGAATGCAGATGTCTTGTGCTCTGGGTGAATGATTTGGGGATGACAGTGTGCAATGTATGTACCATTGTTGCCCCCGATTGATGTTTTTAGAAATTTTGTTGTACTTTGTCTTCTTCTCTTCCTCCTCTTCCTTCTCCTCCTTTTTCCTCTTTTATCTTTGAAATAAAATGGATTTGAAAAAAAAAGACCAGGGATTTAGCTCAGCAGCATGAGCGCCTGCCTGGCAAGTGTGAGGTCATGAGTTTGATAAAAAAAAAAAAAAAAAAAAACCACCACCACCAACAAAAAACCTACTTGTAAAAGAAAAAAAAAAAAAAACAGTACTGTGGATTGAAAAAAGTGCAGTAAAATCTAAAAACAAAGAAATGTTTTTCTAGATTTTAAAACACAGGGTGACATGACAGGAGAATGAAGAGATGCTGAACCATCCAGTCTGCAATACCCACCATAACCAAATGAGTTCCAGATGAGCAGGCCCCTCTTCTCTTCTATTGTTACCCCGTTTTCACTCTGCTCCATTTCACAGCCTCCTTGCCGTTCCTTGCACTTGCCACAGGCACTCTGAGGCATTCCACTTTGCTGTTTGCATTGCCTAGAATGCTGTTCCAGACACATTCCCTCGAATGAGATTTGTTTCCTCATTTCTTTCCATCTAGACATCTGACCCATGGTCCCTCCTCACTGAGGACTTCTCTGACCACCCTACCTAATAGAGAACCTCCTTTATCAACGATATTTCCCTCCCCTTTAGAATGTAAACTCATCAAGGCCAGGCATGAAGCACAATCCTATAATCCCAGAACTTGGGAGGCTGAGGCAGGAGGATCGCCCCAACTTCAAGGCCAGCCTGAATTACATAGTGAGACCTTGTCTCAAAAAAAAAAAAAAATGTAAGCTCTTCCTCTGCTTTATTCATTGAATATGGGCCTCGTGTCTTTCACAAACCCTGGAGGTGGCTTTCTGGTGCCCTAACTCACAGCTAATGTACTGTGTTTGTGGGGCTATCTACTTCCTGATCTCAGATCCCCAGATTACTGTCACTGTTGTTGCAATAGCAGTGTGATTCTGGAGCTGGAAGTTGGGGGAAAAGCTTCTTAATTTCCCAGCATCATCTTTGAGCTCTCAACATATATTTGTTAAATTAAAAAGTAAATGACTTTTCCATATCCCTCTAGTATCCTCTCAGCACAGCACTCCATCAAAGTATTTTCAGTTAAGATTTATGTGTTTGGGGCCTAAGAGTTAATAACTCAGTGGTAGAGTGTTTGTCTAGCATGGACTGGGCCTTGGCTTTCTAGCACCCACACCACCAAGAATGAGAATGAAAATGAAAATGAGAAAGGGGAAGAGAAAAGGAAAGGGAAAGGGAGAGAGAGGGAGAGAGAGAGACAGAGACAGCAAAATTGAGAGTGAAATAAAAAAGAAACAGTAGAAATCCACAAGGAGTGCCCTAAACAAGCTAAGAGGGAAAGGTCAGGAAACCACAGTCAAGGGCAAAACTGAATGAAAACCAGAAGCAGTTTGCAAAGTTTTGGAGATGAGAACAAGTCCAAAGTCAGTGGAGCTAAAGATTCTATAAACAGAACTAAAGCATGGAGAAAACATCAATGATATTCTACCCAAAGAATCCAACAAATGATTACAAAATAGGCAAATGAAAGGAAAAGAAAGGATATGAATAAGAATGTCACAAAATGAAGGTGTCCAAAAAGTATTTTTACAGATTGTAGATTACAGAAAATTTAAATAAATGCAAATTGTAAAATTAGAATGTTGGCCCTTCCAATCGGCAGCTGTGAAATAGTATGGAGGGCTGGGGATGTGAGGGAGATAACCCTTGCTCAGACACCCTTTGTGGGTGTGTAAACATGGCCATGTTCCCAAACGCTCCTCCTCAAAGACTAAAGCTGGGAACCTTCCTCTAAGGACACATAACAGCATGGTTTAAACTATTGAAAGTTCAGAGATAATCTCAAGGCCCATCAACAAGAAATGGCTAAATCAAAGCACACTTGAATTACTGCATACCCTGCGGCCAAAGATCCATGCAATCTGACACACCAGTGAGGTAACGTTACATCTTAAAAGCACAGTGGTGCACACTATGACTCGGCGCACACCTGTGACTCAGTGATTTAGAGAGTCCCTGTCTCAGAAAAGGGTTAAGGGGATGCTAAGGGTATAGCTCAGGTGAAGGCCCTAGGTTTCATCAATAGCACTATATAAGAAGAACCACATTTTTAGTTTTTTTCTTCTCCATTTATAGTTTATTAAAGCAGTGATGCTGTTAATCTGAGTTCTAGATGTAACGGTTAACCTTTGGTCTGTATCTTTCCAGACATATGCTTAGTTTCACCTCCCATATGATCACACTATTCATATTAGCAATTTTCTTTTTCTTTCTTTTCCTTTCCTTTTCTTTTTTTTTTCCTTCAGTTTGACCAGACTAGCCTTGAATTTATGATCTTCCTGTTTCAGCCTCCCATGGTATTGGGATTATAGGTATGTACTACTACATCTGGTTCTAGTTACATCACTTATGGCACTAGCTCAGGGTTGAAAATTAAAATTTTGTTTGTTTTTTGAGTCAGTATCTCACTATGCAATTCAGGCTGACCTTGGGCTCACTTTGTAGCCCAGACTGGTTTCGAACTTGCAACAATCCACCTGCCTCAGCTTCCAGAGTTGCTGGGATTACAGGCGTGCACCACCACGCTCAGCTCATAATTCACCATTCTAAACATGAGAGAACTGAGGCTCAGGAAAGTTGATGAGACGTTTAGACTGAGGACACCAGTGCCAGTTTCCACTGACTGGTACAAAGGCAGGTTACTGGCAAACTCTCAGCTTCCTTGTTGGGACAAAATACTTGACACATACAATTTAAAGTAGAGAAAGTTTATTTTTGCTTATGGTTTCTGAGGTTTCAGTCCATGGTTGGCTGGCCCCAAAGTAGAAACATCATAGCAGAAGAAAAAAAGCTGGTGAGCCTGAAAAAAGTGGCTAATCTGAAGGCACCTGGGAAACAGAGCTGGAGGACAGCCAGAGAGGAGGGGCTAGAGGCCATATTTAATCCTCCAAATTATGCCTTGCATGACCCACCCAGATGTACCCGAAACTGTGGTTTCTGGTCCCTCCAGTGTCTCTCAAGAAAATCAAGGCAAAAATCAAGTCACGACAGCCTGCATTTGAAGGCAAGTGTTTTAACTCCAGAGTTCATGTACTGTACTCACTGTCTATCCATACTTAGGAAGGAAGGAAGGAAGGAAGGAAGGAAGGAAGGAAGGAAGGAAGGAAGGAAGGAAGGTGGGATTAAAGATGTGCTTGAAAACTACCTGGAACGACCATCTCAGCTACCAGAGAAGCTCAGCCTATAGTGGTACTAGGAAAATAAAATTAAAAATAAATCTCTTTTCCACTTAGAAAATTTCTCCCCAAAGGTAGAAGACAAAGAAAGTAATTCTAATATTGAGTGTTACTGCAGAATTTGATATATAAACAACTTTGGAAGTCAAAAAGGAATGCGACCCTTTCTATAGTTAAGTGGATACAACCCAAGCAAAATGTTAGGTAAGCTTTGCAGTTTGGAGTCAGGGGAGAAAGCAGGCGGGCCCCATCTCCCTGGAAACAGGAGAAGGGGTTGAGCAGGGTGGAGGATGTCTTCCTTGATGATTCCATTTCAAAGAGATGGCTCTGCCTCCTAGAAGGAAATAATCCTTACTTTGAGACTGGCCAGAGGCTTAGTGAGCTATTAAAAAGATTTACATCCTCTTGAGGACAGAGAAAGAAATCCTGAAGGAGAAGGTAAAAGTGGAGAGCAGAGGGAAAGCGTCTTCCCTTATTTTCAGCAGAGAAAAAGTTTATATTTGCCTTTCCAATTCTTCTAATAGGAAAGTGCAGTCAGTAGTCTCAGGCTTCCTTCATTGTTGTTTCTCTCCATTTATTTATATTTAATCTTAGATCTGCCAGTGTGTCTCAGTGGTACAGTGCTTACCTGGCGTGTGTAAGGTGTAAGACCCTGAGTTTGAGCCCCAGCATAGATTATATGTATATAATCATTATATGTGTGCATGTGTACATAAAATACATGATTGATGTGTGTTCTCTGAAGTTTGTGTGTTGGAAGCTTAATCCCCACTGCAACATGGTTAATTGTGTTGAGAGGAAGGATCTTTGAGATGTCCCGAGGTCACTAGGTCAGGAGGGCTCTGCACTAGTCTCATAAAGTTTCTGCTGAGACTGGAGATGAAGGCATGGTAGACTGGCCAGGGCAGTGGGCCCAATGTGTTAATTGCAAAGTCCCGGTACATCTGCACAGGACAGTTCCCTAAGCTCTGCTCTCGGACTTCTCGCCTGGGCTCTAGCGGTGTTGAATAGGATGGCCTCGACCTAATTCAGCCTGAGGAGTGGGAGAGCTGAAACCGCGGTGGTGTGGAGCTCTCTGCTGCTGCATTCTGTCACAGTGGTCCACCCTCGCGCTGTAGGGTGAATTTCTTTTCCTGCTTTTGCCTGGCCTGATTTCACTCTGCGGGCACATTTCTTTTCCTACCTTTAATAAAATGTAAAATCTTGTTATCTTTATGGGCTTGTCTTGACCAATTCTTTTTTGGGGGAAATGGCGGGGGTTGAGATAGGATCTTGCTATGTAGTTTGGGCTCTTCTTGAATTCAGATTACAGGTATGCGTGACCACTGATCAACACCAATTCTTTGTTCAGGACACAAAGAACCTAGAAACCACCTCTAGGGAGACCCCAGCACCCTCAAACCTGGTAATGCACACCATAACCCATCATTGTCATGCACTTGAGCCCTTGGGAGATAAACTTGAGCCACATTTGAACCATAGCCAAAGCCTAGGATGAGGACCTGAGATAGTGGCTAAGAATAAGTTTGGAGTGGTACAAGATAGAATAAAAAGCGGGCTGAAAAGAGACAAGGAAAATCATAATTTAAAAAACAAAAACTGAAGCTTCAGGGCACAACTCCAGTTTAATTGTTTTTCCTCTCACTCTTCCAGAACATGATCCTGTGCAATTCCCTTCCACCTGCAAGGAGACTGAGCCATTCCCTTTTCACCCGTGGACAGACGACCTCTTTACCCGGGATTAGGCTTTCCGCTATGAATAGGCCCTTATCTTACTACCCCTACCCTCCAAACCAACACCCAGATCACTGCCAAAACCACACAAATATTCTGCTTCCCCTGCACCTCCTTTCTCTGAGCAATCCATATTCCACTCAAGTATGTCCCAACATTTCTGCCTGATACACGTTTACCATGCCCCTTACTAACATTTTCTCAAATTTTTTTTCCAGGATAATGATACAGGAGAAATATAACTCCCAACCTGCCAGATGTCAGATGTGTGTTACGATCCCACAAAATCAAAGTCGTGAACCAAAAGAAGTCAGGAGAGTTTTATTGGAAATAAGAGAAAAATAGCTCTTGTATTTCCAGAAGGGGTCCTGAAAGGGCGCTGCCACCGAGGTCCTTTGTCAGGGGTAATTTATCCAGCAAAGTCACAGTGTGGGTACAGGGTGGGTCAAACTACAGTCAACCTGTAGGATTACAAGTACTGTTTAACTGCTTAGTAGGGACCCATTAAGGAAGTGGGTCACCTCGCAAGGGTACAGGCAAAGAACAAAGACATTTTGGGGACAGGATGTGTCCAGAAGCTGTGACCATCTACCTGGGCAACTGATGCCTATCTGGACTTACTTTGCCAGGTTGTGCTAATTACAATATAAACTCAAATTATTGTTTCTCCCTTTAGGGAGGCATGTAGGCCTGGCCTCTTTGTTTCGAGACCTGACCTTCTCCAGATGCGCCTCCAGCCACAATTCTGATGTCTTTAGTTTTGTGCTGACTTCCTTGAGAGCTCAGTCCCTCCCTGGCTGTATATTAATTTCTATCCAACTTAGCTGACTATAATAACAAGAGTCAGCAAACTTCCTCACATTTTATGTTTATAGTGGGTTCAGTTCCTCATCTCAGCTTTGGAAACCTCTCAGACCCAATCCAGTGACAAGAGGTTGGTTTGAGATTACAATTTGAATGGTCTCATTTGAACTTTTGTTTGTTTGTTTTTGGTGGTGGTGCTAAGGATCAATTCCAGGGCCTTATACATGCTAAGCACATATTCTACCACTGAGCCAGATCCTCAGTTATTGAACAATATCATAAGACTTCTTACATGCCTATGTCAAAGTGCAAATACAACTAGTTGAGAACCCACTTTAAGCCTTTATCAATGAAATTTTCCTTCATTTTTCACTATGAGACAGTAGCATTAGCAGGAAAGAAAGGTACACACACACAAGGGTGGAAGAGGGTTATGGTAAATCCAGCAATGCTGAAGAAAAGATAGCCACCCTTATGGAACGTAGACACTCTTCCATGCCAGAGCGTCAGCTTCTTTTGCTTTGTGAAAGATTGAAGTTGCCCTAGGCAGAAACAATCACCTTATAGAGACTGAATTGCTCCCTGCAAGCAATAAGAATTTCTATGGAGCCTCCTTGTAAAACCAAAACCGTGATAATGATCAGCCAGATTCTAGTCTGCCCTGGTAAATCCATAAAACCTGGTCCTGGTTCTTTTCACATCTGGACTACTCAAATCCTTTTCATCAAAACTGCGCCCCTTACAGCTCCTCAAGATGAAGTCCATCTCCTATTTTCTCTTACTTTCTCACTCCACCTAATAAATGTCACTGGTATATCTCGAAATGCTTTCCTGTGGGGAGAGCTGAAGAATCTTCTCCATGGAGCAGGCAAATTGAGGTCCTCATCTCCTTTTGAGGAACCTCCTTAGACCTGGTCAGGTGACAAGACCTGCATTCTCCTCCTTTCCCAACTTCTTACTTTTCTTTTTCTTCACACCCCACCTTATCCATTTATTTGCTCAGGGATCTGATAAATCTGGTTAAATGAAGCTCTTAGCAACTCAAGACCTAATTTCTATTCATCTTTGTATTCACAGATGGTGACCAAGAAAACGTGATTTTTAAGTGGATGCTGGTATACTAAGACAATGGGAGGTTCTAGCTTAAGGCATTTCCTAGTGACAGCCAGTGAATTCAAGGGAGATGCTTTGAGGGATGTCTCAGTCACTTCCCTCATGGGGAACAAAATACTCAATACCCTCAACTTAAAGGAGGAGAGATTTATTTTGGGTTTATGGTTTTTAGAGAGTTCAGTCTATAGCTGGCTGGCTCCAAAGCAGAAGCAAGTGGAAGGGCCTGGACAGAAGATAGCTAGTCACAGGATGGCCACCAGTATGCAAAGTGAAAAAGAAGGAGCAAGTGAGGGAGACACTGTACCGCAGACATTTCTAGGTTTTGCCCTCTTCTGACCAGGCCCCATCTCCTACAGCACACTCAGCCATGAACTCATCAGTGGATCAAGTCACTGATAAGCACTGTGTTCTCATGATCCATCACTTCCCCAAAACCCCACCTCTGAACACACAGAGCTTTGGGGGAATTTTAGATTTAAACCACGACAAGAGAAACCATAACATGGACCTTCTATTGTAAGCTTAGAGCCCTCATAACTTTCACGCTTCCTATGAGACGCCATTTCCCAATGCTTTTAGGTGGTAGCTTGTTTCCAGTGCATGACTTTTGGGGATCATGTTCAAACCACAACACCTTCTATCTCTTATGTCTGCTTTCAGAGAAAACGAATGCCAATCATGTGTAAGACTATCCCTGATGCTCTAGGACTGAAGATGACTTTTTTTGGTCCTTGCCTGAATGTAAACATAGAGAAGAAAATTTTTTTTATCTCTACCCTTATTTTCTTTATTTAGAAAATACAAAGAAATTAACAAAAGCAAGATTAACAGCAGAAAAAGCAGGCAGTTTTAATTTTATAAGCAAAGGACTTAATGAGAAAGAAATCAAAACCCAAAGAAGCTGGGTTAGACCTTGGGACTTATATACTCTTTTAACAAAGGATGATAAATTGCAAGGGCAGTGAAGGAAAAGTGGGTTAGGGCTAGAGGGAGGCAAACTGTGGGAAGGGAACTAGGAAAAATGTCTGGTGCACAAGGCTGTTTAGTAAGGTTTGTTATGCAGGCTCAAGTTGTCTGTGGTGATTAGCGGTCTGTGGAGTACTTCTCTTCCTGCTATGAAAGAATGAGACATTTTTACAAAGGATAGTTGTTCCCTGATTCTAGGAAGACATGGGAGGGCAAAGAGCTCCTCCTGCTTCTTCTGCTTCCCAATTATGTTGAGTTCAAAGTAGTCCTTATGTCAAAGTGATTTACTTACAATGGCCCACTTGGATCCCTTTCACTGGTATTTTAAAAAGGGAGATATTAAAACATCCTCTCTCCTCCAGTGAGCTTTTCCATATAGCAGGTGAAGTCAGGCAGGAGTAATAAAGCAGGCACTGCTCTAGAAAGCAGGGCTCTCTGTAACCTGATTTCACCATTCACTTTCGGTTTAGCCATAATATTATCATACACGTATTTAAAAAACCTTAAATCATTATTTTGCATATGGACTTACTTCCCTAGAATCTGACCTCTAGCACAGTACTCTCAGTAAAAGGGGCTTCAATAGGTCTATCAAAGTGTCCTGATGTATCCCTACTACATAACCAGAATTTGACCCATGATATTCTCGATGCTGTTTTATCTCACAGAATGTCCTAGATATACTGTGATCTTATTTCTAATAGCTGAAGAAGCTAATCCCCATAAAGCCGGGTATGTACTGCACTGTGCTGAAGTACAAGGAAGAATTAGGAAATTCTCAGCAGGCGACTGCAGTAAGCTTCCTGCTGAGTCACTGAGCTGGGCTATTTTTAATCCAATGAGCACAACTTCTATTTGGTGTGACCTTATCTGAATGGTGTCTTCTATGGTTAGACATGAAGCTTTTATTTCAACTAGATATCAAATAAATATTATCTTAATAGAGACAGGCAGGTAGCCACGTTATAAAATCAAAACAATTTTTAAAGGCTTAGTAAAACTTTATTTTTTTGAGTATTCATACTTTACAGTAATATTGGACATGTATTATTTATTGTGAAAATGATATTCATTTTGGTTTGCTTGTTTGTTTTGTTGTGTTTGTTTTTTGAGACCCAGACTCACTGTGTAGTTCAGGTTGACCTTGAACTCACTATGTACCCAGGCTGGCCTCAAATTCAAGATTCCAGGTATGTGCCATCACATGCAGTTCTGTGTCTACAATTCAAATTTAATTGGGTACATTATATTTTTATTTTCTAAATCTGACCCTGTCTGTTTCTAGACTTCTTGATACTTGAAAACATTAAAACACTGTTTGACTATGTTACTTTTAACTATATACAACTGAGTCAGTCTCAGCTACCTTGCTTAAAAATCATCTTTTTTTTTTGGTACTGGGGATCGAACTCACAACCTTGCACTTGCCAAGCAGGTACTTACGCTGCTGAGCTAAACCCCCGTCAAAACCTTGACTTTTAGACCAACAATTTGGAATTAGAAGCTACAGAATTCTGTTTCAGAAAATGTAATCCAGACTCAGCTTAGCATCTAGACATTTATTTTACCAGTAGTTTGGCTCTTGAAATTTAACAGTCTTAGTAAACAGAATTCAAATTTGCTGGTCCATGTGAGGCACCAAAAAAGGCATAAAAATTTAAGGTGATAATCTAAACATTAGAGAATTATATACATGAAATCTAATTAGTCAATTCAAAAGAAACTATTATTTATGGAATAACTGATCTTATATATCCCTTTGGAGACAAGGTCCTGTGTAGTTCACATACTATGTAGCCTGTCTGGCCTTGAACTCACAGCGATCCTCCTGCCTCACCCTCTCCTGAGTGCTGGGATTTCAGGTGTGCGCTGTCACATTGTTTAGATTTATTTATATTCTTTTACTACACTTATACAAAATTCTGTAGTTTTTTTGTTTTTGTTTTTACTTTTTGAGACAGAGTTTCACTATGCAGTTCAGGTTGGCTTTGAACTCATTTTGTAGCCCAGGCTAGTCTCAAACTCACAGTGATCCTCTTGCCTCGGCCTCCTGAGTGCTGGGATTACAGCACGTGCCACCACTCCAACCAACACTAGCTGTTGAAAGCAAACTGACTACTTCAATTAATTTTAACTATTATATTCATCAACATGAATGATAAAAGTCTGAAGCATAATATGTGAAAAATAGAATGACTTCTATTTTCAGAATTATAATCTTTTCAAGGAGATAAAACTTCTACCCATCAAAAGTTAAAGGTGAGCCGGGCATGGTGGCTCAGGCCTGTAATCCCAGCACTTGGGAGGCTGAGGCAGGAGGATTGTTGTGAGTTCGAGACCAGCCTAGGCTACAAAGTGAGAGCTCAAGGCCAGCCTGAACTGCATAGCGAGACCCTGTCTCAAAAAGACAAAACAAAAAACGAAAAAAAATTAAAGGTGAAACAGAGAAGAACAAAGCAAAAAATAAATTAGATTGAAATGGAATATAGCTGAGGATTTAGCTCAGTTGCATAAGCACTTGCCTGGTGAGCGCAAGGTCATGAGTTTGATCCCGGTACCAAAAAAAAAAAAAAAAAAAAGGAATATAAACAAAGTACCAAAATATGTGATTCACAGAAAGGGCTAGTAGAACAGGAAGAAATATTGGAAGTTATGTGGAGGAGCAGGGGCTTGAGCCAGGTCTTGAGATTGCTTCATTCACGTCTGTGCTATCTATGCGGCACCTCTGATTTAGGGTTCACTCTCTGCTTTGTCAACTCCAGGGAGCTCCCGCTACTCATAACAAATGCTGTGAGGATGGCGTCATCCCCATGGGAATGGTGTCACAGAGTTGTGCAAGGGACACTCCTGTCAATCATTCCCTAGTACACCAAGACCTGGAGGCCTGGGTCTGAGCTGCCGGAAAGAAACTTGTGAAAGTGTAGGAAATAGAAATCAGCAGTAAACCTGTCGTCCCCATAAGTATCCCAGCTGCCCACTCTAGTCCCTTCTTTTCCGGTTTTAAATAGTTCCCCAAACTTCTGATACTTGCTACAGGTTTAAATTCTCTCCTGCAGGTATTTATATTGCACTGTGTGTGTAAAATAGGTCTCCTCATTCATAAAATGAGGATGTTAATAATGCCTTGTCCTACTTACCTAAAAATAGTTTCCTATCTGCAAAGTGGGGCTAATAATACCTGCCCTATTGATTTCACGAGGCTCTTTTGAGCATGGGACGTGATACTATGCAAAAGCAGGCTGATACCCAAGGTGTGACGTAAATCACAGGCATTAGAGTAGTTCTAACCCGGGCTAGCACTGAGCCTAAGCATCTGGGAGAAAAGCAGACACTGTCCACGACAATGTGTTTAGCCACCAATGGATATAACCTGGGGACTCATCAAAATGTGTGTGCTGTATTTTGTCTACTATTTTTATGAATAGCTATTTTTAAAGGAATTGGCACAAGCCCCTCCAATGGGTGAGAAGATATTTATAAGCCTGCCCATAAATGGTGCAGTGTTTAAAGGGAGAAGATGAATTCTATTTCTCTTCTCTTACTCGGTTCAGCTTGTCTGCAGTTTCCCATTTCTTTCCACAAAGGGTGACATTGTTTACAAGAGAAATGGAGATAGAGTTCTTTCAGATACTTTGTTCTACCGCTTAGGCTGGCTCCTGTTGAATACACTGGCTACGACCATTGAATTTTCTTCTCAGAAGTGAAAGGGACTTTGTAATACCTTTCTGGAGAATGAAATGTACTCTACTGCTGGAACCAAAAACCTGGGCTTCTGTCCCGGCTTTGTTTAAATCAGTTTCCTCCTATCTCTGGGGCTTTAGTCTCCCCCTCCATTAAATGGATGAACCAAATTTTGTTCACCCATTCTTCTGTTGGTGGATATTTGGGTTATTTTCACATTTTGGTAGTTTATGAATAATGCTGTTTACACATTGAGGTATAAGTTTCTGTATGGATTTCTTTTTAATTTTCCTTGGGTTTCACTTAGATGTGGAATCTCTGGATCACTCATGTTTAATTGTCTGAGAAACTACTGACTGCTTTACAAAGACAACCATTTTGTGTTCTCACCAGCCGTGTCTAAAGGTTTCAGTTTCTTTCCATCCTCACCAGTCCTTGTTATCTGGCTTTAAGGTTTCTAGCCACTGTATGGGTATCTCATCTGGGAAGAGTAGTACAGAGGGGTCTTTGTTTTGTTTTAGGAATTGAACCTTCACACTGAGCTACCCCTCCAGCCCTCCTGAATTGAAGGCACGTTCAGCAGAAAAGCTACCGTTTACTAGATCTTTTTTTCATGCCTGTGATTTTATAATAGTCATCTTATTTTTTAATAATCACTCATACATGTCGTAATGAGTGATCTACTCCTGCATTCAGTGTCTGGTATCAAAGACTTTTCATGCAGGATGGGGTGCAGCTAAATGCTAGAGCATGTGCCCAGCATGCACAAGAGCCTGGGTTTGATCCCTGGCCCCCAAAATAATTAAAATTAAAAGCTAGGGCTGGGGATTTAGCTCAGTGGCTTAAGTGCCTGCCTGGCAAGTGCAAGGTCATGAGTTCAATCCCCAGTACAAAAAAAAAAAAAAAAAAAAAGAAAGAAAAGAAAAGAAAAGAAAAAGGAAAAAGAATCTTCTTCAATCTCCATCCCTGAGTTTGTGTCTTTTTAATATGCTATGTGACAAAATGGGAAGTACACATTTAACCTTTGTTCCACACACCAAAAGGAAGCCAGGAGCTGTTACGAGGAAAGAGCACTTGTGTTTGAAATACAGGGTCTCTTGACTTGAAGGAAGGACTGAGAGACCAATGAACTAGTCATAGTTGGGTGTTTGACAGAGCTTTACCCTTGAAGAGACAAAGTGATCCTGCCACTTCGAGAAAAAACAATTCAAATATTTTCACTGCCAGTTGGTAAAATTTGAGTTTCCAAGTAAAAATCAGAATCTTAGGGCACTTTTTCTATGTGTTTGTGTTCTATACTGGGCATTAAAGCCAAAGGTGCTCTATTAGTGAGCTATGTCTCTAGCTCCCACCCCTCAAACCCTACCTCAGCCCAGCTTTTTTTTTTTTTGCAATTCTGCCTCAGCCTCCTGAATAGTTGGGATTGTATTGGTGAATATCAGGGAAGTTTTATCTGCTACTTTGAACATCATGGCTTCCCAGTACTTAAACTTTTCTAGTGTGGGTCGTTTGTTTGTTTGTTTTTGATCCTGTTTATCTAACCCAGGTGACGACATAAGCTAGGTAATCACTTGTGTCTAGCTGTGTCTAGATGTCCCCCCTCCCCTGCCACCCCCACAAGCCTCGTGCTCATAGATGGGGCTTTTGAGAGGTAGCTGAATCTAGGGTATATGATGCTGGGATTAATAAATTAGTGTGATTAACAAATTAGTCCACTGCTGAGCGTGGTGGCTCATGCCTGTAATCCCAGCACTCGGGAGGCTGAGGCAGGAGGATCATTGCAAGTTTGAGACCAGCCTAGGCTACAAAGTGAGCTCAAGGCCAGCCTGAACTGCATAGCGAGACCCTGTCTCAAAAAGACAAAAAAAAAAAAAAAAAACAATTGGTCCACTGATGGGTATGGCATAATTCTGGGTGTGGATAACGGGAAGACCCAGCCTGAATAGAATTTGGGGGACAGAAATAAGGCTTTTGCCCCAGCTTGCTGCTGCTTCCTGCTGCTCTCCGATGCCCTCCTGCCATGCCCTTCTACCCTGAGGCCAGTCTACTATGAACTAAAACCCCTAGGAGCTGTGAGCTACAATAAACCTTTTCTCTTTTAACTTTGCATGTTGGGTATTTTGTCTCAGCAACAAGAAAAGTAACTAAGACAGTACTGTATCTCCAGCTACTAAATCTGGCTTTTTAAAAAAAAGTATCAACGTGGGAAGATTTTGCAAAACACAATGCACCAATATTTTCTAAATGAATAATATGTAACATTATAAAATCCTACAATAGTCCCAGTATTTAAGAAGCTGAGGCAAGAGGATCACCATGAGTTCAAGGCCAGCCTGATCTACATAGTGAAACCTTGTCTCAAAAAAAGCAAAATAAAGCAGAACAAAACCAAAAAATCCTACATGGTAAAATATCTATTCAAAGGGCAAGACAGATAAATTGATTCTAATATAACAGTGCCTAAAGGTTGGGTCTCTGATTAAAACTAAATTTAACTTTCTTTCTCTTATTATTTTATTTTATTTTATTTTAGAGTCAGGGTCTCAATATGTTTTTCAGGTTGGCCTTGAATACACTATGTAGCCCACTCTGGCCTCAAACTCACAGTGATTCTCTTGCTTCAGCCTCCAGAGTGCTGGGATTACAGGCATGTGTCACCACTGTCAGTTTAAACGTAACTTTCATACCAACATACCTATAATCTTTTCCTTTCTTCTTTTTTTCCTTTCCCCTATGCCAGTTGTTCTGTCCTTTTGAGCACTTTCTTTCCCTTTCATTATTACAATACCTATTGTATATTTTGGACCTTATTACTTTCAGATTTTTATTATTTTTTATACCAGAGAGACAATATGATATTTATAAATGTGAGTTTGATTTATTTCACTTATGGGTATGGTCTCAAGTTGCCTCAATTTGCCTATAAAAGCTTCAAGATTATCCTTTTTTTATAGCTAATATTCCATTGTATAAAAATATCACATCTTTTTTTTTAATCCATTCTGTGATTGATGGGCATTTTGGTTGTTTCCAAGATTTAGCTATCACAAATTGTACTGCTATAAACATGAGTGCATATATATGTATATGTATATGTATGCTAGATAGATAACTATACTACTAATCTCTATTCATCACAAAGAACAGTTTGTGCTGTCGTTGTTTGATTGATCACTTTTGTGCCTAGATTTTACAACCTAAACAACTGCTTCTAAGATAACAATATGCAATATATTAACAGTGTTAACTCTCCACTTTTTCTGAAATTCTGTATCATTCATATCCTTTTTTTTTTCTGTTTTGTTTTTTAAAATAAAAAAATAAATTTAATTTTCTTAAAATTTAATTTTTAAGAAACAATAGAAGGTGGGTGTGGTGGCTCACACCTTCAATCCCGGTATTGCGAGAGGCTGAGGTGCAAGGACCCCAAGTGCAAGCACAGGATGGGCAATGTAATGAAAAGGGGTCTCAGGGTAAAAAAATAAAGGGCTGGAGATGTAGCTCAGTACAAAGGTCTTGAATTCAATTCCCAGTACCAAAGAAGAAAGAAAGAAGAGAGAGGGCTGGGGATTTAGCTCAGTGGCATAAGCACCTGCCTGGCAAGCATGGGGTCATGAGTTCTATCCCTGGTACTGCAAAAAAAGAAAAAAAAAAAGAAAGAAAGACCATCAGAAGACTTTTATTCAAACTAAATACTTGAGGGGCCCCTGGCCTGAGCTAGGAGGAGACCGAGCAGCCCCAGAGCTCCGACCATGGAGGGACTCAAGGCAGTTTGCCAGCCTATCCGTAAGCACCCTGGCATGAGGAAGGAGAAGAATCACTCAGCAGCTGCCAGGAACCTACTGGTGAGCAGGCTAAGAATTAACCCACTACCACCACCACCCCTCATTAGCAAGTGAGCCCGAGACCTAGACATCTCTTGAGAGGTTGACCCTATGCAATGTAGTAAATAGCGGGGATTTCCTTCTACCATTCTTTGAAGGCAAATATTGTTATCACTCTTTTGCTTTGTTCTGATTAATGATATTGCTCTAGTCAATGTTCTGTTTTGATAAGTTCTAGAATGTTCTGCATTTCCTTTGATTTGGCTATACCTGATTGAAAGAACAACTGTTGTGAAGGTAATGGGATATACTATTGTACCTATTACTGTTATGCCAGTAACCTGTTGAGGGTTTCTGTACCAATTTCACTGCACTCTCTCAGTTGGCTTTGTTCCATCTTGTTCTGTTGTATTTTGCTAATAATAAAAAATTAAAATAAATAAAAAGTAAATAACAACAAAACAGATCAGTAAGGTATTGTGCAAGCTGAAACACAATATGACTAAACAGAGAATGGACTTGAAAAGCAAAAGGAGAAAAAGAAAGCGCTCTAAAGGGTATAACTGCATATATGTTTAAGTGTGTAGGATTGATGACCGTGTTGCTGGGTTTTTGTTGGATTGTTGAATGGAACTGTTCGCAGCCTCACTATTTGAATGTCCACCTTGTATGCTTTAATTTTGTAAATTGAACAACTATATCTAGAAGACAATATGTAATTTATCAACTAGTGATTTCTTACTGTTTATTTTTTTCTTTTCCTTTGAAATTCTGTATTGTTTCTTCCCTTTTTTTCTGTTTTGCTTTTTTTCCCTAAAATTAAAAAAAACTACATACTTTTCATCTTCTGTGTGTATGTGTGTGTATTTCCCCCACTTTGTGAACATTTATTGAGAATTTAAATGATAAACACTCAACATTTTTTAAATCACGGCATGCACAGGAAATACAATGTGTACAGCCCTGCACATCGTTCCTGACCTGGGTTGAGTAAACAGAGACTGCTGCCCCCAGCACTTGCTCACCTATCCAAGGGATGAAGGGAACAAAACTTTGGAATCTTGTTACTCACAGGCTGTAACGTGCTGGTGCGTTTCTTTCTCACACATGTGCACACGTGTACACATATCCCTGCATGTTAAGTGTAATTTATTTATTTGAAACAAATACATCTTGATTCCTCTTCTCGAGAGAACAGTATTGGTCAAGATGAGCCATGTCACTCAGTGACAACAAAGTAAATCCTCAAATCTCACTGACTGTCAGACTTTTGAAAGAGCTGTGTTCCCCATGTTCCAAAGCCACAAGTTGAAGTGTCCCAACATCCAGTACCTCAAAATGCCCTTGAATTTGGAGGTAACCTTTTTTTTTTTTTTTTTGGTACCGGGAATCAAACTCATGACCTTGCACTTGGCCAGGCAGGCGCTTATGCCACTGAGCTAAATCCTTGACCCTGGAGGTAACCTTTTTAAAAAGGTGAGTAAATTAAAATAAGGCCATGAGGGTGGGCTGCTAATCTGAAATGACTTGCATCCAAAAAAAAAAAAAAAAAGAGGAAGGGACCCCAGGAATGTGAGCACTCAGAGAAAAGGCAAAGTGGGAACGCAGCAGGAAGCAGCCATTTGTAAATCAAAGAGAAGCCCCAGGAGAAATCCAACCTGCTGGACACCTTGGTCTTGGAGGTCTACTGTGGTAAGAAAATTTGTCACTTAAGCCACCAAGCTGAGAGTTTTTTGTTTGTTTAATTGGCAGCACTAGGAATAGAGCACAGTGACTTAACATAACAAAAGTTTATTGTTTCCTTATTCAAAGTCCATGGAAGATCCTGAGGTTGTTTTCTACTTGGTGATACAGGGCTCCATCTCCTGTGACCCCACATGCAATAAATGACTCTTCGACCCAACCTCATACCACATGGACCCTAAGATCACTGCTGCTCACATTGAGCTGGGGACCAGACTGGGAAGGAGTCATCCAGCCCCGACCTGACAGCAGAGACTGGGAGTACTGTCTAGGGTATGTGCTACTGTTGTGCCACAGAATTAAATTACTCTTGGATCTGGTTAAAACAAATGAATGTAGTTTGCCAATTATCCAGATTGCCTCCTTATAAGAACACCAACAGATCTATTTATCCCTTTGTGGAAAGCAGGGCTTTATTAGTATTTGACTAAAAACAAATGGGAATTCTTTCCATTGTTTTCCAAAGAATAAACACTGATTTCTTTGCTTATATTACTTTTAGACCTCTTGAGATTTCTTTGATGGTTTTGCTTTCACTGTGATCATGTATGACTTTGCACACTGTTAAAATACCATTGCCAGTAAAAATAAACCCCTGACCACCACAAGGGAACATTAGGGTGAACAGAAACACACCCTGCTCAAGTTCCCGTCTTTTCCAAAGCACTTTTGTATCTAATTTCAGCCATTCAGATTACTACTCAAGACCCTCCCTTAATCCTTGTCCCGAGACACACACACACACACACACACAACTCTCCAGCCTGACTCCTCAAAACTCAGGTTTTCTTTTCTGCTCCCACTAAGCCATTTCAATTTAATTTTCAACAATTATTGGAACACTATTTATTTTTTGTTGGTGGTGAAGGGCTTTGTTTTGTTTTGTTTTTTGAGACAGGGTTACTTACTCCCTGTGTGGTTCAGGCTGGTACTGAACTCACTATGTAGCTCAGCCTGGCCTCAAACTCACAGCAATCCTCCTGCCTCTGCCTCCTGAGTACTGGGATTATAGGCATGTGCTTCCATGCCTTACTTACCATTTGTTTACAACCGCTTGTTAACAATATAATGTTCTACATTTTATGAAAAGTGTCTTGATTTTAAATTCTTTTTATTTTCAGATCATAGCTTTTATCCATGACTCTCTTATCTTTTCTGTTGTATAGTCTGAATGTGGACCAGGAATACAGCTCAGCAGCATAAGTGTCTTCCTGGCAAGTGCAAGGTCCTGGGTTCAATTCCCAGTACCAAACCAAACAAAAAGAACAACCATCCTCCACACCACTGGAGCATAGTTTGAGTGTATTGCATCTACTAATGAAAAAATGAAACAATGTACATTTGGAGTAGGAAAAGCATAACCAATCAGGGTGTAAAATATTGACATTATGTGGCTAATGAAAATGCCAGGAAGTAAGTGCAACCATCCCAGAGGTAGATAGAATAACACTACTGTATAGTATTTATATCCTGTTTACTATATACATGGTACCAAATGGTTTTTACATTCATTACCTTATTTAATTCAGTTCATAGATCTATGAAATGGGTAAAGTTATCATGCCCTATTTACAGGTGAAGAAAGCAAGGTTCAGAGGAGTAAAGTACCTAAGTTCAAGCAGTCAGAAACCAAACCCAGCACAGCTGACTCATGTGCCATGCTCTTAACCACCTTGCTGTTATCTCCTGCAGACATGGGAAATATTGTCAAGTTTTAAGAACTGAATAATCAAAATCACTAGAGTTTTAATGTTTGCTACCAACTGAGCTCCAATGTATACCTACAATGATTTAAAATATAATTTTTTTCATTAAAAAGTTGGGAAGAAACAAAGAAATATGAAAGTGGAAAGAAACACCCCAACTTGTTACTATATTATCCTGACAAGTTAGTACTTTGGTATATTTTCTCCCAATATATCTTCGTGTAATTTTGTATACACAGTTTTGTCTCTTAAATTGTTTTCACTTCTTGTGACATAAGCCTCCATTAAAAACTGAAAGACATCTGGGGATTTTATAAGTTATTACTAGTTTGTATTAGTTAGGATTAACTTCAGCGTTGATAGAAAGCGCCAAGTAACAGAAGATTAAAAACTATTTGCCTCCAAAGTAAACATAAGCAATTAGGGCTTTTATGAGGCTATGATGGGGTCATGAGGGACCAAGCTCCTAGATTCTTGCTGGTTTGGCATTGTCAGCTTGCAGTTTCCAGGGTGGGGCCCAAGATAGCCATCTCCAGCCTCAGGGACTAAGTCCACAGCTGACTGGTAGAAGGAAGAAAGCACAGGAAAAACACCCTTCTTTTTCTAGATATTTCTTGACATTTTCCCGCATCGTCTTCCTATGCTGTTAGCCAGAGCTGAGGCCTGTGATCATATGTGACTGCAGTTGGGGCGAATCTTGCAAATGCACACTTTATTCCAGGTGGCCAGCACTTGTCTTAAAGTCGGGGGTACTGTTACCGTAGGGTAAGGGTCAAATGGGCTATGAGAAACAAGTAATAAGTCTGCTTGTAATGGAGGTTTGGTTGTTTTCTTAGACATTTTTTTTTTTTTAAAGCTTGTTTTTGTTTCGTTTTGTTTGAGACAGGATCTCATTATGCTGTCCAGATTGGTCCTTAATTTGTGGCTGAAGAGATCCCTTTACCTCTGACTCCTGAATGCTGGGATTACAGGCACATGCCACGGCACCTAGCTGCAAGAGCTTTTAGAAAATAAAAATTAATAAAACAGGCTTATCTGTTTGTATTACTCTTTCAAAATACAGTCACTTGAATTAGGAATATATTCTTTCGCCTTTTCCTCTCTCTCCTACATGTGTTTACATTTTTCTTGCATTCCCAGCATGATACACAACAGGAACTCAGTAGCAGCCAAAGCTTCTCTACGCTATAAAGAAGAGAGAACAAGAATTTTCCAGGGTCTGATATGCCTTACATGCTCTATTTCAGTATATATCATTTTCTGTCTCTGAGTACATTTATTATTCCCTCCAAGGATTTGTAGAAAGTCTTTTCGGACTCATATAATGAGGAGGCCAACTCAGAGATTTTTAAAAACTTGTTCAAAGTCACACAGCAAGTATTTGATGGATCCAAGATTTGAACCCAGGATTACTCGTTTCCCAGATCCGTCCTTCTTTCCAACTATATAGGACATCAGGGCTCAGGCCTTTGTTAGGAAGAAATGACAAGTGCAGAGAAGCAGAAGTTTTCACCTGTTACACTGTGTCTACCAGTGACAGTTGTTAAAATCTTTGATGCTGTGAGTTACATTAGTAACTGTCTATCAGAGAAAACCAAAATTCTGAATTTAACACCCCTCTTAACTTTTTTCCTCTACTACCAAATTACATTTTCTTACTAGGCTCTGAAAACTGTGCATTTATTTTGTTTTTTAGTGACTATCAGGTTCCCAGTCTTCTGCCAGGCTCATGGGCAGAGATGACAAAACAGCTGTGTTGGCAAGCAGGTTCCCCTGGGGGAAACAGACCGGTAAACAGCAGCAGCAATAGTAAACATCGAGACTGTGTCCCAGGGCAGTGCAAAGGCCAGCGCCTCGCCTCTGCCAGCCCAGGGGAGTCAGGACAGCTTGGCCAGTAGTGGGGTCTGGTGAGAAACAACCACCTATCCCCCTTTGCCTGTGATAGCCAGATTCCCTGGGCTCCCCGTGGCCCCCCAAGGAGGGGCTGGGACAGCATGCCTCGGTGTCCTTCCTCTACCTCAAGGGTTACCCTGGGGCTGCTCTCCTGGCCACTCTAACGGGAGGTGGGGCTCACAGTTGGCTGTGGCACCCTGCTTCCTTCTACCAGTCCAGGTGCCGCTGACACTGTAACATGCCCAAGACCTGGGAGGGATCTGGACCTGTTAAAAGCATCCTTGACCTCCCCCAACCCTGTTAAATTGTGATAAACACATCTAGCCCCTCTGAAGTTTCCCTGACTTAGGCCTGCCATTTTTCATGGAGATTTGACAGTTGTCAATCAAACAGCTGGTGTCTGCCAACATTCAGCAGAACCACTGCCATGACAACCTTGATGCACCACACTTGCTCAGGGAGATGTTTGCTGTGTTTGAATTTGAGCTAAGTAGTGGCATTGATTTTGGACTGATAATTGGTTTAAATGGGAAGGCTTGAGTTAAGACCAGTGTGGACCAATCACAAGACTGCAGTTGATATATAAGCAACAGGACCCCTGGCTTTATCAGATTGGTATGGTTTTATCAAGTTGGCAGCTCCTCTGTTGCAGCACAGGTCCTGTCCAGTAAAGGCTTTCTCTGGTGGTCCTATAAATTTGCTTTGATTTATTTCTCAGGTAGTGCGGGATGAGAAGTTTCTCTAAATCTACCCAGGATTGTAATCCTTAGCAGTGTGGACTGAGCAGTTGCTCTAAAAATAAAAAAAGAGGTGTAAATAGGAAGATTGTTACCCCCAAAGAGCTCCAGAGATCAGCACCAGACTAAGTTCAACAACAGATAATGGCAACCAGCAGAGTTGACTAACAGTGTCCTGCATTAACAGTAGCAGCTGTTGGCATTGGGACCATGGGCAAAACGTCCTTTGCTGATTCATGATTTCTTTCTGAATTGAACAAAAGAACCCTCAATTGATTGGTAACAAGCTGACTCTTAAGGAGGCCCTAAGCCAATGATGGGGAACCTTTTAAGAGCTTTCAGTGATACAAACCACCTGCTGCAGCTTGCTTCCTGTAGGTTCACTACCACTGACTTAGACTCGTCTAGGAGCACACCCAAAATTTAGCCAGATGAAAAGATCACTGTATACAGTCACACAACACAAAGGTGTCATGACAAGTGTTATCTTTGGCTCACTCATCACCGAGTTCAAGGCCTGTTTGCTCAGAGTCTTCTTGGAGAGTAAGAACATTCTTTACGTCTAGGTTTAGGGGAGACCCCCACACCGAATGAGGCCTTATAACCTATTTTCAGGGGGAGATTAATAAGTTTTTATGTCTATTTAAGAAGAGAGGGGGTGAACCCAGAGCCTTCTGCATGCTGAGCACGTATTTTACCACCGAGCTACATCCTAGTCCTCTCCAGTCTCTGTAGCCTGCTTCTACTGTTTCCAATGCCAAGGTGTCATACTTTAGAGGCAATGTGTCCCAAATGCTGTCAAAACGTGAAAGAGAAAGGACTTGGGACATTTAAGTATTTGAGAAAGCCTACCGACAGCTGGCAAGCTTTTACCCCGCCTGAGGATCAACTCTGGTCTTATTAATGATGCAGATTTCTGGGTCCTACCCCATGGTAGCCCCTCTGAAGTTTCCCTGGTTTTGACCTGCCATTTTATTTTATTTTATTTTATTTTATTTTATTTTATTTTATTTTATTTTATTTTATTTTATTTTATTTTATTTTTTGTACCAGGAATCAAACTCACAACCTCACGCTTGCCAGGTAGGTGCTTGTGCCATTGAGGTAAATCTGGGCCCTGTCATTTTTCATGATTCTACACCCCAGACAGTGCCCAAACCATGTAATTCTATCATCTATCTATCTATCTATCTATCTATCATCTATCTATAATTATCATCTATCTCTCTTTCAGTTTTCTAGTAGTAGGGGTTGAACCCAGGGCCTTCACACTGAGCTACATCCCCAGCCCTTTTTGAAAGTGTTTATTTTGAGGCAAGACTCTTGCTAAATTGCCCAGTCTGGGCTTGAATGTAGAATCTTCCTGTCTTAACCTCTCAGAGTTCTGGGATTACAGGCATGTGCTAAAATTTTGTGGTAAACTGGGCATGGTGGCATATGCCTCTAATCCTAGCACTCCCAAGGGTGAGGTAGAAAGATCACCATGCGTTCAAAGCTGGCTTGGACTAGAAAGATCTGTAAAAATGAAATAAAAAATGGAAACCTATGGCAAGTAGTGGTTCTCTTGGGGACAGTCCAAGGAACACACTTCGAAAAGCACTGATATAGAAGAAGTGTGTGAAGGCAGAAAACAATGTGGGTAAAAGAGGGAAGAGCAAGCCAGTCTGACTTAGAAGTCTGAAGTATTATATGGCTTGATGACAAGGATATGAAGGATTTTTTTTTTTTCTTAAATCAGGTTCTCACTATGTAGTCCAGTCTGGCTTTGGATTATGGCAATCCTCATGCCTCAGCCTCCTGAATGCTGGGATTACAGGTGTGCACCACCATGCCTGGCCTGAAGGGTTTTTTTTTTTTCCCCAAATATTTCACATATCTATTACTGAACCTACCTAGTAGTGTAGCACATGGAAACAAAGGGAAAAATATTCCCAGTGAAACATGTCTGAGTGTGCAGACAGTGGAAGCATTTCCACCAGACATGGGGAGATGACAGCACCCTTGATACACCCCGCACACATGTGCCAGCTCCTGTGCAATTCCTGAGAGCCCTGGCTTCGTTCTCCTGCAGTGTCTCCTCTTGGAGCTGTGCATGATTTCTTTACCAGGCCTCATCCAAATCTACTGGGGAGCAGCACAGCTTTGCTTCTGCGTCTCGGCCCTGAGTCCCTTGGTTCTGACCGTGTCTGGTGGGACGTGGTGAGAAACAGAGCCAGGGGCACCCACCCCGACAGTGGAGAAAAGGAGAGAATGCTAGCACGGGTGGAGGGCGGAATGGGTGAGTGAGATGACTGCACAGATGCTTTAGGGAAATCATTTCAGCTCTGGTTTTTGGAGCAGAAAAGCTGTGTAGCGGGAGATCTGGACCAAGGCAATGGGGGGTAAAGATGGAGGCCTGAGAATAGTTCTGAAAGATATTTTGGGGGAGAGAACATCCTGTTTAATGCTTAAATGTGGAGGAGGCAGAGAAGTGTGTGGGCAGGAGGAGAGCAAGATGCCTTCTGAATTACAATAAAACTGGGAGAGAGGCAGTAGATAAATCTAAAAATGAAGGAACAATTGGAGCAGACAAGACACTGATAAAACACAATAAAAATAGCACTAGTAAATTTACATTTTTTTTTAAACTGGCCAGAAAAAGAAAAGCGTATTAGATTTAGCTTTTGAAACTTAACCAAGTTGAGTCACCATTCAGTGTCACGACAGTTTCCTAAAACCAGGCATTTTAACCCCTCGTGAAACACTGATCCCAAGAAAACACTTGTGTTTCAAGGATTGTCTGATCATTCCTTCGGGTTCTGCAGGGTGCTGGGAGAGCGGGAAATTTTTCCTTGATGCTCATGATAATAGAAAGAAGTGAATCCTGTTTTTTGGATCAGGCCCTCAGATTCCTTCCAGAACAATGTGGGCACAGTGTTGGCATACCGCAGATCAGTCTGTAGGTTTATAACACCCACTGCACCCACTGGCTACTTTTTTTTTTTCTCAAGTGTTAGTGACAGGACACAGGGCCTCAATGTCCTAGACAAGGACACTACCACTGAGCTACATCCTCAACCCTTTTCACTTTTTAAAAATTTTGAGACAGGGTCTCACTCAATTGCCCAGGCTGGCAATTGATAGCTACCTTTCTGTCTCAGCTTCCCAAGTAACTGGGATTACACAGTGTGCATCACCGAGCCTGGCTACACTGCCTGCTTTCAACATTTAAGTTATTTGCATTGGTGGTTTCTGTATGAAAGTAATGGATGAAAGACATTTATTTTAGAAATACACATTCGGACTGTGGGAGCAGCTCAATGGTAGAGTACATGGTTGCATGTGCGAGGCCCTGGGTCCAATTTCCAGCACTGAAAAATGTGTCCAATATATTAAAGAGTTTTTCAGAAAGAAAGGCTTCTGCACCTGGAGACTGGTAAAGCTGTTTTTGCAAGAAGAGTACCTAGGAATGGAAGACTGGGATTTGTAAGCCAGACTTTCATACCCTACCCCAGTCAGAGCTCCAGCAGCCAACAGGGAAGGGGAGAAACGATGGTTCTAGAAGAACCACTGGCACTAGGAATAAAACACTCCTAACTGGAAGGGTCTCAGCTTTGCCTGTAGGAGTCAGACTAGTGGTTCTGATTCATGCAGCCGTAGCATCCTGCTCAGCCTGGCCCAGAAGACCTTAGACTTTCGGTCTTTGCAACCCAGTTGCACATGTCATCCCAAGTTCTCATCTATTGAGGGGAAATGATGATAATTTGCTCCCCTCATAGCAAACTTATGTTTGTTTATGGAAATCTTGAGAATCTGGGTTGCACCCCACCTCTCCTGTACTCTCATACTCTTAGAAGCAGAAGCTATTAAGCCACTCATTTCTTTGTTTATTGGAGGTGCTGAGGATTGAAGCCAGATCCTTTACCCGGCTGTACATTCCCAGCTTTATTTTATTGTATCTTATTTTATTTTGAGTCAAGTTCTCATCAACTTGTTAAGTTGCCTAGACCAGGCTAAAACTTACTATCCTCTTGCCTCAATTGCCCTTGGCCTCCCGAATTTATCATCTAAAAAGATAAACCGTGTACACAAAATTCCAGGAAATATGTAACATCCAACTTGAGAATTCACTTTCATTTCTTTATAGTATTGTTATTATTATGGTGCTAGAGATAGAACCCAGGGCCTCCAAACACTGATCCCCTGTCCCCAGAATTTAGAAAAGCTAAGTCTTACAGCAGTAGAGAGGAAGCAAGGATTCTTGAGGTGATTGGAAAAGTGCAGTCTTCATGAATTAGAAGTGGACCTTGAATTGTATAGCCTCTGCTTAGGTTGAATTCAAGTAACTGTTTGCATTTCTTTTCCATGGCTATATAGTAATACATCACCATGAACTTATATAATAAATCTAAGCAGCCTTTATTTACTATCTTATAGTTCTGTGGGTCAGAAATGTGAGCAGTCTCAACCGGGCTCCCAGCTCAGATGCTCCCATGCTATAATCAGAATGCGGGGCAGACTCGGTGCTTCTGTGGAAACTTCCAGCTTCCTTCAGACTTTTGGTAGAATTGTGTGTAGAGGCTGATGTTCATCGGTTGACTGTCATTTGGAGACCAATCTCTGTACCTAAAAGGCACTGACATTCCTTATCACGTGGTCTTGTGCACCTAGAAAGCCAGCAGTACCACACAGAGGCCAACTCACACCTCAAACTTGCTCTTGCTGCAGTCCAGAGACAACTCCCTGCTTTGAAAGGAATGACCATAGCTTCCGGCCAGCTAACTTGGAACAGTAATTATAACTGCAAAATTGCTTCACAATGCTGTCTAGATTTGTGTTTGATTGAAAAACCAAAGGACAGGAATCTTGGTGTCCACCTTAGAATTCTGCCTACCGTATCGTTATTCTACAAACTTAATGGTGTTTGTCAATCTATTTCCCAGTGAAATAATTAGTGATTCTCCTGCCTCAACTCTCAAGTGCTGGAATTACAACCATGCACCACCGCATTCCACAGAGAGGCATTTTGTAAGTTAGATTTTCTGTGACCATCCATGTTATCCATTTTCTTTCTCTTGGTTTATATGATAAACTCGATAGCTGATCATAAAAATCTTCCTTGTCCATAGCAGTAGCAATGTGACTGTAGCAGTCGTTCGGCTTGAAACTAAATTTCCCAGCAGCCCTCACACCATGTGTCCAGGTGACTACTTTTCGTAAACAAAATAGGAGGCAGCATGGGATAAGTCAGTCCTGAGCAAAGCTATTTAAAAGTGTCCACACCCGCTTGCCCACCTTCCTCTACCTGGACACAGGGAGACACCAGGCTCTGGGGAAGCAGAACCTCACACACAGGAGGTTGGGCCATGAGTGGAAACAGCTGCTGCTCACCTAGAATATTCTCCTTGTTTCATGAGCAATAAACTCCTATTGAGTTTGAGTTTGTCTCAGCAGCTTACTTTCCCATGAGTAGGGTGGTTCATTTTTTTATTCGTCAGGGGTCTGATATTAGTGTGGCTGCCACAACCTATACTTCCATGAGAGTTATCCAGAGAAGGTGAGACGTGTGTGCTCTCTGAGGAAAATACTGCCTGGTAGTGACCAAGAGTGTTATAGTCAGGGATTGCAAGGAGAACAAGACAATACAGGAGACATAATGTATAGTATTTATTTTATGAGTCACCCAGAGTCAAATACAAGAAGTGCAGGAAATCTGTCCACACACTAAAGATCTAGAGAATCTGAAGGCCTGGATCCCACAGCAATGTCCTGCATGAGGTCACTAAAGACCTAGAGCCCATGACAATGACTCATGCAAATCTGTTTCATGGTTCTCTGCTGGGAAGGCCCAAAGGTCAGTGGTGGAAGCTAGAAAATCTGTGACTACCATAAGGAAGATCTGTGCCTGAAGGTGGAGGTTCTGCCCTGGAACCAAGAAGCAAAGTTCAAAATAAGGACCAAGGTTTTCCCCAAAAGTACCACAGCCATCCTCAGTGACGACAAGGTCCCTAGCTCTACCAACAATGAGAACAGCTGAGTTCATATCAGGAAGCCAGCATGACAAGCTTCTGGAGACTGAGCAGCACACATTTTCCCCTCTGGAGCCAGAAAGAAATGCTCAAAGTAAGGCTCAGAGCTCCTCCAAAGTGAACCATAGCCATACTCAAGTCTAGAGCTTCTCTGATGATAACAGCCAAGTTCACATCAGGGAAGCCGGCATGACCAGCTCCTCCAGGGGAACCAACAGCTCCAAACACCACTTAGGAAAACCCACAATACTACACTCTTCCCCTCCAGGTCTCTTCTTTATGCTGGCAACAGTCCTCAGGTGGGCCATCTACACTCAGCACCATGCTAAGTCAGTCCAGCTGGTGTGTAAGTTGACCACCCGTTTTTAATCCACCACAGGGAGAAATAGCAGTTTCCATCTCTGTGAGAAGAAATAACCTTAAGAAACTATGTATAGTCATTGAGAGCAGAAGTAGTTAGCAATAGTCCTGACACGGTGTGATTTGGGTTTTCATCAGCTTGTGGCTTACCACTGAGAAGTCTTGCTGGATGGCCCACCTCTGCCTCATCAGAAAAAGTAGGAAGAAATCAATTTTTGTTCTACCTGAGGCTAGAGTAGGGCTAATTACCTATGACAGTCTCCTCTAGTTTTGAGTTCTCTCCCATCTTCCAGGAAATGTTTTCCTGCCCACCCCTCGCCCTGACAAATGACTCAGTGGATGATCCTTCTCTAAGCCCCTATGACTCTGTGTATGTCTCCATCCCTGCTCCCTCTCTCACTGACTCTGCCTGCTGGCCATGTGACAGCCTGTGAGCCCCTTGAACGCAGTGACACTGATTCACTTTGTGGCCCCTGTGCCTAGCACAGTGCCTGGCAGGTGTTCCATAAATGATGTCTGCATGAGTGAATGAATGCATGAATGAATGGGTCTCTTATGATGTCCTTTCTCTGCTGTTATGACAGCTTCATAAAGTTGTCTTTGATATCATTTTTTTTCTTTTTTCTTTTTTTCTTTAGCATGCCCTGTATTCTGCTAATTGAGACTTCTACTACTTTTGCATCAATCGGTGAGGCCTATTTGTCTTTTTAAGATATGTCTCTGAAAAGGTACCTCTGGATTATTAGTTTTTAATATTTATCCTTTATTACTCCATTAAGCCAAAATATAGGACATGAAAAGAGCCCTGGATAAGAAGCCTTTCAATCTTGGCCTTTTGTTGTAATGGGGACTGAACCCAAGGATACCTTACCACTGAGTTATACCCCTGACCCTTTTAATTTTATTTATTAAGTTGTTGTCTTAGTTAATTTTTCTTGTTACTAAGACAAAATAACCCAACACCCGAAGTTAAAGGAGGAAAGGTTTATTTGGCCCATGGCTTGTAGAGGTTTCAGTCCACAATCAACTGGCTCCAAGGCAGGATGGCCGGGCAGAAGGGCATCGCAAAGGAGAACCAGTCCATGGCAGGCAGAAGACATTCTTAATCCTAGCATTGCACCATGAATCAATCACACATTCTAGATCTCTGAAAAAGCGACCTCTGAAAAAGCTTCACTTTGGTTGAATGAGGATTTGAGGGGCATCTAAACACAAGCCATAACAGATGCCCAGACTGGCCTCAACCTTGAGATCCTCCTGCCTCAACCTCCCAAGTACTTCATAGTACAGGTGTATACCACCAAGCTCCAACTACGTCTAGCATCTTTATCTCAAAGCTTCAGGAAAATGTCATACAAAGAAGGTCAACATAACAGGTTATGGAGTGTATTAGAAAACAGCAAGTTTGCCATTCTTTACACAAAATGGTACTGGAGAAATAGAAATTTTAAAACAGATCAAAGGAGAATTTTGTAGGGCTTCCTAGAAGCAGAGTTTGAAAATCTAGATCATTTCTAAGGTCCATTTCACTTGCAAAGCCCTGCATTTCTTTGTAAATTAATTGTGCTGTTTCTTTGTTTAATCTATGACAGGATCTTTGGTCTATTTAAATGTGTCATATAATGAATGGTGCTTGTATTAGCGGTGGATCTAATAACATCTTTTTTTTGATAAAGCACTTCACAGGAGCATTTACAAAGGCATGTGATTGCCAGCATGAACTATGGAGGAAGAGAACTGGATTCAAGTCCTGACAGTTTTATAAACTAGCTGTGTGACTTGGGCAAGTTACCTACCCTCTCTTAGCCGCTATGCCCTTACTATAAATGGGAAGGAGAAGCCTTGCATTGCTGGCTGATGGGAGCACAAAAAGGGGTTTTGCACATGGAAAATGTACCACAATCCCTGTGTGGGTTATGTTCTCCATAAAAATTAGCTCTAATGCATTTTACATTCATTGTTTTATTTAATCCTTAGAATTCAAGTGTAATGACTGTTATTATGAGGGAAAAGTGAGACTCAGCAAGATATAGTAGGCAGCACATACCTGTAATTCCAGCCTTCAGGAGGCTGAAGCAGGAGGATTGTGAGATCAAGGGCAGCCTGGGCTACATAGTGAGACCCAATCTCAAAAAGTCCAAACAAAAATCAAACAAAAAAAGCGAAACTCAAATAAGCAAAATAACTTGCCAGAGTTTCGTGGGGGAGGGCAGGCCAGTGAGAGAAAGAACCCAGAGGAATTTGGGAAGGAGAATTTAAAAAGGAAGGGTCCAGGCTGGGAGTCACAGAAGACAGAACAAGGTTGCGCCCCAGACACTGTAGGAGGAGGCGGGGGGAGGAGAATTCCACAAACAAACTCACCAGTCTGCAGTGGCCCATGAGACTGAAACATCATGTAAGCATGGCACAAGCCAGGACTCCTCAGTCCATGGCGGGACCCAGCTCATAGTAGGTGCTCGCTGAGCATTTGCTAAGGGACCTGGGGAATGAGACTTGTCTTCATATTTTCTCCCTCTCAGAATTTGGAAGATTTCTCTTTGTCCTTAAAAATCACAAAGAACATAGGATTTTGCTTCTCCCTCCATCAAAGTGAAGGGGAAAATCCTCCCTGAAGACTCAGTTCTGTATAAAATAACTGATCCATCCCGACAGTTACTCCATTTACTGTACTCTAAACAGCAGCTCCGGTTTTCCTTCCTCGCTCTTTCCTCCTCCTCATCCCAACAGTGAAGTCATGGTGCCTAATTTAGGCCATCAGCGTAATTTCTACCCACAGCAGGCTGATATCACCGCAAGCAAGCAGAACCCCAGACAACCCTAAAGCAACACAGGAAGGAGTACACTGGTCTCTGCCTCCATCCCTGCTGGGCCACTTGTTTATTGTCGTGACATAGAGACACAAGGAGAGCTGCAGTTTAGATCCACAGTGCAAAGCCACAGGCTGAAATCCCTTCTGCTTATGGCATATTTCAGTATGTAAAGTACAAGAGGAAATACTGGCCTTGGTCTCCCCTCTAGCACAGGATTCCACCTATTTGAGTTGTTATTCTTTAGTGAAAAATCACCAAATCAAAGGAGCAACAGGGTTAAATATTCATGGAACAGCCTGTCCTCATTCCTGGTGTGAAACCTCCCCTGCCTCGCAGGGACAGCATGTTAAATCAATAGAGACTTGAACTGTTAATTTCCAGAAAGGAAGAGATGACTGAGCTAAAATAGTGGCTGTCACTTCTCAGCCCATAGGGAGTGAAAGTCTCTTCAGTTTCAGGTCTTTTTACAATTAGGTGAGTTCCAGCAGGATCCTGAACCACTTTACAATATTCCCTAGTTTTGTGGGGGGAGGAAAATGCCCTGTTAACACAAGGCTTCGGGTTTTATAAAGCAGTGTCTCCCGTTCAAGATGCAGAGATGCTGAATGTGGAGGGGACGCACACAGGGGAGGCGCAGGAGACCACTTGCCTTGTGTTGGCTGGTATTTCATCTGCTCTCCTACCTGAGGGTCTCTCTCTCTCTGATAGTTGATGAGAGGAGATGCCAGAGGTACCTCTTCCTGGCTCCTGGCCATCATTAGTTTTTGGTTTTGCTTTTTTCCCCTTTCTAGCCTGGGGCTGAGAAAGAGGATGCTGGCACTGCATAGGTTCATGACTCATGACTTTGGGTCATCTTTGTGTGATCAACTATTAGCAGAGTCTAGTGAGGAATAAAATGAAAGACAGCTTTTCATTCAAAGTCACTTCATAATGCCACTTCTTGGAGGGTCTATTCCTAGTGAACTAGAATAAGTATCATAATCCCGATTACTTTTTGGTTTGTTTTTGTTTTTTGAGACAAGATTTTGTTATGTAGCCCAGGCTGGTCTCAAATTTACAGCTATCTTCCTGACTCATTCTCCCAAGTGCTGTGATTACAGACATGTGCCACTATGCCTGGCCTGATTACTTATTTAAAGAACAAGCATTCAGATTGTAGAAATTCACCAAGTGTAGAACCAAGCAATAAATGTCAGTTAAAATATATACATTATATCAGTGCTGAGGACTGAACCCAGTGTTTCAAGCAAGCTAGATAAACCCTCTACTGCTAACTACAATCCCAACCTCTGTTTTGGTTGTTTTGTTTTGTTTTGTCTTTTTGAGACAGGGTCTCACTATGCAGTTCAGGCTGGCCTTGAGTTCATTTTGTAGCCCAGGCTGGTTTTGAACTCACCATGATCCTCCTGCCTCAGCCTCCCAAGTGCTGGGATTACAGGCATGCATCACTATGCCTGGTTTTGAACCCTGGCTTTTATACTGAGTTATAACCCCAGACTCTCTTTTCTTTTTGTTCTTTTTTTTTTCTTTCTTTGCTTGTTTATTTGAGGTAGGATCTTGCTAAACTGCTAAAGTGCCCAGCCTAGGCTTGACATTGCAATTGTCCTGCCTCAGCCTCCCTGGTCCTGGGATTATAACATGCACAACCACTCCTAGTTAGAATTTTTTTATTTTTATTTTCATTTATTTCACCTTTTTACAGTGTGAGGGGCCATACCCAGGCCTTCAGACATGCTGGTGAGTGCTCTACCATTGATCTACACCCCATTCGTCCAATTTTTAAGGCAGACTTCCCCCTTCCTTCTTTCCTGTTCTTATTTTATGACCTCTTCAAACTAAGAGTCCTTTATAGCTGGCTGGGGATTCATTTCTTATCTAAAAAAAATTCCTTAAATTCTTAGCATGGCCTTGAGCTCTAAGCAGCTCTCTCTGAGCTGTTCCCCAGCGAGAGAAGTTAAAGTGGCCCCTCCTGTTCCCTGCTGCCACTGTCTTTAGGGGAGTTTCTACATCCCGCCACCTCCCCGGAGGCCAGGCTGGGATTCTGAGGTCAGGAATTCCTCTCAGTCTCCTATTTTCCCTGTCTTCTTTGCCTGTTCCCTGCCACTTGGTCTTGGGTGGGCCAGCCCTACACTAAATTGGCCTTCACTAGATCAGGTAAGAAGAGAATAGCAACTACCCCCTCCATCCGTCACTTCAATTATGCTCACCCAAGGACAGCCTGGGGACCCAGGGCCAAACCTACTAGGGTTGAGGATCCTTTACACAAAATGCTTGGGACCAGACATGCTTTAGGTTTCAGCTTTTTCTCCCGGATTGCATAATATTCGCATATACATAATAAGAGAGCTTGGGGATGAGACCCCAGTCTACACACAAAATTCATTCATTTTATATACACCTTATAAGCATAGACTGAAGGTCATTTAATTCAATATTTTTGTTACTCCTGTGTTTTGACTGTCACCTGTCATGTGAAGTCAGATGTAGAATTTTCCACTGTGGCATCGCGTCAATGCTTAAAGTTTCAGATTTAGAGGCCTTTCAGACACTAGCTTTTTGGGTCAGGGATGCACAGCCTATATCCGCATGGCTTTGCGGTATGAGACGGATCTTCAGGCTTTCCTGTGCCCGAATCCCATGAAGAGCATTTCCAAGTGCCTAGTTCTGGGTCTGCATCTGGCCACTAGAAACCCAGCCCCGCAGTGGGCACCAGGCAAAGACGTTTTCAAAACTCTACAGTGAGGTGACAGCATGCTTCCTTGTGCCCACTACTAGCTTGGTGCACATGGCAAGCTGGCCCTTCCCCAGGGCCTGAGCCTGCAGGAAGTGCCTGTCACAGGCGGATGCTGCAGCACAGACTCACAAGATCCTTCAGTTTCCCTTGTCTTACTTTTCATCAGCTCAGGTGTCACCTGTCTCCTGTCCCAATTAGCATTTACCCTCTAGACCAAGGTTCTGACCTCAACACCACCCAGCTCAGCCTTCTCTCTGCCCTGGTGGCCAGGGCCAGAGTGACCCACAGTGGCCTCTTTCGTGACTGAGCATAAGCCCATAAGCCTCTTTGGAGCTTTTCTTCCTGGACTTTGTTCATCCAGTGATATTGTGCACTGAACAAGTATCAAGTGCAGTGCCAAGGGTTTTGTGTGATTAGTACCGTAGTTTAGGAGGAAGTGTGGCTGTTTTACAGTTAATGAGACCAAGATCCTGAGATGATAATCTTACCCCAGGTTTGGTTCTCAAACACAGCTCTGGTTGATCCCAGGGTCCATGATCTCCTAGTCCCAGAGCTGTTCCTCGGCAAACCAGATCTGTTCCCCCTGCCCCCCGGTACTGGGGATCGAACTCACGACCACATGATTGCAAGGCAGGTGCTTATGCCATTGAGCTAAATCCCCAGCCCACCAGATCTGATTTTTATCTTGACAGTGTCCACATTCTAGACAGAGAGGGATACTGAAGACAAGCTAGAAGTTAGGGTGAGAGTCAGGCTAGGGCCACAGGTGGGAGGCGCTTCTCCCCAAGGAAAGGTTCCTGGGGAAGATAACTTTTTTTTTTTTTTCTGGCGTCTTTTTGAGACAGGGTCTCGCTATGCAGTTCAGCTGGCCTTGAGCTCACTTTGTAGCCCAGGCTGGTCTCAAACTCACAACGATCCTCCTGCCTCAGCCTCCTGGAGTGCTGGGATTACAGACGTGAGCCACCACGCCTGGCTGGGAAGATAAATTTCAATGGAATCCCACAAGATGAGCGAGAGTCCCCAGGATCCAAAGTAAGCAAGACTTCTTTAGGGACCCTCGAGAAATTCAGTACGGCTAGGCCCTAACATGAAGACAGTAGGAAGAGGCAAAAGATGATAATGAACAGAGAGATAAGGAGCCAAATCATGCTAGTGGGCCGGGGGTTTAGCTCAGTGGCATAAGTGCCTGCTTGGCAAGCACATGACATGAGTTCAATCTCCGGTACTAAAAAATAAAAATAAATAAAATAAATCATGCTAGTCAATTCTGCACTTCATGCTGGGGACAGTGAACACCACCAGAGAAGGATTTCAAGCAAAAGAGAGACCAAGTCAAAACTGTATTAAGGATTGGCAGAGGACATGCATGATTCAAGGAGACTTCCGTGGTTGCAGCACAAATTCCAGTGAGAGGTCATGGTTACCAGAACTAAGGCATCAGCCCTGAAATTCCAAGGAGGGGAGAGAATTAGCAATCAAAGACTGATGAAACTGAACTTGATGAACAGCCAAGTACACTGGGTGAAAAGGGAGAGTCAAAAATAATTATCCCTTTTTGGGATAAAATTATAGGAGCTGGATACGGGTTCATTGGGTTTGAGGGTAGCACGGACAACTTAGTGACAGTCCATCTCCTGATAAAAAGTTTTTAGAGGGCTAGAGATGTAACTCAGTGGTAGAGCACTTATGCAGCTAACCCTAAGTGTAGTCAAGAGAGAAGAGAGACAGAGAAAGACAGAGACAGAGAGAGGCTTAGGGAAACTAGTGGGTGTCTCCGGACATCTACGTGGAGATCCTCAGTGGGCTGCTGAATAGGAAAGTGTGGAGTCCAGAAAAGGTTTTAGACCGGAGATCGAAAACTGGAAATCAAGGTGGTGGTCACTAACTTCAGAGATGTAATACGTTTTCTGAGAGGCTGGAGAATGAGAAGAGCAGCATCAGTAATGACCACATAGTGGCCACACTTTCCTCCTGAACTTGAGGGCTGTTTTGACCTCCAGCTCACCTATTCAGGCCCCTGATATCCTGCCTTGTTTTTGTCAGTTTCTTTCCCTAACAAACAAGCAAACACTCTCTCCTCTTGGGTATCTGCAGTATGCTCTGTGAGCGCTGGGCTCTCCCAGAAGCGCGGTTCCCCTGGCTCTGTCTTTTGCACTGTTGCTGCTGCCTGGAATCTCCTCCTGCTGTATAACGCTATTCAGATGGGACACCTTTTGTCACTTCTTGTACAGGTTTTCTTCTCCCTGGGGACTGGGCCTTGAACAGACCAAGTACCCTTGTTGAGCCAGCCTCTGGAAGTGGGGTAGTTCCTCCCCAAACCTGTACACTCCCTGTATGGGGCAGGGAGGGCTGGGCGCTGCCTGGTCACTCTCCTTGCTCTGGGCCCCCAGGGCTACTGCCTGAGGTATCACCTGGCTACACAGCTCCCAAACAGGATGGCGGGCTCCGGGCAGACATTGAGGCTGAGGCTGAAGCTAACGGAGCCTTAGGGTGCCAAGGAGGAGGAAGAAGAAGAGGAGGAGGAGGAAGAAGGCTTCTCTGTCTGCCCAGCTACAGGGAGGCAGGAAGAGGAAAAAGCAGAGGCTGACTGAGCGGAAAAGTGGAACACCTGAATCTGCTCCCAAAGGAGACTGCTTGTGGAATACCTTAAATTAAAACTCTTTAAAAATGTGTTGGGGATCCCTGTTGCTTTGGTTGGCTTTGGGTGTGGTTGTTTGCAACAGAAGATGATTGGTAAGAGTTTTTCCAGCCCTGTAATTCTGTTTGGGATGAGGTAAAATTAAGGCTGAAATGTGAGTTCATAAATTGCCTAGTTGGTGAATAATAGAGTTTAAATCTCCTTCAAAAAAGTGAAATATGAAATAACATTAAAATTCATAGCCACTTGCCTACAGTGATCTAACTCCGAAAGGCAAACATAATTAATTTTTAATCCTAGGTCACCTCCCCCATGGCATTGTCAGTGTGTGCTCAGAGAACTCGAGAGCATTTTAAATATTAACACGAGCCACGAATCCTCAGGAAGACGAGTCCACACACACACACACACACACACACACACACACACGCCTTCTCCTCTTCCTCCTATTATTACTGGTGTTGTTACTCATGTATTTCTAAATGTAGTTCTGGCTAAAAATAAATCCTGTAAACCAGGAACATGGGATGTGTCTGCCCCCACAAAACCCCTTTCTTTGTTCTGTGTTGAAAAATAAGAAGAGATACAGAAAGCTGGGGCTGAGCCTGGGGAAAAGGCTGCAGGGTTTTCCACACCCATGGGTGCCTCTATCTTTCTGTTAGAATGCGGAGTGCCTGAGTTTGGTAAGGGGCCTAGATCCTTGAAAAGATTTTGTTTTGTTTTATTTTATTTTATTTTATTTTATTTTCAGCACTACGGATTGAACCCAAGGCCTTATAGTCAGCTACAACCCCAGCTCATTTATTTCTTGTTTGTTTGTTTGTTTGTTGTTTTTATTGTGAGATAGAGTCTTGCTAAATTGCCCAGGCATAGCCTAAACTGGTCATCCTGCGTCTACCTTCCAGAACACCTGGATTACAGGCAAGTGCCACCATGCTTAGCTGCTTCAGGATTTCATAGGGTAGAATGCATAACTTCCTTCCACAACTGCACAATTTTGGATGGGCACAAACTCCATAAGGAAAGGTACAGGAGCTGCACACAACAGTGTGTGCATCTGGAATCCCTGCACTTGGGAGGCTGGGGCAAGAGGATCACTTGAGCCCAGGAATTTGAGCCTAGTTTGAACAACAAGACCCTGTTTTAGGAAGGAAGGAAGGAAGGAAGGAAGGAAGGAAGGAAGGAAGGAAGGAAGGAAGGAAGGAAGGAAGGGAGGGAGGGAGGAAGGGAGGAAGGGGGGTGAGCAGGAATAGGAGGCTTGGTAGGCTAAGGCCAGTTATTACCCAGGAGCTAACATGAATAAACATCCTTCAAAAGCAGGCAGACCAAAGATAAAGCTAATTCAAGATGGGGTCATTAGCGCCTAGAGAGTACAGCACACTTCCAAAGAGAGCTCTCCCATGCTCTTCTATTCACAAATTTATTTATTTCTTTTTGTGAGGCAGGATCTCCCTGTGTTGTCCAGGCTTCCCCTAAACTCCTGGGCTCAAACAATTCTGCCTCGGCCTCTTGAGCAGCTAGAACTACAGATACGTGATTCTGTACCTGACTGCAACTTGGTGTTTAAATGCAGATATAATTTCTGATCAGACCATGACCTATTTGAAGAAAAGAAAGCTGACGTGGAAAATGAATGCTTCACCTTGGCTGAGTCTTTTCACTGAGTCAAAAGGTAGATGGCATTCAGGTGCTGAAAATTAAGAACATTGCCTAAAGTTGGCCTTTGCAAAGAGCAATTAGGTCACAGGTACAATTTTTTTTTTTTTTTTTGGTCTTTTTAAGACAGGGTCTCACTATGCAGTTCAGGCTGGCCTTGAGCTCACTTTGTAGTCCAGGCTGGTCTCAAACTCACAACAATCCTCCTGCCTCAGCCTCCTAAGTGCTGGGATTACAGGCGTGAGCCACCACACCTGGCTACAAGTACAATATTTTTGCCCAAAGGTAACTGCAAAGGAAGAAATTTAAAGAAATTGTTAATTAGCTGAGTGTGGTAGTGCACGCCTGTAATCCTAGCACTTGAAAGGCTGAGACAGGAGGTTCATTGGGAGTTTGAGACCAGCCTGTGCTACAAAGTGAGCTCAAGGCCAGCCTGAACTGCATAGTGAGACCATCTCAAAAAGACCAAAAAAAAACCAAAAAACAAAAAAAAGAAAAAGTTACTAATTAAAAATAAGTCAGTTATTAATTTTAAGATAAACATAAAGTAACACATTTAAGCAACTGCAATGCTCTACTTTGTTTACGTGTGTGATGATGCAAACATCAAATATTGATTTAATAAAAATTATACATAATATTGAAGGAATAGAGGAGAGAAAAGAGGGAGATGGATGAAAAAAGTGCTAAATTCCCATTTACCACAGTAGGGAAATAGTACAGCTAAATTGTTTAATCAAATGAGGAAAACACAGCTAGGATGTAGCTCAGAGGTCGAGCACTTGCCCAGCATGCAGGAGACCCGGGTTGGACGCCGGGAGGTAGGTGGAAGGGATGGTACACACACGCTATTTTATTGCTGTAGGTTTATGATACGTAATAATTGCATTCATTCTGGATTACTGAGGCACGTGGATCATATCTTGACCATTTCCCTTTTCCCTCATGCATGCATCTTAGTTAAAATATAGCAATGTAATAATGCCAGAAGAAACACAGAGACAAGGTAAAACAGGAAAGAATGAAGAGTTAAACTATTGGATTTTTGCTGGTGTTTTAATAGCATTACTGGACTTTTAAAATTATGTGCATGTATTCATTAAAACATCTTTGAAATGATCTCTCTCCATAAAGACAGGATAGAACAGAAGGTTTTCACAGTCAAAAAGGCAAAATTAATTTCAAGTTTTAAATACTTTGGCTAATACAGGAAAGCAGACCATAAATAAGGCCTAATGATTTCTTGGTTGATTTAAGCTCTATTAAGCAAAGTTTCATAAGAATTAAGTTTAATAATAAGAATATAGGCAGCCGGGCATGGTAGTACAAGCCTGTAATCCCAGCATTTGGGAGGCTGAGGTAGGAAGATTGTTGCAAGTTCAAGATCAGCCTGGAATACAAAGTGAGTTCAAGGCCAGCCTGAACTGCATAGCAAGACCCTGTCTCAAAAAGCCAAAATAATAATGATAATAATAATATATAATTTTTACTTAGGTTTTGCATGATTTAAAAACTTCTTGCCATGAGCAGTGACATGTGATGATAGTCTCAGCTGCAGGTCCTCTGAGGCAGGAGGACCCAAGTTTAAGGCCACTTGGGCAACTTAGAGAGACTCTGACTCAAAATAAAAAATAAGGCCAAGTAAAAGGTCTGGGGATGTGGGAGTAGTGGAGTGCTTACTCAGCATGTAATCTATGTGAGACCCCGAGTTCCATCCACCGCACTGCAACAACAGAAGCTTCTTGTAGCTTATGTATTATATTTATACTAGAAATTAATAAAAACTTCCTCAATAAAGAGGTAATTCAGGGACAGAATTAGCCTGAGTACATCATGTTTTAAGTATTCTTCTTCAACCATTCAGGAAGGATGCTTAACACGTGACCTGGTGCTTCCATAAACAGACATCATTGTTAGTCATCAGCGCCAGCTCCCTGAAAAGCAGGCATATGGAGATGGAAGAATTAATCATCTTCTACAGGACTTGAGAATCTGCTTTGTCACATATTCTGTCTATTTCTTTATTCCTAGTTGTCTTGCAAAAATACTAAGTATAAAGGAGTCTATACAAATATGTGTGTTGGTGGTAGACAGATAACACCTTCAAGCAGAGCTGCTGTCCCTTTGAACATGTGGCCACTGTTGAATGGAAAACTTCCCCCTTTGGATACAAGGTTCTCACCCTTATCACTGGCATCATTTGGGGCCAGATACTTCTTTGCTGTAGGGACCTGGACTGTGCACTGTGGAATATCCCTGTCCTCTGTCCTCCAGATACCAGGAACATCACTTTCCCCTGCTATAGACAAACCAGAATGTCTTCTGACAGTGGCAAATGTCCCTTCAGGATGGGGAAGGAGGGTGAAAACATTTCCCCCAGATGAAGACCAGTTCTCAACACATCATTGTTTCTGGGGCCCAACTGGTACTCAAAATGAGTGACTTCTCTCTTGAGAGACTCGCCATCCATCTAGAATTCATCCATTCTATTTCATCAAAGATTTAGGCTTAGTCTACATTACTAACTGCAGCAAAGAACATCTAAACAGTGATTAAAACTTATTATGCCACTCTGCATCTGATAACTGAGACATCTGAAGTGAGAAGTTTCTCCCTGAAGTATAATTAGGCTATGCAAATGACCTAAGTATTTGAAAATCTAGAAGAAAACTCAAAATGAGAAGAATCCAACACCCTGACCTACTGATTAGATATTTCCCCAGGAAGGGGGATTGAGCTTCACCATCTCCATCTTGCCTGAGCTTGCCAGGACTTTCAAGAAACCAGCACCAAATCTAGCAGGGGTTTGAGTGGGCAAAAGGCACTCCAGAGAAGATCCCTGGCCATAGCAAGGGCTGGGGCTGGGATATAAATAGCTGCCTCATCATCAAAGCCTCATGCCCAAGAGAAGGCTTTCATGAGAACCCGGCTCATTGTGTGAAAATTCAGATGACCGAACTATAATTAGCTCGATTAGTCAACGTTTTAATTCATGGGATTCTGGCTTTGATGTGCTCCTTTCTCACAGAATCAAAGCTAATAATTCCAGAATCATAATTGGGAGCTGAGTGCCAGCTTGAAATACCGGCAGCTCCTCACCTCTTTGGCAAACCCTACTCCCAAGCCTGCTGCTTCCTGGCCATCAATGCTGAGGAACTGGCCCAAGCACTTGGCCCTGCTCACTGGCTCCTTGCTTCAGAGGACATTTCCTGAGCACCTTCTCTCTGTGAGTCAAGGGCTCCAGACTTTAGGCTCTGTATTTGTTGTTGATGATGCTAAACTATGATGTCAGTACTACCAAAGGCTGAGTACCAAGTAGATCCTCAATCTTTTTTTTTCCTTTGTAGGATTGCTAAGTGGAGTAGATCATCTGCCATTTGCCCAGCCAGTAACCATCTTTCCTGCTTAAGGAATCAATTTTTTTTTTTTTTTTTTTTGGTACCAGGGATCGAACTAACGACCTCACACTTGCAAGGCAGGCGCTTATGCCACAGAGCTAAATCCCCAGCCCTAAGGAATCAATTCTGATGGAAACAATCAGTTTTTAGTGATTATATTCCCCTTGGTCAAATGTAAGCATGCAAGATAATCTTGGTTAAGAAGATGGAAGAAAATCTGTCTTGGGATTCTCTGAAAGGTTCCCTTGCTTTAAAAAAGCAGGCATGGAAAGTAACGGGCCTCATCTCTACAGACAGAGGATGCAGAGCAGGGCTAGAAAAATAGGTGGCTTCTGTGACATTATGTTATGGATCCGCCAACCTTAAAGCCACCTCCAGGTTTCTTGCTAAATACAATAGATGATATGTGTTACTTTTCCTCTGCTTTTCCATTCTTCTCTTTTGCTTTTTCTCCCTTTCTTTCTCTTTTTCTCTTACTCTTTCTTTTTTCTTGGTACTAGGAATTGAAGCCAGAGCCTCCACACTGAGTCACTGCCTCAGCTCCTTTTTTTTCTTTTCTTTTAATTTTAAAATGGGGTTCTTACTAAGTCACTAAGTTGCCCAGGCTGAAATCAGACTTTCGATCCTTCTGCCTGAGCCTCCCAGGGTGCCGGGATTACACACATAGACCACCAGCTTCAGCTGATACGTGTGTCTTACGGTTAAGACATTCTCTCTTGGGTTTTCTGTTCCGTATAGTGAAAGCAGTGTCATTAATAAAAATGATTCGGGTGATCTTTTTGTATAGGAAGATGTAGGTGAAAGGCCAGCCTGGGGGGAATTGTATGATAACACTGACAGCTCACTGAGCATTTATTCTGTGGACCAAGAACATATAAATATCAACTTAAATACACACAGTAACCCCATGAAGTGATTTTTATTATTTGTGTTTCATAGATGACTAAATGAAGCTCAGAGAACATAAATGAATTTATGTAAATCATCCCACTATCAAGTAGTAGAACACAGATTCACACCCAAATCTCCCCTGACTCCCTGTTTTTCTCCATATTCTGTCTCTTTATATCTTCCCAAAGACACAGTGGAAAAGATCAGGCCAAGTGCAATGAGGAAGATTACAAATGGTCTCAACTTGTGATGATTTGACTTTTGCTTTCTTGATTTTATGACGATGCCAAGTACAAGTTCTTGGCTAAATCCGCAATTCTGATCTTTTCCCCAGCTAGCGATAGGCAGCATGAAACTTTCTGATGGTGCAGGGTGGTGGCAGCCCATGCCCGGTCAGCCACGCACTCACAAGTGTGTACCCCACGATGTGTGGGGTTGGTATTCAATAGGTAAGGGGAATTAAGTGCATTTTTACCTTTGATAAACCCCCTGTAAATTGAAAATACTGTAGGTTGAAAATGTGCTTAATTCACCTACCCCTATAATAATTCAGATTGCTCCTGTAGTTGGCTGATGGTGTGGGATAGAAGGAATAAAGGAACAGAAATGTAATCTACTATAACTGTGTGGATTGGTATTGAAGACACCGTCCTCCTCCAAAGCAGACATTACCAGAAGCCCTGGTGCTGCTTTTAAACAAGAAAGAACGGAAAACACCTTGAGACATTCCAACTTTGGGGCTCCTCCGGTAAAACCCTTGCCATGACATTTAGAATTTGTAAAGGTCAAAAATCAACACGTTTCCCTGAAGCAGTTCTCACAGAGGGGAATCCTGAATCTCATGTGTGTAATGTGGGCTCCGCAGACAGTCTCACAAAGAGCTGTATCCTGTGTCTGTCTGTCTCTCCCCATTCTCTCTTTGCCCAGACGCGCTGCCCTCCAACACAACAACATGGCACCCAATAAAGACAGAGAAGAGCAGGAGTGTCTTGGACCTCCCGGAACTGAGCCATGGCCCCTTTCTGATCCTCGAGGGAATCTCAAGGGAGGCCTGATTCTGGCAAATGTTTGGAAGGTGCTGCACACTGGGGCTAATTCTCTGGAGACCCTGCTACTCACCCGGTTAGGTGCTTATCTGGACACTGTCTCTTTTTGTGTGATTCTGACCAAGGAAATTAATAAATCCTGTATGCTCCTTCCTCCCATTTTCTTCCTCTGTAAAACAAAATAAGGGGCCACTGCCATAAAAGCATAGAGATGAATGTTAGCATCTGGTTGCTGGGGGCTCCCGTGCTGGCACCAGCTCTAGCACCACCTCCTGCCTACCCAACTCCCATCAGTCTCATGCATGCACGGCTCACCCAGAGATGGACATTTCCTCACACTTCCCGAGACACCATGCAGAACCAATAAATGAGCTCATCTCTTGTATGCCATACGACCCAAAAGCTCACCAGCAGGAGCTGAAACATACAGCCAGAAACACCAGGAGGAGAACCAGGAATCAACATTCACAAGCATCTATAAGATTCTGGATCTACAAAATCCGCAGAAACCAAAGAAGGAAGCAGTGTCGATACGAAGAGTGTCCTGGCCAGAGGGAGCTGAGAGGCTGAGACAGAAGCTGACGTTGGGGAATTTATCTGTGATGACTAAGGAAGTGGTTGGAATGGTAGGACTGAAATGATGAGGAATTGTGTGGAGGAGAGATTAGGAGGGAAAGAGCGTCTACAGATCATTCTTACAAGAGGCTCAGCTCTGAAGGGGGCAGAGAAGGGGACAAGGAGGAGCAACCTAAGGAGTTTAGGATAAGAGACATTAGAGCATTTTTGGATGTTGGTCAGAATATTCCTGTAGAGAGGGAAAAATTGGCAGTGCCTGAGAGAAAAGTGATATTTACCAACAGAAAGCCTTTGGGGAAGGGGAGGAATACTTAATCCTCCCAGTGAGAGCTCTTTGCTATTTGCTGTGCTGGGGATGAACCCAGGGCCTTTTGCATGCTAGGCAAGTGTTCTACCACTGAGCTGCATCCCCAGCCCCCAGCGTGGCTCTTTACACAACTTTATTTGCTTTGATCTTTTGAAAGACATCCTGTGCCCTGTGTCCCCAAGTGACTGCCCTATGCCTGGATGAAACCAAGAGGAGTTGGAAGGATTCCATGTTCTGATCCTCCCTTAGCTTGGTCCCAGGAACCAGGCTGTGGCAGTTTGGTTCAGGGCATATTTGTTGATTTTCAGAGTTTCCCAATTCCCTAAGAATCAAGTAGCCCTCAATTTTCAAAAGTCACAAATTTTACAAGACATGGCGGCATACATCTGTAATCCTAGCACCTGAGAGGCTGAGGTAGAAGGATCACTGTGAGTTCCAGGCCAGCTACATGATGAGTTCAAGGCCAGCCTGCACTACAAAGTGAGACCCAAATAAACAAATCACAAATTTCATATCTGAACTCCCTTAATAATGTAACCGTTTATATAGGCCAGGCCCTGCATCTACTGACATCATCCCACATTACCTGAGGAAACTGAGGCCTGGAAATGTCAAGAGCTTACCAGTGGTCATGGACCCGGGAAGTACAGGGGCTGGGATTTGGATCTGGACAATACAACTCGAACTCATCTCTTTAACCTATCCCTCTCCCCATATTCTGCTTCCTCCCTTTAGCTCTTCTCAGAGGAGGCTTTAGATCCTTTAAAATAATAGATACACTAGTTTGTGTTGACTAAGGAGACCCTAAATTTGAGGAATAACCCCATTCTGCAGTCACACACACACACACACACACACACACACACAGAGGAAGAAAGAGAGAAAGGCAGAATTTCCTGCAGCCTTGTGAAGGATTAGTCATCTCGACTCCCCTGTGACTAGTCCTATACCTGTGGGGAATGCAATCTCCATGCTGTGAGGCCTCCGCATGTCTGTTTTCCTTACTTCCTATTTATATCAAGCCAGACCTGGGCAGGAAACAGATGGCACCTTCAAATTGGGTAATTTGAGGAGAGTTGACGGCAGGGGCCACTTAAAAAGGAGGAGGCAGGATGTAGGGAAACCACGGGTAATGCAAGAAGTAACAGCTACTTGACCACCACCCCTAGGCCAGTAGAGTTGAGGTTGGTTCAGTCACCATAGCTCCTAGAGTGTGCCCTGTGTGTTTACAGCTATCTGATAAGAACTGTAATCAGGAGCCACAGAGGCAGCCAGCCCTGAGGTGTTCCTTCAGGTCCCCTCACACTTCTCCTTTTGATCACTTACCTAGGACTCCCACTGACTAAACTCAACCACAAGCCAAGAGTAATGGAGCCCATTGATACAGTCTGGGTCTACAGCACAGTGGGGAAGGAGGATCTATACAAGTACCCAGCACATTGGCCCGCTCACCATTGAGAATGGTGGGAAGACCGGGCTCTGGAGCCAGGCAGCCCAGGTTCTCTTAAGAAACAACTCTGGCAGGATGTAGAGCGGCTGTGCGTGTCGGCGCATCTGACTCGAGCCCGGTGGGGTAGAGAGTAGGGGGCGGTAGTCAGGGGTGGTAGGAGAAGGAGGCTGCGAATCACTTATAAATGGCGCCCAAGCAGGACCCAAAGCCCAAGTTTCAGGAGGGTGAACGAGTACTGTGTTTTCATGGGCCTCTTCTTTATGAAGCAAAGTGTGTAAAGGTTGCCATAAGGGACAAACAAGTAAAATACTTTATACACTACAGTGGTTGGAACAAAAATTGGGATGAGTGGGTTCCACAAAGCAGAGTACTCAAGTGTGTGGACACCAATTTGCAGAAACAGCAAGAACTTCAAAAGGCCAATCAGGAACAACATGCAGAGGGAGAGATGAGAGGGGCTGCTCCAGGCAAGAAGACAGCTGGTCTGCAACAGAAAAATGTTGACATGAAAACTAAAAAGAACAAACAAAAAACCCCTGGTAATGGAGATGGTGGCAGTACCAGTGAGACACCTCAGCCTCCTTGGAAGAAGAGGGCCTGAGTAGATCCTACCATTGAAAATGAAGAAACATGTATGAACAGAGTTGAAGTTAAAGTAAAAATTCCTGAAGAGCTAAAACCGTGGCTTGTTGATGACTGGGACCTAATTACTAGACAGAAAGAAACAGCTGTTTTATCTTCCTGCCAAGAAGAATGTGGATTCCATTCTAGAGGACTATGCAAATTATAAGAAATCTCATGGAAACACAGATAATAAGGAGTATGCAGTTAATGAGGTTGTAGCAGGAATTAAAGAATACTTCAGTGTGATGCTGGGCACTCAGCTCCTCTACAAATTTGAGAGACCACAGTATGCAGAGATCCGTGCTGATCACCCTGGCGCACCCATGTCCCAGGTGTATGGAGCACCACATCTACTGAGATTATTTGTACGAATTGGAGTGACGTGGGCCTATACACCTCTAGATGAGAAAAGCCTTGCTTTATTACTGAATTATCTTCATGATTTCCTCAAGTATCTGGCAAAGAATTCAGCAACTTTGTTTAGCGCCAGTGATTATGAAGTGGCCCCCCCGAGTACCATCAGAAAGCAGTGTGAGGCACTCGGCACCCACATCTGGATCTCTGTCCACGCAGTTTTGTTCCTAGTCTTTCTCTTGTACAAATGATGTACTTTGAAGATATTAGTGTATAACAGAGTTCATGTTCGTTTTGTTTGATTTTTAAACAGAAAATAAAAGGGGTTACAGCTCCTTTTTTCTTTCTTTCTTTTTTTTTTTTAATTTCGAAGTTGCTACCAGTGTATTCAGTGATGGACAACAGAGAGATGGTGTAGAGTGTTTTATTGCTTAGCTGACAAAGCTGCTTTTGAATGCTGGTGGTTCTATTCCTTTGACACTACGCACTTTTATAATATGTGTTAAATGCTATATGACAAAATGCTCTGATTCCTAGTGCCAAGTCCAATTCAGTGTATATAACGGAACACACTCATCCATTTGGGCTCTTTTTTTTTTTTTAATGGTGTTTAAAGAGCCCATCCTTTGCAAGTCATCCATGTTGTTCCTTAGGCATTTTATCTTTGTTCAAAATGTTAAAGAATGGTGAATTGTTTCATGGTTTTTGTATTTGCATCTAATGCACGTTTTAACATGATAGACGCAATGCATTGTGTAGCTGCAGTTTTCTGGAAAAGTCAATCTTTTAGGAATTGTTTTTCAGATCTTCAATAAATTTTTCTTTAAATTTCAAAAAAAAAAAAAAAGAAAGAAAAGAAAGAAACAAACAACTCTGCATCTTACTTGCCCTGTGGCCCCAAGAAAGCTATGTCACTGTCCTTTGCATTCAGGGTCTTGCCTATAGAGTGGGGATAACAACACTGTTGCAGAGAAGGTTGATGTTTATCTCGTTTACCAACAGCAAAGATGAGGCACTTGGCATCCAGTAGGCACTCCATAAGTGCTAGATCTTTTCTCTCCTCCTTTGCTCTTTCTTTATCCTCCTCCTTTCCTTCCCTGCCTTCTTCAGATAAATATCTTGTACTTTGTATGTAATACTGTCATACGAACTTGATTAGTAGTTCTTGATTGATGGTTGAAGGGTCTTTCCTCTGTTGGAGGTCTCAGAACATCAGATGGTAACCTACCCAGTCCATCCTCAGAAGTAACAATAGTTACTCTTGAGTATTGTAGATGAACCAAGTCAGAAATTTATATTTTCAGTCTCTTGTTTGAATCTGGTGCTGTTTGCAGGACCAATCAGAAAAGTACTTATTTTCGATTCTTCAGTTATATCTGGCAGGAAGCCAAGTGAGTCATTCCATTGGGCAGTTTAAATCTGGCATCAGATTTTGGCAAATCTGGCATCAGTTTTTGATAAAATGACTAACTGTCCCAGTGCCTTATTTGCATGAGAGAGAAGCCAATCCAGGAATTTGGGATGTAAAAGGAAAACAATACAAAACAATCCTTTCCATTATCCCCAGGGCCACTGTGAGTCTGTTCATCAGCCTGTTCTGGCCCTATAGAGCATACTTCTTTTCCACCTTCAATAAATATACAGCCTCGGGCCGGGGATTTAGCTCAGCGGAATAAGAGCCTGCCTGGCAAGTGCAAGGTCGTGAGTTCGATCCCTGGTACCAATAAATAAATAAATACATATACAGCCTCGCTACTTTTTCTGCATGTCTTGTCCAGTTCTTTATTCAGGACACCAATAACCTGGAAAGAATCCCAGGAAACCTACCCTCCAGTAACGTTCCTACTCTCATCCTTTCTTTGAAAATTTCTTGAGCTCTTGTTGCTGGCTCTAGCTTCCTGCCCATTGATGGACAACTCACCCTCTGAGAAGAGGCTTTCTCTCTCCTCCTGTAGCCTCTCTCAGCTCTTGGAGTTCCTGTAGCTGGGGCTCCTGACTCCCAGCCAACAACTCTGGCCCTGTGTCTAGGGCCTGTCCCCAGCACCAAGCAGGGTGCAAGCATGCTCTCCAAGCTCTTTACCTGCACCCTTCCTTTCTACTGTAAGCCCCTCCCCTCCTTGTCTCTCTGTATCTCCTTACAAATAGAACAGAAAACTCCATGCCTATAAACACCGTCACAGTCTAAGTTCCACAGAGGCAGGAATAGTGTCTTTCACGTTTTTATAAGTACAGTGCCTGTCCCAGATACTGACATGGATAAGGAGCCCAGCAAACAGTTCATAAATCCAAATGAATTCAATTCCCCTTTGCTTCCTGCTTACATGAAAGCCACTCATTTCTTCAGGTCTAGTGTGACCAAACCAGAGGATTGCAAACCTACCCGAGGGACGGGGCTTTGCACTCTCTCAGAGTTGGTTTTTATGTGGTTGGAACAGCAGCAGCTGCAAGTAAAAGCTGCAGATGGGAGTAAGAGACTTCAAGGCTTATTTGTTTATTTACTTATTTATTTAGAAACAGAATCTTGCTATGTAGCCCAGGCTGGCCTGGAAATAGCAGTGATCCTCCTGCCTCAGCCTCCTGAGTGCTGAAGGCTTATTCACTTTCAACATTAATCTCTCTCCTTTTTTTTTTTTTTCCTTCCAATACTGAGGACAAGCCCCAGGTCCTCCTGCTGGCTAGGTAAGCACTCTACTACCCAACTACATCCCCAGCATTAAGCTCCCAGTGTTAGGCTTTCCTCTTTCTTCTACACTCTTTTTTTTTTTTGTAAAGGATTGCATAGCGGAAGAATTTTATTTGCTTATTTTGTCTCTTGCACAGAGACAAACTCCCAGCCCCTTTTGTCTCCCACGCACCAACTGGCACTGCAAGAGTAGACAACTCAGTGCTTCTAATGTTTTGCATTTTGCTGAAAATCGCTAAGGCCAGCACTGATCCTTAGCTCTCCCGGGCCGCACTTTCCTCCTCAGTAGCTGGGAAGGTAGGAGCAGTAACTAAACACTGGTGTATGCTCTTCGCTAGTGGGATAAAAAGTTCCATTGAAGGAAACTCAAGTGATTTACAGCTCAGCAACGGTCAGATCCAGTGCCTGGGAGAGGGGGAGCAAGGCGGGGCCTCCCAGCTCCCAAGCTTCATTCCCCACAATGAATCCGGACCTAGTGAGACCAAATCAGATGCTCTCCTCCCTGCAAGTTCCAAAGTCCAAATGCTTTCCTGCTGAGTAGCTGCTTTATAAATAAGAGGAAAAAAAGAAGGAAAGAGGCAGTCTTTTCTGACGATTCGCAGCTGGCTCTGGGTATCTCCTAGACCCAAGGCTAATATCTGGTCTCCCTCCGCTCCCCACTTGAATGCCACCCTCCTTCGGCCTCCCAAACTAAAGTGACCCGAAGGCCCAGAGCAGGGAGCAACGTGCAGCTTTCCAGTCTTCAAAAGCTGAAATTCCAAGCGTCTGCAAATAAGTAACTCTCACAGCAAAATGTCTTTGTCAACCAGGACATCATCATACTTGTCCGTATGCCCACAGGAGGGCCTTTGGCCAAACGAATGGGAAACCATTGGCTCAATTAACATCCTGTGATCTGAGATCTAAAAATGACCCGGAGCCGGATAAACAAGGTGACGTCAGCGTGCTGGGCGGGCAGCGGCTCTCTACTGCCACCCCGAGGACAGTGCGCGCGGCGGCGGGGCGGCTCCAAGCGCCCGGGCAGCGGATCTGCGCCCCCGGCCGGCAGAGGAGCGCTCGGGGGACCGCAGCGGATGGCGGCGAAGCCGCTACGCGACCTCAGCTAGAGCAAAGCCAGGCCACTGGGCGTGTGGCGTGGTCCCCGCTGGCCGCCTCCCGGGAACATTCCTTTTATTAGAGACGTCATGAACTCGCTCTAGAAAACATTTTGGCTAAACCGGTGACCTCGAAACAGCACGGGGTAGGGCGGCCTTAGTCAGCACCATCTCTGACCCCGGGAGGGGAGCGGCGGCGTGGATTTCTCCACGAGGACTTCCGTGGACAAAGGGCACCCCACTGTCCTCCTTTACTTTCCTACTGAGACCAGAGCGAGGCTGACCGACTCTGGGCACTGCGCAGCCTGCCTGCTGGGAGCTGCCCCAGAAAGGGGAGGGGGTAAGGGAGGGAGTCACTGACCCCCTCCTCCTCCCTCTCCCGCATAGATGACCCATAAATGGAAACCGCAGAGTTGATTTTTTCTTTCTTTCTTTCTTTCTTTCTTTCTTTCTTTCTTTCTTTCTTTCTTCTTTCTTTCTTTCGTTTTTTGACAGAGCCTTGCTGTGTAGCCCAGGGTGGCCTCAAATTTGCAGTGATCCTCCTGCCTCAGCCTCTTGAATGCTGGGATTACAGCATTCAAGAGTTGATATTTTGCTCTTTTTTTTTAATTTAAGAGAAAAAAACGACACAGAAAAGAAAAACGAAAAGCAAAAGAGACAAACAACAAACCCAATACAGTAACAGTACAGGTTTACAAAACAAGATGACAAAGTTGATTTTTAACTTAAAAAAACAAAATCCACTTTGCTTTTGGAGCAGTCTTTGCAACAGCACAGACTATCTCCTAAGCTCAGTGACTGAGGACGGCAGAGCTCCCATTTTTACTTGCACGTGGGTCTGCAGGTCAGCTGGGGTCTGCAGCTGAGCTAGGCTGGACTCCAGGTTCTGGGTCCCATATGCATCTGCTTCCATTCCTGGACAGGAGCCGTAAAGGAACGGTCACCATCAGAGGAGCTGGGGATCTAGATAAACACTGAGGGTCAGAGACGTCAGATATCCTCTGCCTGCTCAGGCAAAAGAATTTGCAGAATTCCCAAGGCAGAGAGTATGGAACCTGGATAGGCGGGTGGTGAAATCCCAGCACTTCCTGAGGCTGAAGCAGGAGGATGGCAAGTTCAAGCCTAGCTTGGGCAACCTAGCAACTTAGGGAGACCCTGTCTCAAAATAAAAGATTAAAAAAAAAAAGGCCGGGGAGGTTGCTCAGCGTGAAGGCCTTAGGTTTGACCACCAGGAATACAAAAGAGCTGGGAACAACTTTAATTTGTAAATGCAGAAAAGCTGGCAAACACCCCTTCAGACTATTGCTAGTTACCAGTGCATTTCCTCACCACAGAAAACGAGGTGTGGCAGCAAGATAACCCAAGTCCTGCATCTGCCAGCAGCCCCCGCGTCCTGCATGGAGGTTGGATGGTCAGGTGGTCAAGTGTGGTCATCAGCCAGTAGGCACAGGAAGGTCCAATTTGTAAAGCCCAAAAAGGCCAAAGGAAAGCAGTTACTTATTGTTAAAAGCACATTTTGCTCCTTACAACTCCTAGAATGACTTCTCATTGTCCTCAAGACAGTGCGACTGGTTTAATAAGGATTATGTCTCTAGGTTCTCAAAGGCCAACTCCTATCCTCAGATTAAGCCAGATTAAGTTCAGCCCCATTGTTCACTGGCTCTGCTGTTCTGCAGATTCTCCACGCAGCAGGCTTTACCGGCTGCTGAGTGCCCGTTGACGGCCTCTGTCCCTGCCTCCCGGAGCGGACAGTTTGGGAGTTCAGATGGAAGGAGAGACATTAATCGGAGACTTCCCTGGTAAGTGTAGAATTATGCATCAGGCATTCATTTTGATCCATACACCTGGATTTCTGTGTGTCTATCCACCTATCTCTCTGTCCTTCTTGATTCTAGGACTTGAACCCAGTGCCTCACGCTTGCTAGGCAGCTCTTGTCAGCGAGTTACAGCCCAGTCCTTTTTATTTTATTTTGAGACAGGTTCTCACTAATGCCCAGGTTTGATTTTGGACTTGAATTCGCAGTTCTGCCACCTCAGTCACCTGAGAGGCTGGGGTTTTTTGTGTGTACACCACATCCAAATTTGAATTGGGTGGCAGAGGCAGGAGAGTTTGAATTTCTAAGGCATAGTTTCTCTCAATTTCTAAGACATAGTTTATTTTTTAAAATTTTGTTTGAATTGAACATCTACGATAACCCCAGAAATCCCTTCTTGGTGATTCTAGGGCCTCACAGCCTTCTGTAGCCCTCATGCTACTGAGTTTCTTTAGAGTTGCTTTCTCATATGTCCGCATCAGTTGCAGCCAAGATGCTGTGTTCTTTCCCCCATAACCCCTGGGGTTGCTTTGTTTGTTTGAGGCAGGGTCTCTCTATATAGTTCAGGCTGACCTTGAACTCTCTTTGTGGTGTAGGCTGACTTTGAACCTATGGCAATCTTCCTGCCTCAGCCTCCCAAGTGCTGGAATTACAGGTGTACACCATCACACCTGGCTTCCCATGGTCCCTGTTTTACCATCTGTAACTTACTTTCAAATGCTGCATGCAGCATGCTAGGTGGGGAGCGGGGGACCAATTGAAGGGTTGAAGGGTTGAGGAGGTTTATAGCCAAAGGATAGATAAGGATATTCATTATCTTACATAACAAAATCACGTTACATAATGTGATTCCAGAGTCACGTAGGGTGATAAATATTGTCACCAAGCATCTCTTTCCCTTCACTGTCCTTAGCCTATTGGACTTGTCCTTATGCTTATTGCCTCATGGTCACAAAGTAGCTGCCTCTGTCCGAGGCATCACGTAAACCGCAGGCTGGCTTGTCAGTATATCTCTGCTCTTAGTCTAGTGCCTGGCATATCATAGTACATACTGAGTACATTTCCCATCCTTCTTTCAATCCATCCATTCTTCCTTCCTTGCTTCCTTTCTTCCATCCATTGCAGTACTGAGGAGTAAACCCAGGGCCTTGTACATACTAGGTGAGCACTCTACCTCTAAGCTATACCTCCAGCCCTATGTTTTAAATGAATAAGCAGAAATCAATATAAGTGATTATAAACATTTCAGTCTTGATGGTTTCTGACACTCACCCCTTCCATCCCCTGCCCCCTACACATACACCATTCCTGGTACTGGGGGCTGAATTCAGGGTCTTCACAGTGAGCTGTATACTTTCAGCTGTTTTTTATGTTAAGGGAGTCTCACTAAGTCATTAAATTATCCAGCCGGGCAGGGTTCTTATTTGCATTACTCCTGCCTCAGCCTCCCAGAGTGCTGGAAGTACAGGTGTGTGCCACTACACCTGGCTGTTTTTGACATTCTTGCCATTTGTTCCAGAAATGCTAAGGGCCACAGCTGGCCAGGAATCTCAGGACTCATCCTGTTATCCTCAGCAAGAGGGTACATGAAACCCCAAAGACTAGACTGTAAATGACACCGTACTTGTCCGTTAATCCAGATGGACTTCAACAATTGCGTCATTTTCTCCTTACTGGAGACACAGGCTTCTTGCGAGAGACTGGCAAAGTGGGGGAGGTATCAACAGGGTTGTGTGGGATTGCCGCCCCCTACCGTGAATGTCGTGTTGCCTAACCCAACACTTTAATTTCCTCTTTATTGACTGACTACATTATGTGTTCAAGGTCAAAATACCCTTGTGCATGTCTGCCCTAGCTTACGCTGTTCCGTTTCCTAACAGGCAGTCAACACGCCCCGTACCAGAGAGGCGGAAACCAGACCCGCAGGCGCCGCCTGCGTCAGGGAAAGATGCGGGCGTGGTTCGGGGGTGCAGCACTAAGGAGGGCGCTCAACTCAAGGCTCAAGAACCCGACCCTGATTCTGCCAGCATTTGAGAGGTCAGCAGGGACCAGCAACCAAAAGCCTTTAAAGTCTCACTGAGGAACTTAGACCTTACCCTGTGCGCCCGGCCATGACAGGGTCAGGTCAGAGTTTGTGGCAGTAGCTCAAGGGTGGATTCGAGGAGAAAAACTGGATTGGTAGTGAGAAGATGAGTTAGGGTCCAGTCCAGGTAAAGGGTGATGGGAACATAGGCCAGGACCAAAGCCCGGGACATGGGAATGAGAACGAATCAGGAGCCTTGAGAAGCAAAACTAACAGAAAAGGCTTGGAAGATGATTAAATAGGAGAAAGGGAAAGACAGGAGAAAGAAGTCAAAGGGAAGCTGAGAAGCCAGAGAGCGTCGCACAAGTGAAAGCATCACTTCACAGACTTGGTACAGCTGCATAAATGCATGTAGGCATGGGTCGGTGGGCACGAGACAGGTCCCTTTCCAGGGCTGCTCAAACACATGTGCCAAGTGGATTCTAGCTGAGTGTCTCAAACCTCAGTTATCTGCTTACTGAAAGACCAATGCACAGTTTTTGCCACATTTAATTAACACCCACACCACTAATGATTAGTATTTTTTAATGAAGTTGTCTTTTACTTATTTACTGTTTATCCTAAAATAAAAGACAACCGTATCTGTACAGTCATGACTTGGATGTACCAGCTGTGTTTTCGTGTGTATTGAAACAACTGAAATACAAGACCATTGAGATTAAAAATGAATCAGTGCACTGTTTAAGTGGTTATTACCCAAACATTCAATTGTATGCAGGGAAGACTCAGGGAAACGCTGACCTAAGTAGCTAAAGCTATAAGCATTACACGTATTTTGCTTTTGGTGGCCCCCACTTGGCTTCCACTCAGACTGTTTCAGTGTCCAGCCTGATGGCAGGCCGTGTCCTTGTGTCCATCGCGCACAGAGCCTTGCTCTGCAGGTAGTGACCTATAGTGGAGCTGGATCAGAGGTCATCATCCAAGCAAATGGGGACTGACTGGGCACGGCTTCTTCCCTCAGCATCTCATGTCCTAGACTCTGAAGCTACAGCAGTGGCCCGAGCCGAGTGCGTCTCTTGGATTTTGCAGCTGAAAGACTGCCCGGGGCTCTCTTTCCTGCCCTGCTTTTCTTCCTCACACCACCAGGCCTGAACGGGGCGGGCCACAGCTTCAGCCTCGTTGGTTCCCATCTGTTGTGCCCAGATCGTCTCTGTGACTGTTTTTAAGGGGAAGTGGCCTATGAACTGACAGTAGGACGTGAGGGAGAGCACTGACCATTTCCGAGTCCCAGTTCCCTTCTGTGTGCATCGAGGGGGTTCGGTTGCTACTCTTAGAAGTGTCTGCAGCTCTGATGACTTACTGTGCTAAAGCGTTTAGAGACCTTACTCATTCCTCTACTACCTGTTCGTATGTGGGTCTGTATGGGACTGGGATCAAATCCAAGGCTTTGCACTTGTGAGGTAAATATTCTATTCCTGAGCCACAGCCTTAGCCTTTTAAAATTTTTTTTCTTTTGATACAGGATCTTGCCAAGTTGCCCAGGCTGGCCTCCAGCTTGTGATTCTCCTGCCTCAGCCTCCCAAGTAGCTGGCATTATGGGTGTGTGCCACCATATTTATTTTTTTGCCATATTGATTTTTGAGGTTTGTTTTCTCTTACATGTAAAAATTATTATGCTTATTATAAGTAGTTAAATTAGGTAGAGATATTCCAGGCCATCAGACAAGGCTGGGCCCTGGAAGGAGTCAGGGCAGAAGGTGAGAACACATCACAACTGTGGGTGGAGGCACAATCGTTAAAGGCCAGGCCTCAAGACAAAGATGAAATGACTACACCTGCTTCCCCAGGGATAAACAATCATGAGTGATATTGAAAATAGGCATCAACCACCTGAGTGGGAGATCAAGCCCTCAACCTACTCCTTCCAGGAGAGGTCCTTGTTCTTTCCGTGCAGTTGCTATGTGACCTGCTTCCCCATTGGATCAACATTACCTGGGCAACTCTACTTCTCATCTTATTGGTTGATCATAGTTTCATCCCACCTTACACCTGCCTCATGATCCTGTACCCATCTCATGATTTTGCTGTATAAAGCTTCAAGAAGCAGGTTCATGGCAACCCTCTTCCTGGGCCTCTCCTGTATTTCTTAGGCAGAATCTATCTGTCCCTCAATTAATATTTTCTACTCTTAACCACTGTTGTTCCTTAGAATTTGTTCTTTGATTTCAGGTGACATGATGCAGGGTATCGCACATCTAGCAGGTTGGGAGTTATAACGTTTCCTTATATCGGCAGGTCCTGTATCGTCTCTGTATCAATTATATATAAATGTTCTATGTGTACTGTATCACATCCATTTTTAGTAAATATTGTACTTTCCCCCCAGCACTGTAGCCACCTTATCTCTTATATCATGTACTGGAAAGACATTTTAACTGTAAAAAAAAAACAAAAAACCTTAGGGGCTGGGGATTTAGTTTAGCGGCATAAGTACCTGGTTGGCAAACACGAAGTCGTGAGTTCAATCCCCGGTATCAAAAAAAAAAAAAAAAAAACTATTTAACAATTTTTTTTCCTTGAGGGTTTTTGCTTAAAATGAGCTTCCTTACTCTGAGATTATAAAAATACTTACTATATCTTCCAACATTGTAATGGGCTTATTTTATGCTTTTTTTTTTTTTTTGGAGACAGGGTCTTACTGTGTAGGTTAGGCTGGCCTTGAACTCACTGACCCAGACTGGTCTCAAACTCACGGCCATCCTCCTGCTTCAACCTCCTGAGTGCTTGAATTACAGTCCTGCACCACCACACCAGGCTTATTTTACTCTTAAATCATGGACCATTTAAAAAATATTTTATATAAGGAGTTGGATAGAGATTCACTTTTATTTTCTTTTTCAAGTAGATATCCTGCTTAATTAGTAATCTAAATTTTTCCACACAGACTCAAAATATATTTAGCACAGTTTTTTTTTTAATAGCAGAATCTATTTATTGGGGGAAAAAGCTTTTGTCTAAGAGAGAAGGCGTCAGGGGTTGGGGGTTTAGCTCAGCGGCATAAATGCCTGCGTTGCAAGTGCCCGGTTGTGAGTTTGATCCCTGGTACTGATTTTAAAAAAAAAGAGAGAGAGAAAAGGTCCTGAGGTAGTTGCCCTAACACAATTTTAAAAATTACTGTATTACGCATTTATAGTAGTAAAGACTATTGATAATTAAGCTACAGCATAATTGAAGTATTGTATTAATGGAATCATTGTCTTCATGTATTTATAATTTACTTTTTTATTTTTTGATGATACTGGGGATTGAATTCTAGCATATGAAGCAAGCATTCTGCCACTGAGATATGCCTCAGCCCTCTGTTTGTATTTTAAAATGTTGACTTCTGACCTCATCACAACCATTTGAATGGCCATACATAGTCACTATATTCCTTGTGAACATATAAAAGCTTCAGAAAGATCAGATTTTCCTTTTCTGTAATTAGTACCAGTAGTCAATTAGTTGAAATAAAATATGAGTCACAATTTTAAAGAATTCAGCTTCTGTGATTTTTGACAAGGCAAACTAAGATCTAAGGATTTCTTTGTGAGATCAAATGAGAAAATCATAGACATTTCCTATTCAAGCTGCCTCCCCTCCCACTTGAGAACCCGAGTTCTCTCCTGTCTCCATCTCTGGGTCTCCTCCTAATTCCTCACTGACACTGAGGTGTTGATGACTACTTACCTCCAACGCAGTCATTGTCATTAGAGAAGAGTGAGGTTTGTGGAAATTAACTTGTTACTAACAAGAAAGTGCTGAAATTCAAGAAATAATTTTTTGAACTTTTTAATAAAGCTCAACTAATTCAGTGTTTCTCCCGAAATGAATGTGCTGCCTTTTATCTGCGGTTTCTTTTGTGAGGGAGGAAAAGGTGTGCTGGTCATTGTCACCTCAAGGTCATGAGCCTTTCTTTATAAGCAAAGCCACCTCAGACTGCCTTGTGGCCACTTTAAATTACCTTGTAAGTGACTTGAGCTTGTATGGATGTTCTCATTTTCTTTTAAATGTCATGCAAGATGAATTTTTAATAAGTTCATCAAATCTATATTGCAACTGAGGAAGAATGATATTGCAAGCCTATTTTTAACTGAAATCACAAAAATTATGATTTTATAAAAATTGCTGACAGTAAATTTCAAATGTCCTCCCCACAAAAAATAGACATATTTGAGGTGATACGTTAATTAGTTTGCTTAATAACCCTACATTTTATTCATAAATCATAATGATATAGGGATAATATAGAAGCTCCAAATGACAGAGGAAAATATGATAACTCCCAATCTGCTAGATGTCTGATAGCTGAGTTCATGTTCCCCAAAATCAAAGAGTGAATTCTCAGCAACAGTGGAGGTTAAGAGCAGGAAATACTTATTGGGGGAAAGATAGTTTCTGCCTAAAAGAATAGAGGTGAGCCCACTACTCAAAGGAAGTTTTTGTTTGTTTGTTTGTTTGTTTGGTTTTTTTGTTTTTATCGGTACCAGGGATCGAACTCACAACCATGTGCTTACGAAGCAGGCGCTTATGCCGCTGAGCTAAATCCCCAGGCCCTCAAAGGAAGTTTTATAGAATAAAATCATGAGGTGGATATGAAATCGTGAGATGGGTATAAGGTGGGATGAAACTATGATCAACCAGTAAGATGACAAGTACAGTCGCTCAGGTAATGTGGATCCAGTGGGGAAGCAGCTCACATAGCAACTGTGAATGGAAAGGACAAGGACCTTTCCTGGAAGGGGTGAGTCAAGGTTCTGGTCCCCCACCCAGGTGACTGATGCCTATTTGGAGTATCAATCATTCTTGTTTATCCCTGGGGAAATAGGTGTGGTCACTTCTTTGTCTTGAGGCCTTTGAAAGCTTACCTTCTGAGCAACCCCTATTGCCCATTGGAAGCATCATCCCTATGAGTTGCTCTGTGTTTCTGCATTCACATGTCACTTCTGATTGTTTTAAGAAGAGTCAAGACCACCAGAATAATGTGGTGCTGTTGGCAGTTGAGAATACAGTCATTCCCTCCCTCTGCAGCCTAAACTTTCCCTTCCATCAAAGAAGCCGTAATTGAGGTCTCCCTGGCTTTCAGGAAACAGTAGGCCTTTACCTTGGGGTCCTTTCCAGGGGACTCACTGATTTGGGATTTCAGTTTGTACTCCCCAAGCAGTTTTCCCAGTAACAAAAGATTTTCAGTCCTCTTAAATTCATCCAAGGACATAAACTACACAGAGCAGCCATGTGAGCAACAAATAACAAAGCACTAATTGCAAAGTGGGCATAGAGTTTCAGTGACTTCACAGTGGCTAAATATAGGCGAACACTTGGTGTGTTGTGTGTGCCAGGGAGAACCATGATGCAATCATCCCCTGCCCTCAGTGGCAGGGGGAGGACTAGGGTCAGAAGGCAAGAATGGGATTACCTAATAAATGGTCACTTGTAATGGTACCCAGCTCCACTGCCATGCAGAGTTTGCACACACACACACACACACACACACACACAGACAGACAAAGAAAACATTCTTGCACAGCTTTAAAACAACCACAATATTCAGCTTCTGACTATGGTTGAAAATAAACCTTTTATTATTTAATTATTTCAGTTTTTTCTTTAATCTTGATTGCATATGAAACTCATATTCACTTTAGACAATTTGGAAAACAGAATGACTACTAGTTGTTTGGTTTTGGTTTTGGTGTTTGTGTTTTGAGACAGGGTCTCACTGGTTCAGGCTGGCTTTAAATTCACCAGCCCAGGCTGGCCTCGAACTCACAGCTATTCTCCTGCTACAGCCTCCTGAGTGCTAGGATTGCAGGCTCCACACCTGGCATGACCACTAATTCTTACTGAGCTGTTAACCCCTAGCTAGGCCCTCCCTGCCTGTGGGGCTTTACGTTATCAAACTACTAGTCCTCACAATGATCACCTGAGCTAGGTGTAGTTACCACCATTTCATAAATGAAAAAGAACAATGGATGCATTACATAAGTTGTTTAATGTCACTGTGTTAGAAATGTGAAGACTAGGAGCTATGCTCTTTGTGTCTGATGTCAAATTTCCTTTTCTTTAACTCTAGACCAGTACTGCTCAATAAAAATATACTGTGAGCCACATACGTAACTTAAGATTTTCTGATACTCACCTTAGAAGAAGTGAAAAAAAACCAAGTGAGATTAATTTTGTTGTTTTCATTACCTCACTATATTACTATTACTTCAGCATTTAATAAATATTAAAAAAAGAATGAGATAACTCACATTCTTCTTGTCATTCTAAGTCTTAAAAATCCAATGTGGGCCATTGAGATGCTTGCTTCCCATGGGCCATCAGAGTGGGCCAGGAGAAACAGCCAGGCATGCCTCTGCATGCCTGCTGCCAGCACAGGAGTCCTGGTGTAGCCACACAGGCCAGGAGAAGCAGGCCTGCCACCGTGCTCCCCTAGCCATGGGGGAAGCCTCAGTGTAGCTGTATGGGTCTGGAGAAGCTCACCCCAAGCTTCACTGCTTCCCCGGGAACCTGAATTCAGAGAAGCCCAGGTTCCTGTCCCATTCTCCTACACCACAGAGGGGCAGCCAACATGAGAAGTGCCTGGACCCTACAACCAGCTTTTCGGGAGGAACCCAGGAGAATGTCAAGACCGTGGAGCTGAAAGAAATCTCAGAACTCTAGCTCACAGAGCAAGTCTGGGAGACATAAATATGGAAGAAAATGAAAGTCACACACCTGAAATCTCTGAAAGACTAGCAACCAAAGTAAAGAAACAACTTCATGAAGCTGTAAAAATAATCAGGTCAGAAATAACATATCAGATAAAAGAAGAAATCATAAACATAATGAAAAAATTACTGGGCATATCTCATGAAGACAGATTAAAAAGAAGAGCATAGAGAAGTGATGGAAACCTTGAATGAACAGTATATGAAGAATTACAATGCATGAAACAGATTCAAAGAGATATCTAGGAAATTTAAAACTCCATTTGAAAGCTGGCAAAATTGCTTGAAAGAGACTGAAGATAGACTTTCAGACCTTGAAGACAGGATTGCAGCTAGCAATCATGAAAGGAAAGATCTCTTAAAAATGACAAGGAGCCAGGAAACAATAATTCAATGACTGCAAGACCATACAAAGGAAAAAAACCTTATTTTTTATTTTTGCTTTTTTAAAATTTTTGGTACCAGTAATCAAACTCATGACCTCATGCTTGCCAGGCAGATGCTTATACCACTGAGCTAAATCTCTGGCCTAAGAAAAATAATTTAAGAATGATAGGTATCAGCAAAAAAGCAGGGGTCAACACAAATCACATAAAAAGTCTATTTACAGAAGTAATAGTAATTTACAGAAATAATAGTAGAAAACTTCCAGAACATGGGAAAAGGACCTGACATACAGATAAGTCAGGCACATAGAACTCCAAATAGCTATAACCAAAATAAATCTACACCCAGACATATAATAATCAAGATCCCAGACATTCAGCACAAGAACATAATATTAAAGGCTGTTAGAGAAAAGGAACAGGTCACCTATAAAGGAAAACCCATCAGAATCACAACAGACTTCTCAACACAAACCATCAAATCAAGAAAATCCTGGAGGGGCCAGGGATATAGCTCAGTGGCATAAGCACTTGCCTAGCAAATGTAAGGTCATAAGTTTGATACCCAGTACGCTGCAAAAAAAGAACTTGGAGTGAAGCATTTCAAGTCCTGAAAGAAAACAACTTCCAACCCAGATTGATATATCCTGCAAAACTATCTTTCAAAACTGATGGAAAAGTGAGATACTTCCATAATAAAGCACAACTGAAGGAATCCATGACCACCAAACCAACCCTACAAAGACTACAGAAGGATATTCTAAAGAGAGATAAAGATTATCATGGTTCCAGGAATAGCAGCAGAGGGGAATCGCCAAACAGGGTAGGGAGTTGAATGGAGGGGACAAGTAGGGAGCCAACAGCAGGAGGTTAGCATGGCAGAGACAAGCCAATGCATGCCAGTTGGAACCATTCATGTAGATGGCCTCAGTTCACCAATAAAAAGAAACAGGGTGAGTGGATCAAGAAACAAGATCCATCAATATGCTGTATACAAGTAACATATTTAACTCAAAAGGAAAGTCATGGACTGAAAATCAAAGGAGAGAAAACAATGTTCCATGTGACAGAAAAACCAGAAAAAAAAAAAGGGTAACTTTCCCATCAACCACAGAATGGTTAAGAAAGATATGGTGTTTTTATACAATGAAAAGCTCCTCACTTGTAAAGAAGGATAATCTCGAGGCTCTTGTAGGTAAATGGATGCAACCTGAGATCATGCTCATGGGTGAAATAGTTCAGGCTCATATGGGTAAACATTGTGTTGTCTCCCTAGTTTAAAAAACTGAAGGAGTTAGTGAGATCCAAAATGTACAGCAGATATTGTGAAAGTGATAGGGGAGGAACCATCTAAAAAGGGAAGGTAGGAACCAGTGTTAATTTCCTATTATCTTGTTTTGAATTCCTGTATAGTTGTCATTGTTTTGCTAGGTTTGGTTTTATTCTGTCTTGTTTTATTGATTTTATTATGTCTGATGGCATGGGCAGCTATTTTGAGGATAACAAGATATATTATGGTAGCCATTGTTGATTTCCTATGATCTTGTTTTGAAATCCTGTATTACTTTCATTGTTCTGGTCTGATTGGCTTTATTCTGTTTTATTTTGTTCGTTTTTTTTTTCTCTTTAAAATTAAAAATTTAAAAATCCAGTGTGAAAAAAATCAAAATGAAAATGAAAATCCAGTGTGTATTTTACACTTAAAGCACATCTCAATTAGGTTTAGTCAGACTTCAAATGCCTAATAGGCCCACAGTTCTAGTGGCTATCACACTGGACAATATAGATATAGAAGGTTTATCATAGAGACAGTTCTTTTGGATAGAACTGCACTGGACTATACTGACTGTCAAAAGGAAAAAAAGTCACTCAAATTCATCTCCTCTCTCTCTTTCTTTCTCTCCAAGGAAAGGGACACATTCCCATTCAGGTCCTTGCACATGCTAAGTACATGTTCTAACACTAAAGTAGCTCTTCTCCATCTATATTAACATATCCTTCCTGTTTCCTCTGCATGTATGTACACATATAAATATATTTTTGTGCAGATAAAGGTTATACTATACAATTTTTATCTTCCCTGTTTTCGTAACAAAACTGCATGACTCTCCAGTGGTTTTGGCTTTGTGTGTTATGAGGCAGCTGTGATGTGCAGAAAGATCAGGGGATATGGAATCAAAGGGTTTGATTGCCTAATATATGTGTGATATTGGACAAGCTATTCTCTGACCCTTGGTTATCTCATATGAAGATCAAACAAGATGCTTCTTGTATGAGGATGAAACAGTGTTTGTGAAAAGAGCTTAATACATGAAGGCTTTTAAAAGTACAACTGGTTCTTCTTATTATACATACAATGTGCACTTATATATGTAGCGTAAGTATGCATGTGTGTGTGTGTGTGCGCGCGCGCGCGCGTGCACATACATGTTACCACTCTAACTGAAGAGAGTTCAGTGGCCCAGCCAAAGCATTGCCCTCCTAACTGGGGCCAAGCTTTTGTTAGTCAGTTCTAGCTCTGGCATTTTTCCAGTGGTCTTCCTCTCTTTTTTTCTTTGCAGATAAATTTTGAGATATTCTTGACTCCTGGACCTGGCAGGAGTTGCCACATGAGGAAGAAGTCTGATTTCTGGAAGGATCTATTTATCTTTTGGCTTCATTTAATGTATTTTGCCACCTAGAGGAAGAAATCTCTATGGCTGGGCAAGGACAGAAGAGTGTGGGCCCAGAAGATTATTTGAAGCCACCAGCTCAAAGCCACCTGCTCTTCTGCCAGGATCGTGTTTAACTGTGTGGAGCAAAAATCATGATTCTCTATCTCTAGGGAGACAGCGGCTCATACAATTCAATCAAGGAAGAATCCATGAAAATCCGAGTTTCCAGTTAGGTCAGATAAAGTGTTTTTACAGCAGTAGGGCCCTGCTGATTTTACATGGATATACAGAAGCAGACAAAGGAGGTAAAGATTGGCTCGTAGAAAATGAGAAAATCCTAAAGTGACAGCTTGGTCGTTAGGTACAGCAATTATCCATCTCAGTGTGAGCATCACTGGGATCCTCCCAGGCCTGGCTCCTCCTTCTCTGAGCTCTGTCCTGCTCAGTGCATTATTCTCTCATCCCAAGAAAAGGGACACAATTCCAAATCCCAGCCCCCTAAGTGTCTTTTTTTGATCCACGTGTGAGAAAGGTCCTTATGGAAGCAGCTGGAAAATACCTTCACATCCACCATGTATCCAAAACATGTGGGGCTGGAGGTTTAGCTCAGTGACACAGTGCTTACCTGGTCCTGAGTTCAATTCCTGGTACCAAAAAACAAACAGACCATGTTGCATCTCTGCTCAGAAACTCTCTCTCTCTCTTGGCCCGTTCACAAGTCTCTTTTTGATACTTACCATGGAGAAATAGGGCAGTGTGCCCTGAGCTATAGCACAAGTCACTGCCCACTCACTTCCATGCGTTTCAGTTTTAATTTCATCCAAAACATTTTCAGTGCTTTAGCCAATAACATCTAAGGCTCTGACAATACCAAAAGGGAAGTTGGAAAGCAAAAATAAGGCAGTTCTTGTTCATGGTTGGGAGTTCTCAGCTTTGTGGAGGGTGGACAGACAGAAGTAGATGATGGCTCTACAGTGACGTGGCGATTTGTGCAGTGTCCACTTGCTTAAACTGGAGTTTCTAAAATTTCCTTCCCCTATAATGAGTGTGATCATATGTATACCTAAAATGTACCAATAAACTTAATTAATTAAAAAATAATAAAATTGCCTTCTATGCATGCTTCTGGGTTAGAGTTGGGAAAAAGAATTTTCATGAGACTGGGGAGGGTAGTCGTTTCTCTCAGAAAGTCTTTCAAAGGTTAAATGAGATGACCAATAGATGCAGAGGTGCCCAGGAGTTTCTAGTTTGTTCTCATTTTCCTGTGTCCAGCTCTTCCTACCAGCATGGTCCTGCTGAGCCCAGCCTATCCGACTCTTGTTGCTAGTTCAACAAGACATCACGACTGCATGAGTCAGACTTTCATCACTGTGACAAAATACCTGAGAGAAGTAGAATAAAGGAGAAGCATTTATTTTGGCTCAGTTCCACATGACCAGCTGGCTGTGTTGCAATGGGTCTGTGGTCAGCATCGTGGTGGTGGAAGTGTGGGGCAGGCGAATCTGCTCAGCTCACACAGCCAGAAAGAGAAGCAGAGAAGGGGCTGCAGATAAGATTTTTTCCCCCCTTGGTACCGGGGATCAAACTCATGACCTTGTGCTTACCGGGCAGGTGCTTACACCACTGAGCTAAATCCTTAGCAAGATGTGCTCTTAAAATTCACGCCCCAGTGACTCATTTCCTCCAACTGGGACCTACTCCTAACAAGCCATTAGGCCACAAGGTTGTCAGTGGATTGATTTGCCCATCTGACAAGCCAATCACCTTTCTCAGTCCCACTTCTGAACATGGTGGCATCAGGGATCCAGCCCTCAGCACATGAGTCTTTGGGGGAAACTTTGTGTTTAAACATAACAGCTACCTAGAGGGCTCAGCTTTCCCTTGATGCCTCCACTTCTGTGACTGGACATGCTTGGCTCCTTGGAGGGACAGATTGATGACTCTATTTATTTATTTATTTATTTATTTATTTAGCTCTGACTCTCTGACCCTCTAACTTCCACTTCTGGACCTGCTCTTGCCACGCTCTTGTGAAAATTTCAACTCACACTGGATCGGTCATCCCATAGCACTGGCGGTGGCTCTGCTCTCCTGACTGATGCAGGTGTGCTAAGAGCCATGGAGCAGAGGCAAGTACAAGGGTCATGCATATGAATGCAGCATGCTTCATGAGACAAAGCAACAGCATCAAAACTCAGAGAGCAGGTGAGGACTTGAAGGAGACATGGCATTCATAATCTGAGGATGTCTAGAGACACAGACATCATCACAGCAGACTATGCAGAGCACCTGGACTCATCACCAATCTTGCTAAGGTTGTAGAGCAACAATGTAAGGAGCAGTGAAACCCACAGGGAGTTCATGGGAAGTAAGAAAGAGGGAGATAAAAACTTGCTGGTTCTTGAAGTGGGAGAAGGAAAAGGTGTTCTGAGCAAACCGGTAGCAAGTGCAAAGGATAGGAGCCCCAGAGAGGGTGTCTTGAAAGTATTCTGATGTCCCTGAAGATGATCAGTAAGGATGAGCCAGGTGTAGCCCTTTGAACAGGGACGCGACATCGTCAAACCTGCGTTTGAAGCAGCATTTGGAATAATGACAAGGAGAAAGAGGAAGCTGGGAAGTGGTAGAATTCACATGTCAGAATTCAGATGGGAGGAGGAAAGCATAGCTTCCTCTTTTTTTTTTTTTTTTTTTTTGTAGTTTATTTCATCTTTCTCTCAAGGCCCCAATCCCCTCATGGCCCTGGTGAAGTGAGAATATAAACTTCCCAATTAAAGGTAATTAGGTCCCATCTGGTTTTGAAACATTGGCAGGGTGAGGGTTTGGGGGATTGTTAACCCAGATTCTGTTAAGAAATTAGTCTTCAAATGCAATTTGCTCATTCCTCTAAACTGGCTCTTCCAGATGTGTTTCTTCCCGCTAGAGTAGGCCTCCTTTTCCTCCCTCCCAGGATGGCAGCTGGGTCACAGTGAGGCTCAGGTAGATGCTCATGGCGTGGGGGGAGGGTCCCCTCTGTCCATACCATCTCCTGCTGGCCTCTGAGACTGCCTTGAATCTTCCCTGCCTCTGCCACCCATGTGTCAGGGCTGGTGTGATGCACACCGTGTTCCCTGGGAAAGCTCTGTGTGTTCCCCCAGGAGCACGGCCACCTTCTCCCCAGTGACTGGGCTCCACCTCTGCTCACTTTCATTCTGCAGATCCTCTGACGTCAGGCTGCCACTCCCAACTGATTCCCAGCTCAGTCTTCTACAGGTGACCCTGGCCCTCGTCCTGGGTGCTCTTCACCAGTAGACGCTTGTAGTGCACCCCACCAGCTCGAGCGCTCGCAGCTGAATCCCTATTAGGAGTAGTCTTTGGCCAAAGGGAATTACCTGGCCCAGATGTTGTAGTCAGGAGTTGTGAGGAGAAAATTAGAATCAGGACATGGAGTTTATAATATTTTTATGATGGTCACCCAGAGTTAACACAAGAAAGTGTAGGAAATCTATCTACAACACTAAAGACATAGAATACTTAGCCAAGGGCCTGAATTCCACAGCAATGTCCTACATGAGTCCAGATAAAGACCCAGAGCTCATGACAATACCTCCCACGAGTCCAGTTGGAGGTCTAGAACCCACGAGAAGGACTCACACCAGTCCTTTTTATGGATCCATGCTGGGAAGACCCAAAGGTCAGCGGTGGAAGCTAGAAACTCTATGCCAGCGGGGTGAAGGAGGTGTGCTGGTAGTTTAAGGTTTCAACGCTGGAGCCAGGAAGTCACACAACAAAGACCAAGGATGTCCTGAAAAGCACCACAGCCATCCTCAGCGACACGGAGACTCCAAGCTCCTCCGACAATAAGCACAGTCAAGTACATGCCAGGAAGCCAGTGTGACGAGTTCATCCTGGAGACCAAGCAGCAAATGTCTTCCCCTCCGGATCCAGGAAGCAGTGCTTGATGTGAGGACCAGAGCTTCTCCAGGAGAACCAACGGCTCAAACAGCAACATGTAGGAAAACCCACAACGCCTCAACACATAGCTTCTCCTTCTCCACGTCTTTATTTATGCTGGCAACTTTCCTCAGGTGGAACATCACCGTGATTTAATTCTGCTGGCGTTAAGTTGACCACCAGTTTTTAATCCATAACTCCAGGCTTATGGGGGCAGGGACAGTGCTTGTGTTTAATGAGTGGCCAAAGCAGGACTAACAAAAGTCCAGCTCTCTCGCTTCTATTCAGAATTCCTATGGGAACAACAAGACCTTTATCAGTTCAACCTCCCCCTCCCTGCTCCTGCTTCCCTTGCTCTTTTAAAGACTGTTGCTGACCACAGTCACTAGAAGCCCCCGATAAGGTTGCTATCTAGAGTTCTCATGCTCCAGATGAACCGTTGGATCCTTCCCATGCTTCAGGGAATTGGCGAGGCTCCCAGCTCAATGCACGAATCTCTTTTCTCAGATGGAGTACATTTTTGAAGATTCGGTGAGGCAAGCTACCAGTGTCTTCCCAAAGCTCAAAGTAGGAAAGAGACCCCAGGGCCTTGTGCCACCTCTTGCCTCTCCATTCTCAGCTAGTTTATCCCAAGGCAAGGCCAGGTGCATGGAGGTTCTGCTCTGTGAGGGTCCCAAACAACCTGTCACTCAGATGCAGTCCTCTGTTCTCCCCACTGGGAATGTCCCTGTATTTTCTGGCTCACAGCAAGTTCCTAGGAGCCAAGTCAGCCAATGCTGCCCATTGGTACTGGCCAGGGCATGACATCTCTGACCCCAAACCATCTCCTCTGTCCACTGAAGATGGGCCAGCACTGCAAATAGATATTTTTCTGGTCAGCAGGTTTCCTGTTGGATTTTGCCAGATGAGATCACTCGGAAGAGATCAAAAGCCTTGTTTGCTTGAGGTTCCTGCAAGCATCTCCCCAGAGATGACACATTGGCCGTGCTCAGCAACTCCCACCACTCCTTGTCTGTGTCCCAGTGTCCTTCTCAGCCTGGAACAGGTCCTAGCAGCACCGTTGCCTCTTTGAGCTCCCAGTTCCAAACACACAAACCTGTACCTTTGTTTCCCCAGCCCCAGGGGGGCTGCTGCCACCTACTGGAATAGATTGGGTTACTTGAGTGTCCTGTTTGCTCACTTGGTCCTGTATCAGGGGGAGAATCCCTCATCCTGAGTCCACTGTGGGAATTCTGAGTGTGATTCTGTGGGCCAGACTGCACTCTGACTGCCACAGAACTGATATATAAAGGGAAGACTTGGAAATTAAAAAAACCCTTGTCTTTCCTTGTTTAAGCTGACTTTCAAGATTATTTCAACTGTGTACTAAGCCAAAATACTATTAAGGAAGCTCTCAAAGGTGATTATAATAGCTATCTTTTTCATGGCTTTACTGTTTGAACAGCTCTGTGGATGCTCCTGATTAAACAGGAAAGAATACTTGTAAGGAAATGCAGAAAAGAAATGCACTTTTACACGCACACACAATAATCCTATTTTTCTCACTGCCAAGCCACTGCAGTACGTGCTTCAGACAGGACTAGGGCGGCAGCACCATGAACAAAGAGCAAGGGACGTGGCCAAGAAATAACTGAAAGTAAAGCCACAGAGGCAAACAACCGATTGCTCACACAGGAACATGCGCACTGACCATTGCCAGCCTCAACCACCGGTCACCAGCTCAGGAAACAGCTCAGGCGATCAAAATCAGACCAGGAGAGAAGAGCTACGCCAAGGAAGCACACGCCAATTTCTGTCTCAGACTGTAGCATTTGGGTGCTGAAAGTCGAGGCCATTTACTTGTGGGAAGGCAGCTAAATACTTGTAATATTTGTCACTTTTCTTTTCTTTTCTTTTCTTTTCTTTCCTTCTTTCTTTCTTTGTGCTAGGGCTTCATCCAGGCGCCATATACACTACACTACTGAGCCACACACACACGCCCTGCCCTATAGTTAATACTTTTTTTGATATCAAAGATTGAAGTTAACACTTTTTAAAAAAAACCATGTTTTTCATTAATGCCTATTATTTTATGAAATATTTTGTTCTACTCTGGCATTTTCATACAATATATATTTTGAGCATATCTACCCTTCATCATCCTCTGCTATATTCTCCCACTTATTCCCTTTCTTTTGTCCAGTAATGGTCTCCCCTCTACCTTTTCTCTCTCTCTCTTTTTTTTTTTTTCTAATTGGTACCAGGGATCGAACTCACGACTGTGTGCTTGCAAGGCAGGCACTTATGCTGCTGAGCTAAATCCCCAGCCCGGCTACTTTTTTTCTTGTGTGTGTGTGTGTGTGTGTCTTTTTTTTGAGACAGGATCTCTCTATGCAGTCCAGCTGGCCTTGAGCTCACTTTGTAGCCCAGGCTGGTCTCGAACTCACAACGATCCTCCTGCCTCAGCCTCCCTAGTGCTGGGATTACAGGCGTGAGCCACCACACCCAGCTCCCCTCTACTTTTATATCATCTTTTTTAGATTTCATATTAGGAAAAAATGTGATATTTGTCTTTCTAAGTTTGTCTTACTTTGTTTCACATAATGATCTCCAGTTCCACACATTTTCCTAATGACTTAATTTTATTCTTTTCCTCTTCTGAATAGCACTCCATTGTGTATCTGTGTACCACATCTGCTTTATACATTCATCTGTTGATAGGCAGATGAATCTTAGCTATTGTGAATTGTGCCGCAATGAACATGGGTACACAAATATCCCTATTGTATGACGACTTTAATTTCTTCAGGTATTTTTCAAGGAGCTGTATACCTGAGTCATAGGGTACTTCTATTTCTAGTTTTTTGAGAAACTTTCATAGTGACTATACTAATTTATATTCTTACCAGAAGTGTAGAAGTCTTTCTTTTCCCCACATCCTTGCCAACATTTATTGTTTGCTTGTTTTTTGGAGAGAAAAAAAGAAAAACAAAAAACAAGAGACATACAAACAACTACAACAACAAAAAACCCCAAACAGTAACAATATATGCTTTCAAAACAAGATGATAGGAACTTAACAATAGTTGTAATATTGCATATTGTTATCTTCAAAAGAGTTGCTTAGATTGCCTGATATGGACATGCAAATTGATCTAATCATTTGAGTATTAACTAGTCTTTTCCAAGAACTAGTAGAATTAGTAGTATACTTAGCTATTTTATGTATATATAAACAAATTTATATCTTTTTCGTTGTGTTTTGATGTGCATTTTTCTAATGGCTAAAGATTCCTATACTTTTTGGCCATTTGTACTTCTGAGGAGTATCTTTTCAATTCATTTGCCCATTTAGTGATTGGGCTATTCCATTTTTCTTTTTGATGTTAAGTTTTCTATGTCCTCTATATATTTTAGAGATTAACACTCTGTGAAAAGGGTAACTGGCTCTGTTAGTTGCCTCCCTTACTATGTCGAAAATTTTGGTATAGTCCCATTTGTTGGTTCTTCTTATTATTTTCTGTGCTATTGGAGTTCTATTCAAGAAATCTTAAAAAGAAAGAAAGAATAAAAGAAAGAAATCTTTACCTGTGCCTATGGCTCCAAGTGTTTCCCTTAATATTTTCTTCTCGCAGTTTCAAAGTTAATTATCATTCTTTAAAATAAGGAGTTTTAAGAGCACAATATCTGATTCAAAGAGTGGATCTTTCTCTATGAATTTTCTTATGGTATTCACAAGTAGTTATAAGATAATGTTGGCAAGCCTTCTAATGTTGTTGTTGCTGTTTCTCATTTTTTGTTTTTGGAAACAGGGTCCTACTCTGTAGTTCAGGCTGGCTTTGAATTCACCACATAGCCCAGATGGGCCTTGAACTCCCTGTGATCCTCCTAAGTGCTAGGATCACAAATGTGCCATCATACCCAGTGGCAACTTTCATTGTGGTTTTGATCTGAGATGTCACCCCAAAGCCAAATGTGCTCAGAGACATGGCTTGTAGGTGATTGGATTATGGGGGGGTTACAGCTGGCTTGGTGTTAGGAGGTGAGGCCTGGGTGGAAAAGGTGGTCACTGGGCACCAGTGGAAATCTGTGCCAGGCATGGTGGTGCATGCGTATAACCCCAGCACTTTGAGAGGTTGAGGTAGGAAGGTCATGAGTTCAAACCCAGCCTGGATGACTTAATGACTTAGACGATGTCTAAAAAAGAAACAACAAACCCCATCCCTGACATCCACAATTTAAAAAGTTTATTGGCTCTTAGTTTCAGATAGTTCAGTCTATCACTGACTGACTCCAGGGTAGAAACGGGGTGGAAGAAGGGCACAGCATAACTGCTCAACACATTGCTGCAGAAAGCAAAGAGCCCAGGAAGAGTCAAAAAAAAGAGAAACCCTCCAAAGGCACATCACAGTGGCCCTCCTCCTCTAACCAGACTTCACCTCCTAGCAACACGTTTAACCTTAAATTTATCAATGGTTTAATCCAAGGATGAATATAGTGCCCCTGTGATCCAGTCACCTTTGAAATCCTCACCTCTAAACGCATGAGGCTTTGGGGGACATTTTAGATATAAATTACAACGCACATCCACTCTTGAACAGGCAGACCTTCATTGCAAGAACAATGTGCCATGGAATGTTTATCGTGCAAAGAGGTTTGTTTTGTCATCGCAGCCCCTGTCTCACCATGGTGGGTATGAACCATCTCAGATGAACACACATCAGGCGTGTAGCCAAGGTTTGTGGATAAACCAACGGATTGCAACATCCAACCCAGGCTTTGTCACTGAGCCTGGTGGTACCAATATCCACATATCTATCCGGAGAGGGTGTTCTGTCTATATTGACCCCATCTTTGCCCTCCAGTATTGGCCTCAGGACAAGAGCAGCAGTGGGGGGCTGGTGCTACACCTCAGAATACCCACTGGATGGATCTCTGTCTCCCTACTGCTCTGTACTTTACGAAAACAATTATCATTTGCAGTAAATGTACCTGCCTGGATCTGCTTCCCCAGCAGAGTGTGAAAACGATGCACCACTAGCACATTAGCAGGCACTCAACAATTTAGGGTAAAAACAAACAAACATAAACAAATATGCTCATGAGAGGAATTCTTCTCGGGTAGGAGGTAGAAGCTGGCAACTAGAAAAATAAAATGAGCCAGAACCGGGGAGGCCTGGGAATAGCGCACAGCAAGGTTGAGGCCTCGGTTGGGCCTGGGTCCTGGTTGCCACGCTTTGTACTTCCTGAGCAATGGCCTCTCTCTGACTCAGTTAAATCAAAAACCTTAGGAAACAGAAAGTGTTTCTGCTTTCAGATTTCTTCATTATAATCTTTGCCCTAGGAGACAAAACAAAATGAGGGCTAATCCTACACTTCAATGAGCTGTCTTGTGATAGACAATCAACTCTTCTGCTCTTTGGATTTTGATCCACAATAAAACCTCACACTAGAAATCAATACTGACTTCTTATCACTTCCAGGTCCACTTACATTTGTCAATCTGATTGCTACCTCCTGTTTCTCTATTCCTTTTACTCCACACTGCCCAGCCAAGTCCAGGCCTATGCATCCACATTCAGCTCTTTTCTAGCTAATGCATTTGAACAGTTTCCTCTTGTCATTTAAAACACATGCAGTAGCACTCAGATTTCTTTCTTTTTTTTTTTTTTTAAATCGGTAGCAGGGATCGAACTCACGACCACGTGCTTGCAAGGCAGGTGCTTATGCCGCTGAGCTAAATCCCCAGCCCAGTACTCAGATTTCAGTCCGGGGATTGTGCTACTCTTACTGCACTGTCTATTGTTAGCAGGGGGACTTTGGTAGAGGGGTCTGCTTGCTTCAATTCAAGGGAGATCACGTGCTTTGCCGAAGGCACCCTCCGCCCGCTGACAGACAGGCAAGGTGGAAGTTTAAGACCCTCATGAGAAGTCTGAAACTATGCTTAGTACTGAACCTCAACCTATGATAAACTATATTTTATAAATTAGGAAGAATAAAAGATTAAAAGCAAAACATAATAAAACAGAACTGTTATAAGAATATACTGTATATAACAGTTATTTAAAGCTTCTGTACATTGTTTATTTCTAGAACTTTTCATTTAATGCTTTCAGGTTGAAATTAAGAGCTAGGACTCTGCAGAAAGCTAATCCACTAACGGGAAGGGAGAGCGGTACTGTAATCACAAGAAGCCAAGACTTTCAAGGTTGGCTGAGAGTCTCATTCAGGAAGATTTCTTTTCTTCTGAAAGAATGGTTCCAGCTAACCATTGCTGAGTACTTACACTGTGCTCCTCCGATCCCCAGTGCCTTATATACACTAACAAAGTCATCCTCTGTCTCTTTTATCCCCGCTTCATAGATGTGGGCACTGAGGCCGAGACCAGGCTCACACTAGTAAAACAGAAGAGAAGATTCAAGACCACACACTTTGGCTTCAGAGCCCACAGACTTGGTTAGCTGACATCCTCAGCAGCAGAAAGGACCAGTCATCAGGGCGCCTGCCTGGAGTGATGAGTCGGTAGGGCTAAAGGAGGTAGGTGGTGGACACCACACTGGACCCCTCCATGCAGCCCTCATGAAGCACTTTGGGTGCTGTGTATCCTGCACTGGTCAGTGAAACCCATCCCTAATTTAGGAGGCCTCAGTCATAAATGTGGTCTGTGGTAATGGCTGCAATGGCTGAAACATGGCAGCCAAGACAGGGAAACCTTTCCCCCTGCCTGGGGAGGATTATGGAGAGAGGCTTCATTCACCTCACTCTAGAAGTGATCAGTCTCTGCTTTCACCATTGTCCAGGAAGTATTTGCAGGCCAAAGACTGTGTTTTACTTATCTTTGTGCCCCTAGGACCAGCGCAATAAATGATACCTATTATAGCAAATAGTTTAGTTAGTTATGAGTGAGGTGACTAAGGGAAGGGCCTGAGATAGAGCCGAGTAATCAGCTACACTGATGGGAATTAAAATAAGAATCTACAGTGAGCTAGAACTTTGAACCAGAAATGAGCTTTCCCAAGCAGCATGGAACACAGCCCAGGCCTCACAAAGTTCCTGGGTTCAGAGGAAATTATAATGCAAATTAACCAATATTTTTCCCTACCCAGTTTCCTGTAAACCACACATGTTGAAGAACTGAGTTAGAAGTCTAAGTTCCAACTGGTCATTTTAAATCCAGAGTCACCTTGGGTAAGTGCCACTAAACAACTGAGCAATTTCTGTGCCTTGCTTATCTATAATTAGCTCTGGATCAAGAGTCCATGAGGTTACTCACTCAAGCCTCCTCCTGGAAGTCTGGCAGCTCTTCTTATTTCCAATAAAACTCTCCTGACCTTCTTTGGGGCTCAGCTTCATTCCTAAATATTTGTGGGACCATGAGCTTGGAACATACAGTAACACTATCAGGTGTTAAGTAAATATATATGGAATAAATAAGTAAAAGAATGAGTAGATTAAACAGAATTGATTGTATAGAACTCTAATCTGGGAACAGAAATAATCAAAATAAGGAGATTCAGACAGAAGCAAACACCAGACTGAGCAATTCAGAGAAAGAAAATCCCCTCAATTTTTTCCCCCACTTTGGTGCTGGAGGCTGAATCCAGGGTTTCAAGCATGCTAGGCAAGTTCTGTACCACTGAACTACACCACCAGTGAAGAGAGAGACTTCAGTGCAAAAGCTGGCAAGCAATGCTTTTTCCCTGAGCCTGTACACACAGTGCATGGGAGGGCCAGCTCAAGCCTGCAGACACATGGCGACTCCTGGCAACCCACAGAGAAACACCCCAGTGGAATAGAGCAGTGGATGCACCAGACTGCAGTGGCTGGTGAGTTATTCAGGTTCAACTGCCCCCCAGGATGGGACAATTGGCCAGTAGCCATGTTGGAGAGAAACCAGCTGAGTTCAGAACTCACAGCAGCTGTGGGTTGGCTGCTGTGAGTTCTGACGTCCCAGTGACAGGATGAAGTGAAACTAAGTTCAAATGGGCAGGAGGTCCAGGAGCTGAGTTCAAGCTGGCAAGAGGCGCATAGGGTATTGTGGGCTGAACAAATCTGGTTCCAGCCTCACACCAGTCTGAACTTAATTGAACTAAAAGAGTGGGCTTGCTAAGATTATCCACCACCCTAAATCTATGGCTGGCTTGCTGGGATTAATTGACGTAGATCTGGGCTCTGTCTGCCCACTCTGTCTAGTAGCGACAGCAGAGACACACCCCAAAGTGAACTTTGTTCTTCTTTTTCTTCTTTTCTTGTTCTTTTTGTCTTTTTTTTATTGTACGTGTTTTTATATGAGTGCAAACATTCTTTCTAGTATTCTTCTTGTCATTGGTTTTTGTTGTTGTTGTTTGTACCAGGGATCAAATTCATGACCAAGCAGTCACTGTGCTGCTGAGCTATTTCCTGGCCCTTCATTGTTGTTATCCTGTTGTTGTTTTTGTGTCTTTTTTTTTCAGTTTTCTTTAAATTTTATTTAAAAAGGAAAAAAAGCAAAACATAAAAAGGGGTAGAAACAATACAGAATTTCAGGAAAAAAATAAACAGTAAGAAATCACTAGTTGATAAATTACATATTGTCTTCTTAGACATAGTTGTTCAAGTTACAAAATTAAACCATATAGAGTGGACATTCAAACAGTGAGGCTGCAAAGAAGTTCAATGATCCTATAACAACTTAGCAACATGGTTATCAATCCTACACACATAAACATAAATGCAGTTATATCCTTTATGCAGTTATATCCTTTAGGGCACTTTCTTGTTCCTACTTTTACTTTTTTTAAATTTTTTTTATTGAAAGAGAAACAAAAGCTTGTAAAGGGTAGAGATAATACAGAATTTCAAGAAAAAATAATAAGAAATCACTAGGTGATAAATTACATATTGTCCTCTTAGAAATAGTTGTTCAAGTTACAAAATTAAAGCATACAAAGTAGATATTCAAACAGTGAGAGTGTAAACAGCTATGCATGCATGGATCTCTACATGTATTTTTATCCTTTCTGTATTAGAGGGAAAAACAAAACATAGCAAGACAAAACAAAACAAATTCCTATAAAAACATGAAACCAAAAAGTCATATAAAACCACAGTACAAAGTGATCTGCAATGATTACTGTGTTGTTTCTTATTGTCTTCAATAGAATTGTCTATATCATCAGGCATAATTGAATATAGCAGTATAATTGAATATAGCAGTACATAACAATATTTGTAAAAATAAAACATTGTAGACAGTATAAAACTTCAAAGGCAAGTAATAATCAAACCAGAGTGGATATTCTAGTGAATCCTGTCATCTTCAGTACAGTTGCCTATACTCTCAGACTCGATACTATCAATCATAACAGCTTTGAATAAAATCTATCAATACAAAACAGCAATCTAACAAACCAGATTTGATTACGATCAGTCATGGTAAAACAGTGTAGGTTTTATAGAGCTTTAGATTAAGTTAATAGGAAATTAAGCATGATTACTGTACTATATCTTGTTATTTTTGGGATTACTGTCTGTGCCCTCAAATCTAGTACAGGTAGAATGACTGGAACAGAATATAATACATCTGAGCAGAGTAGTGTGAGTAATGTGGGTTTTAAATCCTGGTGCACTATTAACAATATAGTGTATCAAGGCCATCTATGTTAGCGATTCTAGTTATCCTTCTCTGCCTCATTTCTGCTATGCTATTTTTCTGCCTGTTTGTCTAGTTTTCTCCTTCATTCTACTTCCTGCCCCACTCATTGAGGCCTTTCTGCCACTGTTCCTAAAATCCTGGTATTTTTTTTCTTTCTCTCTAGAATGTCCTTCAGTATTCTCTGTAGTGTTGGATTGGTGGTCACAAACTCACCCAGTTCCTCTTTGTCATGGAAGCATCTTGTTTCTCCATTAATTTCTAGTGACAGTTTTGCAGGGTACATCAATCTGGGTTGGAGGTTATTTTCTTTCAGGGCTTGGAATACTTCACTCCAAGCTCTTCTTGATTTGATGGTCTGTGTCAAGAAGTCAGCCGTGGTCCTGATGGGCTTACCTTTATAGGTAATCTGTTTCTTTTCTCTGATGGCTTTTAATATTCTGTTTTTATATTGAATTTCTGGTATCTTGATTATTATATGTCTGGTTGTAGCTCTGTTTTGGTTGTAGGTGGCTGGAGTTCTGCATGCCTCATCCAACCGAATGTCATTTTCTTTTCCCATGCTTTTGAAGTTTTCCTTAATTATTTCTGTGAATAGCCTTTGTAATTTGCCTGTATGTATTCCTGCTTCTTTGTTCACATTTCTTATTCTTAAATTGTAGATTCTCTTGTTATCTTCTAGCCTTTGTATTGTTATTGCCTGTTTCCTTATTATTTTTAAGAGATCTTTCCTTTCATGATCACACATTGCAAACTTGTCTTCAAGTTTTGATAGTCTATCCTTAGTTTCTTTTAAGGAGTTTTGCCAGCTTTCAATGGAGTTTTTAATTTCCTGGTAGTCTCTTTGAATCTGCTTCATGTATTCTATATTTTCTTTATATTCTTTATCGAATGTTTCTTTCCTTTTTTTGTATTCCTCCCTTCTTCTGTCTGTATCTTCCTGAGAGATGCTTCCTGAGAGCATTTCTTTTATTACTCTACTCATATCTTGCTTTACCTGATTTAATATTTCAGTTTTGAGCTCGTCTACAAGGTCCCGAAGATATCTCTTAATGTCCATTGAAGCCATGTCTGATGTTGCATGTTTGTGGTCCTCAGTCTCCCTTGTTTTTCCCTCTCTTGGATCAGGGCTCTCAGGGTTCTGGACTGGGGTCCTCCTCCTGCCTCTCTTTCCTGTCATGGACCTGGCTTCCTCCACACAGGTCGCAGTGCAGGCCCCAGCCTCCTTCCCTGTTGGCCACATTTCCTCCAAAGCACACTGGTGAGGGACCTCTGCCCTCTCCTGCCTGCTCTTGTCACTGAGGTGTAAGCAGGCTGCATATGCGTGCCCCTCCTCACTAGTCCAGCCAAACTTCAGGGGCCTTCACCCAGTTAGTGTGTGCTAGGCACAGGGAATTGATTTGGGATGGCTCATTGGGTCGGCCAGGGGTGTGGCCCAGTCCCAGCAAATCCCACAAATCTTCTCTGGGGAGGGAGCAACCAACTGAAGTCACTGTCACTCCCAGTTCCTCCTGCCCGATTCCAACATGTCGCCCATTTGGTTGCGCCCTTCCTATGGGGTGTGTGTCTCATTCCCAGCACTGACAGTGGATTCATGAAGGTCCCTTCACTGGCTCACTCTCCATTGGACTCACCAACCCCCAACTTCAGCGCTGCTGTGCTTCCTGTGAGTGGTGGCAGGAACAAGTTTGGGAGGCTCTACCAGCCAGCGAGGATTCAAGCTGCACAAATTCAGGCCAGCGTAAATTTGGCGGGTCACCACGGAAACGCTGTGTCCTGTAATTTTTAGCTGTTTCAGTTGTATTTCCAACGTATTTGACAAGCTTTTTTAAGTTTTAATTTCTTCCTGTGTCAAGAGGATCCATCTTCCTCTGTCTGGGTCTCTCCAGGGTGTTTTATTCTGGCTTATGAGTTGTTTCTCCTGGGAGGCTCTGTATTTTGTTGCTCACTGGTCAGCCATCTTGACTTCTCTCCTCTGTTTTTATGTCTTATTTCTCTCTTCCCTCCTGTCTTCACCAGTTTATCAGAGTTCATATAGCCTTCCTTTGTCCTCTAGCCTTGATTTTAATCTCTTTCTCTTCTATTTCTCTATTCCCTCTCCCCCAACCTCTTTTAAATTTTCTCCCCAAGGGCAAAATTGTCATACTGAGGGCATATTTACTGTATACAATTATCTGGTTTGTTTTAGATTTTATTGTACACCACAAATATAGTCCACATGGTCAAAGGTGGATGTTAATAGTTACCACAGTTTGTCATTTTCTAGTTTGTTTTTGATGCTATTGTTATTGCTGATCATACTATTCCAACCAAGGTGACAAAATTGTTCTAATCACTTGTTCTTCCTGGTGTGACAAGACTGAGATTGCATAAGGTACAGAAACAATACTGTATATAATGCCAAAGAACCAGAGGCTGGGCCAAATAGGCAGTAGCTTTTCATTCCCAATTAATTGAAGAGGTGAGATCTTGCAACAGATTCAAAATCCAACATCCACTTGTATCTGGAAGATGTCTCTGAGAAGTAGTCATTTCCTAAGAGTTCTAAATACCAGCAATAAAACTACCTGCCAAAAGCAATTTATAAGCATTGACCAAGGAATGAAACTTTTAAAAAAAGTAGAAAATGAGAAGACACTTAAGCAAGATGCAACCCCAGACTTTCAGTTCTTTAAAGGCAAACCCAGGAGGAATTGATATGGAACAATTTGAAAATCACCCACCTGGACTCTCTGAGGTGGTAACAGTGGAAGTAATAAAGCAGATGAATGAGACTCTAGAAAAATATCAGATCAGAATAATTTCTCAGATAACTACAGAGATTGTGACCATAATGAAAGACATGTTTAGTGACTCTAGAGTAGATACAGTTTTAAAAAATAGAGGAGCTTAGGAAAATGATGAAAATCATGAATGCCCAAAATAGGAAATGAGTGGAATCTGTAAAACAGATTCAAACAGATATCCAAGGAGATTAAAAATTCCATTGAAAGTATAAATAGTAGAACAAGCCAATGTGAGGAAAGAATATCAGATACAGAAGACAGGATCGCGGTTAGCAATCATGAAAGGAAAGATTTCAAGAGATATCAAAAAATATCAAGAGATATTAAAAATATCAAGAGATCACAAAAAAATCAATCCAATAGCTCCTAGATGATGGAAAGAAAAATAAAACAAGATTGGTTGGAGTCAATGAAAAAGCAAGAGATAGCACAAATAACATAAAAATTCTGTTCACAGAAGTAATGGCCAAAAACTTCCCAAGCATGGAAAAAAAATTTTGACATACAGATAACTGAGGCATATAGAACTCCATTAGCCATGGTCAAAAATATCTACACCAAGGCATAAAAGAGTCAAGATTTCAGAAATTCAGCACAAGCACAAAATATTAAAAGCTATTAGAGAAAAGAAACAAATCACTTATAAGGAAAACCCATCAGAATCAATCACAGCAGACTTCTTGATACAAATCCTCAAGACAAGGAAAGCTTAGAGTGAAATATTTCAAGCCCTAAAAGAAAACAACCCAGATTGGTATACCCTGCAAAATTACCCTTCATAATTGATGGAGAAATAAGATATTACCATGACAAAGAACACCTGGAGACCACCAAATCAGCATTACAGAATATTCTGAAGGACATTCTAGAAAGAGATAATGAGGACTACAATTCCATGAACTCCAATAGAATGAACTCACCAGGCAAAGCAAGCAATTAAACTGAGGAGACCTACAACAAGAAAATAACATGACAAGGTTAAGTCAACGCATATCAGTTATAACCATCAATGTAAATGGTCTCAGTTCACCAAAAGAAATAGACAGGCAGAATGATTAAGAAGCAAGATCTGGGGATCAAGGGTTTACCTCAGCGGTGTAAGTGCCTGCTTGGCAAATGTGAAGTTGTGAGTTTGATCCCTGGTACCAAAAAATAAATAAAAAATAAAAAAAAGAAGCAAGATCCAACAATATGTTGCATACAAGAAACACATTCAATTAAAAAAGAAATTCAAAAAAAAAAAAAAAAAGAAATTCACAGTCTGAAAGTCAAAGGATGGAAAACAATACTCGATATGAAAGAAACAGAAAAAATTAGAGGTAACTGTTTTATTTGCAGACAAAGTGAATTTCATGGCAAGACTGATTAAGAGACAAAAAGGGTCACTATATCCTTGTAAAGGGAACAATCCAAGAGAAAGGGATAACAATCATGAATATATCTGCACTCAATACCAACACTCCCAATTATAGAAAACAAAATTTTAAAAAAAATTTTTTTAGAAAAAAAATATTAACAGACACAAAAAATCAAATAAGCACTAGTAAAACTGTAATGAGGGACTTCAATAACCCATCGTCACAAATAGACAGATCAGCTAGACAAAAAAAATCAACATAGAAATATAAAAACTATACCAAACTGTTGAACAAATGGACTTAGTAGATATCTACAAAGTTTTCTACTCCACAACATCATATAGTACACATTCTTCTCAGCTGCACATGGGCTGTTCTCTAAAACAGTCCACATACTAGCTCATAGAACATGCTTAAATGAAGAGGAATTGAAATTATCCCCACATATTATCAGACTATGGTGCGATGAAATTGGAAGTCAATGGCAAAAGATACCACGAAACCTTCATAGACATAAGGAAATTAAATAACAGCCTCCTGAACAACCAATGGGTAACAAATGAAATTGAAGAAGAAATTAGACATTTCTATAATTAAACAATAATGCCAATACAACATACTGGAACTTAAGGGACACAGTGAAAGAAATTTATCGCAGTGAATTCTCATAACAAAAAAACAGTGAGTTCAAATAACAACCTAATATTGTACCTCAAGCTTTGTCTAGAAAAAAAGAGTGAATTGAGCCTAATGCTTATAGAGAGAGGAAATTATAAATGTCAGAGCAGAAATTAATGCAGTGGAGACTAAGAAAACAATACAAAGAATTAATGAATTGAAAAGTTGGTTATTTGTTGTTGTTGTTGTTGTTGTTGTTGTTGTTGTTTGAGACAGGGTCTCGCTATGTAACCCAAGCTGGTCTTGAAATCGTGATAATCCTCCTGCCTGAGCATCCCAACTGCTGGGATTACAGGTGCGCAACACATGGTTGGCAAAGTGTTGGTTCTTTGAAAGATTAAATAAAATTGACATTCTTATTTTTTAAAAAGGAAAGAAAAGATTCATACCCATGCAATTAGGAATGAAAAGGGAGAAATCACAACAGAGTCTGCAGAAACACAGAAGTTCATCAATACCTCCACCAAGAACCTGTATTCTTATAAAATGGAAAACACAGAAGAAACGGACAGACCCCTAGATACATGTGAATTATCAAAGCTGAATCAAGACGATATAAAAATTCTAAATAAACCAATATCGCTCAATGAAATTGAAGATGTATTTAAAGACTCATAAAGAAAAGCCCAACCCCTGGTGGATTCACTGCTGATTTCTACAAGAAATTCAGAGAAGATCTAATGCTGCTACTTTTCAAACTCTGTAATGAAATTGAAAGGGAAGTGATACTCACAGATTCATTCCTGAAAGCAAGCATTACCCTGATACCCAAACCAGAGAAGGAGCAAAAGAGAACTACAGGTCAATCTCCCTAATGAACATAGATGCAAAAATCCTTGATAAGATACTGGCAGATAGAATGCTGCAAATCATCAAGAAGGTTATATGCTATGACCAAACAAGTTCATCCCAGGGATGCAGGAATGGTTCAATATACACAAATCAATAAATGTAATAGACCATATTAACAGAGCCAAGGATAAAAACCATATGATCATTTCAATAGATGCAGAAAAACTATTTGACAAAGTCTAACGCCCATTCATGATATAAAAAAAAAAACTCTACAGAAAATTGGAATAGATGGCCTTTATCTTAATCTGATAAAAGTTATCTAAGACAAACCAATGGCCAACGTGATATTAAATGGGCAAAAACTGAAAGTTTTCACTCTAAAACCAAGAACAAGATAAGGATGTTCACTATCACTCTTATTATGAAAACATTACCCAAAGCAGTTATATGAGAGAAAGAAATAAAAGGAATAACAATAGGAAAGAAAGAAGTTAAATTATTATTATTCACAGATTACATGATACTCTGCATAGAAGATCCCAGATTTAAAGACATGATCCAAAAGTGGGCATCTGAAAGAGACACTGCTCAGATGAAATAGAAATGGCAAATAAATATATGAAAAAATGATTAACACCCCTGGTCATCCAGGAGATGTAAATTAATACTGAGATTCCATTTCACTCTGAAAAGCATGACTACTATCAAAAAATTAACCAATAACAAATGCTGGCAGAGTTGTGGGGGAAAAGGAACCCCTATCCACTGTTGGTAGGAGTGTAGACTGGTGCATCCACTATGGAAATCAGTGTGGAGATTCCTCAAAAACTTAAACTAGAGGTTTCATTTGACCCAGCTTATTCCCTGTCTTGGTATCTTTCTGAAAGAATTAAAGGCATCATACCACAGCAATCTATGCATACATATGTTTATGTTAGCATAATTTGTAATAGCTAAATTTTGGAAACAACCCAAATGCCCATCAACCAATGAATGAATAAAGAGATGCGGTATTTTTTTTTTAAACAATGTAGTACTCCTCTGCCTTAGATAAGCTTGAAACATTTCTAGCTAAATGGATGCATCTTGAAGTAAGGCTTTTTTTTTTTTCTGCAGTACCGGGGATCAAACTCATGACCTTGTGCTTGCCAGGCAGGCGCTAATGCCACTGAGCTAAATCCCCAGCCCTGGATGCTTCTTGAGACCATACTCTTAAGTGAAATAAGTCAGACACATGTGTTTAAATACTGCATTCTCTGGTGTGAGAAACCAAAAGTGTAAATAAGGAACAAAATGTATAATAGATATTGGGAATGAGAAAAAAAATGTTAAAATGAGGAGGGAAACAGGGAGGGGCAAAAAAAGAAAAAGAGAATATAAGAAAAAATGGAAACAAAAACTTCTGTAGGGCCGGGGATTTAGCTCAGTGGCACAAGTGCCTGCCTGGCAAGCGCAAGGTTGTGAGTTCCATCTCTTGTACCAAAATAACAACAACAACAACAACAACAAAAAGCTTTTGTAAATAAGGAGGGGAAAAGGGGTTGAAGGGAGGAAAAGAGATGGGAAAGTTCAAAATAAATTTAAATTACAGGATAAAAAAGTATGCTATACTTCTGCAATAGGATATTTAGCAGATATATAAAATGATGGTGTAGGTCTTCCTTGCCATGAAAAGATATTTAAGACATATTTATATGTGAAAAGATAAGTTATAAAATGGTTTATAGACATAGATGTATGAGTTGATTACTACATGCACAGAAAAGAAAGAAAAAACCCTGGGAAGATAGACATCAAACGTTGAAAGTTGGCTATTTCTGGGTTGTATGCTCCTACATAATTTTTAGTTTATGTCTTGATTAATCTGTACACAATGAGCAATCAAGGAGTAATCAAAAAAGATGTGTTTGAATGAGTCTTTTGGATGATTTTTAAAGCAGATTACCTGACCCTGGGTAGAGAGGCGGTTTCATCAGCCCTCACCACTTGCGAGTCCTCTGAGAGGACCAAAGGTGATATGCACTGGGTGATGAGACCATGCCAGGTCACGGGCGGCTCATTGGAAGCTGGAGTGGAGGAAGCTGCTAACTGCAGTAACATCTGCTGCATCTGGAAGGTTTGTTGGGTGAGAAGGTACAGTTCTGATAGTGGCCATGGCTACTTCTCTCCTTTGTGCTCTAGTTTCCGGAGTCAGTAGTGGCCCCATTGGGTGATTTTTGTTGTTGTTGCTTGTCTTTTTGAGACAGGGTCTCTCTATGCAGTTCAGGCTGGCCTTGAGCTCACTTTATAGCTCAGGCTGGTCTCAAACTTGCAATGATCCTCCTGCCTCAGCCTCCCGAGTGCTGGGATTATAGGCGTGAGCCACCACGCCCGGCCTTCAGGTGAGTTTAACTAGGACCAGCTGTTCTGCCCTCACTCTTCCATACTGAGATGGTCCAACCACCCCCACGGTCCTCTTCTTTTCCAAAAGACTCTCAGTTCAATCAGGAACAAACCAGGGCAGGGAGCAGATCATTACTCATGACTATTTTTTTTTTTTTTTGTCTGCTTGTATGTTGTACCCAAGAGTCCAACCCACTTTTCCCCTATAAATCATTTATAATCAAATGCTCAGGAAAAAAATCCTCTAACTCTTCTCCTAATTCCTGTAGCAGTTTGCCCCTTGCATTGTAACTCTCTCCTTCTCTTCTCTTCTCTTCCTTAATATTCTCCCTGGCCCTGGGGTTTTTCCACCCACCTAGCCCTGGGGTTTGTAGGTAGTGGAGAGCTGAGCAAAGTTTCTGAAGCTCCAGATCCTCAGATGATTTAGCAAGATCTAGGCAGGGTCCTCTTTCTGGCCAGGATTGCAGTGGCCTCCGTGGTCAAGCAGAGCCGCTCCATACGAAGAAAAGAACAAGTGAGATTGTTTCCCACTAAGTCTTTTCCTCAGACACACCACTGTGCACACCCACACATGTACACAGAGGATTACAGAACATCCAGAAGAGATGTGTACACCATCTCGTATGCTAGTAAGCTCCATGTACACACCTGTTCTCAGAGGCATCCATGCATGTAAGTATGGACACATAAACAACATATATGCAGCCTGCACAGTTGTAACTGTATATTTCTGCAAATGCACACATATTCAATGACATAGACTTAAGCACACATAAATTCACTACTGGCAAAAAAAAAAAAAAACAGCTGGTAGATCATCTGTCCTCAGCAAAGAGCACTACCACCCTCCCTGACACCCTTGGAATGGCTTTGTTTTGTAGGAAGTTTTTGCGGAAAGTTGCCTGTGCCTTTGACAATGAGTTCCTCTCTCTTCTGCTTCCCGCCTCCCAGCCTGCTTTCTCCTCCCTGTCCCCTGGTAGCCCCATTCTTTCATCCAAAGCTGTGCCTGCCCAAGGGGAATGCTAATCGCCATGACAGGAACTGTTTCCACCTGTTTACATCCCAGCTCGCTTCCCCCTAATACCGTTTTAGATTCTGCCAAGCAGCAGTGGAGGCCTGCTGTGCAGGCCCGTTGTGAGAGAGGAAAAGGAATGAGTGAGGGGACAGTTGGAGTGTGAAAAGGACCCGTCGCTAAGTGACTCCCTATTCCAACAGCCACACACAAGATGCACATAATTGCTTTTAGCACAGTGGGATGGATAGAGATACAAAAGGTCAAATCAAGGATTTGTCCCATAATATCTTTGCTAAGAAGCAGCGTCAGATGTTGGAAAAGCATATTCATGAATTGAACTGCCTGAGCGCAGGGCAGGCTTTTCAGAGGTGGCTGTGTGTTCCCTCTTTGAGGTGTGCCTGCAGCGGTGATTGGATTCACATGGAGCAAGTGACTTCTCAATGCTCAACAAAGCTCTGCCTGTGAATTGCACTAAATAGACTACTTGGCAGGCAGCTGAGATAACTATGCTAAGTGAATTCCAGAGTTTCTCCCTCTCCCCTTATACCCAAGCCTACTGGAAAATGCCAGAGTCCTGAACATGGCATGTAGGGGCCTCTACCACCAGACCTTGCTCTATCCTTCTTTCAGAACACGCTTTCATATGAAGCCCTCGACCCACCCACTGGGCACAGCAGGTCAGGAGACCTGCCAGCTTGGAGATCTCACCCATAGCATTTCCCAGGGTGCGGCTCTCCCTTGCCCATTTTAAAAGCAACCTTGGCTCAGATCCTAATTCTAGCAGCTTTTTTTTCTTTCCTTCAACCTAGAAGTGGCCAGATCCCCTTAAAAGAGGGAGGGTGCAGGATACAAGAAAAAGAACCCAAGTTTGGAGCCCATGATCTGAATTGTAACATTCCCACTCTGGCAGGTGTGTTGGAACTAGACAGGAGAGGTGAGTATGGGATTAGATGTAGTTTGGAGGTGTAGTTGTGGTTATCCAGGGGGAGAATGGGGATGCTTTCATCCAGGGGGTGATAGTGTAGGTGCTTAGCACAGATTAGATTCTGATATATTTTGAATGTAGATCTGAAAGCAATTGCCTAAGAATTCGCTATAGAGTGTTATGGCTTGTGTCTAGATGTAGTCATAGGTGGGGCTTTTCAGAGGAGGATGGATCTAGAGTGTGGAACACTTGAATTAAGTGTGTGATGCTGGTATCCAGGGTGCATCAGTCCACTGACTGGATTGGCATATTTCTGGGGGTGAAAAATGGAAAGACCTTCCCAGGGTGAGTGCTGCTGCCCTAAGGGCTGGTACATTGCATAAAAATAAGGGACAAGAAGAGGGTCAGTGTCATCGTTTGTCAGTTGTTACTTGCTACTTGCTTCCTCCTGCCTGCCCTGGTTTACCTGGACTGTTTCTCCTCTGTGGTGGCCCTCTGCCAGGCAGCCCTGCCTTGGAGCCAGATGATTGTGAACTGGAGGTTCTACAAAGTGTGAGCTAAATTAACTTTGGGTGTCAAATATTTTGTCTCAGCAGAGAAAACTGAGGATCACTACAAGATTTTTAGCCCGAGCATTAACTGATAGGTAGAAACGTCAAATTTGAATGATGGATTTGAAAAGTCTGCTTTAGGACCCATCTAAGATGTCTTAGATGAAAACCAGGAAAGGGCAACATCCTGGAAGAAAATATTTAGAGGAGGAAAACATGATCTGCTATGTCCAACATAGCGATCGGTCTTGTAAGGTAAAGAACATGAACTAATCAGTACACTTCATCATATGCAAGGCTTTGATGAGCTTGGTGTAGTTTCTGTGAAATAGTGAAGGCAAAGCTTTATTCACAGTGGTTTCAAGAGGGAAGAGTTGTACTTTTGAGAAATCTTGCCATAATAGGAAGTAGATCAGCAAGACAGAGTTATGGAATAAAAAAAAAAAAAAAGATTCACTTCCATTGCTCTACCCAGGGACAGATGTACCCTAATTGTACCAAAATAAAAGTCCACTGATGAACATTGAGTAGTTGCAAGAATCTCTGTCCCAGGTTTATCTGAAAACTAGACGTAATTTTAAACCCCGACCTGTGGCTCTAGCTACATCCAACATTACCCTTCACAATGTCATGGCCAGCTTAGGAAGGAGAGGGGACTTTGCTCAAGAGAAACATGTTCTCTGCTAAGTAGTAATTGGCTAATCAAAGAGTTTTTCTCTAGCGAGTTATAAAAATATAACAAATAATTTTTAAGAATTTAATGTTCTTCTCCTTAGGGGGGAATTACTTGGCCTATCAGCTGCAGAGATGTTAAGTGCATTTTCTGTTTTCAGAAATATGCTGTGTTGGGCACATGATTTCATTAGCTTATTGTGCAGACTGAGCTATTGTGAGGGGTCTGTCATGTCTCTATTATTCCCAACCCCTTTGGGATTTAGTCGCATTCAGGGCTATTGGCAACTATGGTTTCCCATTTCAGATCACATTAAACTAAAATTAGACCTATAACTTATACTCTGGGATGCAAATACATACCATTTTCCAGCAGCATAATACAGTAGTTAAGTTCCTTCTCTGCAGTGTAAAAGAAATATAAAATAAAAACACCAAGTGTGAAAACTTGAGAACTGATGCTGTGATTTTCCCAAAGACCATCTCCACTTAGGAAGTCACTGGAAGGGCCACTTCTTTTTCATCAGTTCTGACTGGAATCACGTCAACCTCATATGAAGAAAATGTCACTTGCTCCAAGTGGAGCTTTGAGATTGGCTCTTGGGTTGCCTGTGGCCCCTGCCTTCATGTAGAGCTGTCACTTCATCACTGGTGGCCCTGCCTTCCTGCCACCGAGTCCCTCTCCACTCAGTGTGCCACCACCATTAACCTGTTCCAGCGTCTCGCATGTGATATCCATGGTTACATGGCAACCATGGAGCCCAACTTCAAGTCTTTGTCTTGTGTGTATCAGTTACAGCTAACCAGCTTTCCCTCCTTTCCCCAGTAGCAGTAAGGAGGGAAGAGCAGGCTGTTCTATCATACTCCAATCTGGAAAGCACTTCCTTCTTTTGAGTGTGACTTTCGGAAGGTTTGGGCCCCAGTTCTGTCCCAGAGAGCAATACACCTGTGACCCACTCCTTCCTGCCTTTAGCCTTCAGCTCCTAAGACCTGTCGTCTTAATTCTCCTCAGCGCTTTCTTCTGCAGGCTAAACTACCCTGGCCTCTCCCTGCGCTATTCTATGATATGGTCTCCCATCTCCTCGTTACTGTCACTAGCCTGTCCCTCACCTACTATCCTGCTGTCTCTTGTAAATTCTAGGGCCTAGATTTGAATATTCACCCAGAAGTGGCTACATAGGAACAGACTCCATCTACTTACACGTTAGGATTTTATTGGACAAAAGTTGTTCCTGAGGGCTGAGGATGTAGCTCAATGATAGAGCCTAGCATACTAGAGGCCCTGAGTTCAATTCTCTGCACTACAAAAGTCTTTCAGAAAGTAATTATGAGGCTAGGAAAGTGCTTCAAGGACTTTAAAAAATAGCCTGGATTTAAGCTATTATGTATGGGACACATTTTCAAATGATTCCACATGACTGAAATATTTAGGAAGATCTGTTAGAAAGTTTGATCGGTTTTGTGTGAATTTTAGTAAGTCCTTTCCTCGTTTTAGATCTCAACAACTTCATCAGGAAAATGCTGGTTGTAACTTGAGGGTCTCCCCACTTTTCATGATTTGGTCTCCTTTCTTACCCAATACTAAAGGGCAACCTCCCAGCTCCAGTACCCACAGACAGAGGTAGGGCTGGAGCCATGATCCCTTCCACCTCCACCTTGGTGAGGAATGTGGTGAGAGGGTGGGGAAACACTGCGGGGGGGGGGGGGGACAGGCTCCTCTGAGTCCAAGACCAAGAGACATCAAGAGAGCAGGACCAGAGTCTGCTCTTAGTTCCCTCATCTGAGCCAGGTTGAACTGGAAATTGGGAGCATGGATAGACCAAGGAAGGGTCCTAAGTGATAGCCCCTTTTCCTCAGTCCCCTTCTGTGCTAAGGTGAAAGACGTTCTTCGTGGACTATATTTTCCCTATACGGGTTCCTGCTGGGGCAATCATCTGCTCTTACAGTGGCATTTACAGAAGGAGGCTGGTTTGTAGCAGTGTAAGTACAGAAGAGGGCCTGGCTGTGCCACTGAAATGCCCAAGAGGGCTGACCAGTTTCCTTATTGCATCTCCATCCCTCCACCCACAGAGCGATCCAGAATGTCCACCTTATAAAGAGTGCATTACTTTTAGTCAGATCTCAAAGACTACTTCCTACTACTTCCCGTCACTCAAGAAAGAAAAACTGCTGGTTATTTACAGCCTTTCCCTCAAGAGTCTGGCCCTGTGGTGACAAGTTTCAGCTTCTCTGTTGCCTCCTCAGCCAGCCCCACGCCTTCCCTCTGTCTGTCCCAAGTGCGTGACCCTACTGTAGAGCCTTTATGGTCTTCCCTAGTCTGCTCTAATCCCCAACAAGCAGCCTCTTTTGCCACTTTCTCTCTGACAAACCCAATTTATCTTGATATCTTGACCTTTGGGACTGCAAGGCTCTATCAACCTCTTTGGAGAACTTGGCTTTGTAGTGCTTGGTAATCTCATCTCCTGGGGATTATCTGGAGTCTGTTTTCCCAGAAGTGACCTGACAGGGCAGCCCATGGATTAAACTGTGACCATCTCTCCTTTCTGAGGATTTTCTTTCTCCTGCTCCTCCTGGGTGCCTGGCACAGCAGAGGCCAACACTGGGGATGGAAATCTCCATTGCCATCACCTCAGTATGAGCTGGACACACGGACAAAAGGACAAAATACCGTGTGTCAGATACTTCCATTAGTCTGCTAGGGCTGCCATAACAAAACAGACCGAGTGCCGGGCGTGATGGTACACTCCTGTGATCCCAGCACTTGGGAGGCTGAGGAAGAAAGATCGCCCGGAGTTCAAGGGCAGGCTGGGCTACATAGTGAGTTCAAGGGCAGCCTAAACTACAGAACAAGACCCTGTCTCAAACAAACAAACAAACAAACAAACAAAGCCACAGACTGGATGGTTAAAGTAACAGAAATTCAGAGATTTATTTCCTCACAGTTGCAGAGGTTGGAAATCTAAGATCAGGGTGTCAGCAGGTTTGGTTTCTTCTAAGCTCTCACTGCTTGGCTTGCAGATGTCGTCTTCTCACACTGTCCCCTCATGGTCTGTGGGTGCTTGCCTGGCATCTTTTTGAGTGTCCAAACTCTCTCTTCCTGTAAGGATACCTGTCAGACTGAATGAGAGCCCACGCTAATGGCCTCCCTTTAACCAAATGTTCTACCTTCAAATGCAGTCAGATTCTGAGTTACTTGTGCTTCAACAAATTTCTCAGTATAAATTTTGAGGGAAAACAAATAAGCCCATAACAATATCATCCCTCCAATCCTTTTTTTTTTTTTTTTTTTTTTTGGTGGGAGGGTTGGGGGATTGACCCTGAGGCCTTCACACTAAGCTATATCCCCAGATCCGCTGCCTACAGTTCCCCTTCCTTCCTTCCTTCCTTCCTTCCTTCCTTCCTTCCTTCCTTCCTTCCTTCCTTCCTTTCTTTCTTGTCATGAGATAAGGCCTTGTTATGTTACCCAGGCTGGACTCAAACTTCTGATCCTCTGGCCTCAGCTTCCCAAAATGTTGGAATTATGGACAGGAGCCACCACACCTAGTTCCTCATTCCCATGATTGACTTATAAGTTATTGAAGTCAGAGCAAAAGATATCTGTCTCACATGAGTTTATGAGGGGCTCAGTCACCCCCAAATTGAGATTCTGGGATGCAATAGCCACCCGGGATAGGAAAGAAGGCTAAAGTCCTAAAAATTCTAAAAATTTATATAATCCTAAAAATATCTGTAATATCCAGTCAAAACCCTTCCTAGCAGACTAAATCACAGGAATTTTTGGTCTTTGTATTAATTCAGTTGATTGCTCAATTATTTAACAAGCAATGACTGAACCCTCACCATGTGCCAGGCAATAGGAACCAGATGCAAAACAGCGAAGGGCCCTGAAGAAGAACTCAAACATACTGTTACTTAACACCTTGGTGAGATGGGAAGAGGGCAGGAGCAGACAAAAGAAGAAAGCAGCGGTGCTCTGTAGTGTGACCATTAACAGAATTGCAGACCTGAGCTGTGGTCAGCCAGATCTGTGCATTTCCTGTCTGGCACTCAGCATCTCCATCTTTGGGTCAGGAGTGCCTGTTTGAATGGAGTGTGCATACAGTGTGACCTCCCCAGCTTGGGGCATCCTCAAAGACACAGCTTGAGCCAGTCCAAGGGAGGCCAGAGGAGCTTCTAAGGCCCATACTGGAGACCTGCAGTTGGGAAGGAGATGTGGCCAGCAGTGCCGTGGTCACCTTAGCCACAAGCTATGCGGTTTAGGCTGCTGAGGTTCTTACCCCCATCTTACTGGAACTACATGAGACCAGCAAGTGCTCCCAACCGGACACCTCTGGAGGCCTGCCACCACATCTCGGTCACACACTGGATTCCCCTTGGGACCTACTCTGGAGTGTGGGGCTGCAGAAGCCCAGGCCAGACTGCCAGGGCCAGATGCCCCCATCTGCGTTAGAAGGCACTGTCCACCTTCATCTAGAAGCTAAGTCTGCCATCTAGTGTCCAAATGGGGGCCACGCAGGACCGGGCGAGATTTCCTCACCCACAGTGTAGTGTATTATTTGGCTGCCCCGGGAGGGCAAATCACCTTACTTTTAGGATAGATTTGATTTTTAGAAGGAGCTAAAAGTCACTGTAGGTCAAATGGTTATTGGTATGTAAAGAAATAATCCAGAGATAGTCGCAGATTTCTTCCTGTGCTTGTAACTATGTGAAGGCAGTTGACTATTCCAGAGGATGTGGAGACGCACCTGTGCGCATGTTTATATTTTAAATTCATGTGTTGAGAGATATTTAAAGTCTTTTGATGCTGAATTTAAATATGTCTCCTTCTTAGAAGTGAGGATTGGTATTACCTTTTCCAAGCAGGCCCATCTTGAATGAGAAGGAAGAACACCCATCGGATGAGAGTAGAGACCTAGCGCGGTGCTCTCTCAGGACCTGGACCCCCAAGCTGGGCAGTGAGCCAGGAACTGAGTGCTGCCTGCAGGACAGCTTGTCGCAGGGCTTTTTCATCAGACTTCAGATCTAGGAAAGGACTCTAGGGAGGACCTTAGGCAGAAGGTCAGCTCAGTCCTTATTCTTCAAAGCAGCATGCCTACTGGTGATGTTATCATTCAGATAACAGTGTGTGTCCAGAGGTGATTAGATCCTGGGGACACTATCCTCACCAGTGGATTAGTAATCCTGTCCTGGGACCCTCCCTTTCTCTGTGCTGCCTGGCTTCCATGGAGGGAGAAGTTTTCCTCTGCTAGACCCTTTTGCCATGGTGTTTCTGCCTTGGAGCCAGCCAACCGTGAAGTGATCCCTCTGAAACACATAGGTCCCCAACACTTTTGTCCTTTAAGTTGAAAGTGTCAGGTATTCTTGTCTAAGGGACTAAGACAGGTGGCAAACAGCCTAGGACAAGGAGGGGAACACCAGAAAGCCAAAGGGCAGAGGTATAGACATTTAGACCCTGGGGCACAGAGTGGAATGGCTGATGCTTCCCTGGAGAAGAGTAGGCAAACCAGAAACCCAGACAGTCGGGGAGGGGTTGGGGGAGACCCAAGAAAGCCCACCCCCACCCAGCACGCCCAGGCCCTGGGGGTCACCCCTCAGTTCTCTAACGGGCTTGAGTTCCCGTATCCCAGGGGGACCTCTCCTGGGGCCCCTACTGCTGGAGCCCCTTTATTCCTGCAGACAAAGGCAGACTCTTCTCCTACGATACTTGCCAACTTCAATGTTATCTGAATCCAAAGGGTCACATAGGTGGGAAAGAACCTGGGAGTTAGTCGTGACCACTTTGGAGAGGGTGAATTAGTCATTGCTAAAAGGAAAGGAGGTGAAGAAAACAAAACCCTCCCCAGGCCCTTAGCGCCTGGCAACTCCACTATTCCCTATCAGCCAAGTTCTGGAGCTGGAGAATCCCAGCTAGTCAGTGCAGAAGGAGTAAAAGAACTTTTGAAATAATCCCTATTACTCCAAGGAAAATAATGGATCTATTAATAATTATTAACGATGCTAACATCACCTGGTAAAAGATTAGTGGGGAACTTTATGGGTTGACAAACCCACTGTCAGGTTTAAAATCATTAATAGTGGAACAGCTAGATATTATATGTCTTGCAGTAACACCATGCTAGGAAATATTGGTGCCAAAAAAATACTGCTCTCAAGTCTAACCTAGGACATGGATATAGCAACCACTTAATGGAGAACACAGATACTAAAGGGATGAGCCAACTAACTCTAGGAGGAAGCAAGGACAAATACAATAAATTATCCAGCTCCTCCTAAAGTCAATAGCAAGCATGAATGACTTTTTTGGTTGTTTTGTTTTGTTTTGTTTTGTTTTTGAGGCAGGATCTCGCTATGTAGTTCAGGCTGGCCTTGAACTTTCTACATAGCCCATTCTGGCCTCCAACTTGCAGTAATGCTCCTGTCTCAGCCTCTTGAGTGCTGAGATTTCAGGCATGCACCACCACACCTGGCAAGGGGGGGACTGCTTTAGAATAAGACTAAAGAGACTAAGTGTGATATGTAAATTTTTAAAAAAACTGCAAAAAGTGATCTCTGAGATAATTTGAGGTGATCTATTATTTTAATATGAATTGAATTTGGACAATAATGAGGACTTGATTTTGTTAGGTAAACCCTGACATTATAGAAGGTAAATAGACTTATCAGTTAGTGATAAAAAGCTGCTGGGGAGGGCTAGGGGTATTGTTGAGTGGTAGAGTGCTTGCTTAGCATACTCAAGACACTAGGAGAGGTGAAACAAGCCCAGCAACACGCTTATACTTATTGATGGGTCCATGGAGATTCTTTTTATTCTAATTATTTTTCAAATCCACTTTATTTCAAAGAGAAAAAACAAAACAAAATTTCAAAACACAACAATCAGGGGACAACAGTGGTACATACATTGTGCATTGCCAACCCCATTTATTCTAATTTTGAGTATGTTTAGAAACTTCCACAACACACGCACACACACCGTGGCACACTTGACCTTTGTGTAGATCACTGTTCATATCTCATTATGTAAAATTCAGCCTCAGTGTTTATTTGTTTGTATACCAGGGATTGAACTCACAACCATGTACTTACCAGGCAGACAGTTATGCCTCTAAGCTAAATTCCCAGCTGTCTCAGTGTTTTTTTGTTTTGTTGTTGTTGTTGGTTTGTCTTTTTTAAAACAGGGTCTCGCTACATGGTTCAGGCTGGACTTGGGCTCACTTTGTAGCCCGGGCTGGTCTTGAATTTGCAAGGATCCACCTACTTCAGCCTCCTAAGTGCTGGGATTACAGAAGTGCACCACCATGCCCGGCTCTAGCCTTGGTGTTTTTCTTTGGTGTTTTGGTTTTCTTGAGCCAGGGTCTCACTATGCTGTCCAGAATGGCCTTGAACTTGCAATGTAGCCTCCTGCCCCAGCCTTGGAGTACTTGGGGTACAGTTGTGTACTACCATACCCTGTTTTTGGCCTTGTTTTGATATCTGTGGAGAATTTATAGACTTATGCAAAAGAAGTTTATAAGGAATACCTCTGGGGAATTTGCAAGATTCCACCAAACATTTTGAATTTGAAAAGATAATTGAAATAATCATTTAAAAATACTCTACAGTCTCCAAAACCATCCAGGAGACTTCTATGTGGAAGTTCTGGGAACTGCTTATTAACTAAAACAAAATAACTAGCACCTCCTCCAGGCTTATACAAAGATACCTTTGGGTCACACATCAACAGGTAGGACACAAAAGAACAAATACATGTGTGTGCTGACCCACCCACAGAGACACGCATGTGAAATCACACACATATAAGCTGCCTCTGGCCCAGTTGCTAGCACAGCCGCTAGGACAGGGCATGAGAATACACCCATTTCCCAGAGAGGGCTGAAATATACATCCAAGTAAAACAAATGAATTCAGTAGCACTGGATATTAATACATGGCTATATAGAAGGAAGAGCTTTGGAAGAGAAAACATAACTCTCAAACATCTTTCTGACATTCCTGAAACATATCTGTTGACTTGAGGGTAAAGTTTAAGATTGAGTCTCCAAAAAAGTGCCAGAAGGAGGGAAAAAAAAGACAGCATTTATCTTTCTTGTTCTTAGTACTTCTCAGTCCACACATTCTCTCTAGGAAAGCTGTATTGGTCACGTTCTCATCCCTGGGACAAAATGCCATCTAACACCTTCCTCAAGGAACAATGCGGGAAGTTGTTGGGGGGATAACCAGAAACCTGCGTAGCCCTGGGCCACCTTGCAGTCAGTACCAACAAAAGGAAAATCAACATCTCCTTAGCTTCCTCTCCCACAACTGCGCCCCCTAGTTCACAACTTGACAAATAACCCACCCAAATAGGGTTGTCCACTTAAATACAGGATTTCCAGTTACATTTGAATTTCAGATAAACAAAGAGTAATAGTTTACTATCTGCATGTCCCAAATATTTTTATGTGCTGGATTCCTCTCACTTTTCCCATTTCCAATTGCCTTCCGAGTCCTGCTGATTCCTTTCTGCACTATTTCTCAATCTGTCCCCTCTTTTCCGTCTGCATTATAGCTTCCTTGATTTGAGCCATCACCTTCTCTCTCAGACCATGTCGTGTCTTTTCTCTCTGCTTCTCCAGCCCTGTCTACCTCAGGCTGTTGAGGCTCGCTCATCACCAATGCCATCGCCATGCAAAGCCCACGAGGGCACCACACGCCATGGTTCCTTTTGACAGTGTGTCTCTCCCATAGAGCAAGAATTTCTCATCACCAGCACCTTCCTCATTCCCAGCCCACTCTGCTCCTTTGCTTGACTAAATCCCATCACTTTGAAAATTAAGTTTAAATGTCAGTTCCTCCAGGAAACCTAACAATTTAATCACCTGTCTTTGTTTTCACAGTCATTGACAGTGTATTGTCAAATGGACTCACGGACAAGTTTTCCTAAGTACATTTTAAATTCCTTCAGGGCAGCAACTATGTCTTGTTTATCTCCATATCTTCAGCAATTGGTACAGCAATCGGCACTAGTAAGTAATTAACGCACATGTATGGGCTGCACATGGTTCTCTGGCTTAAAACGAACCCGAGCTAGCCCAGCCTGTCTCGGTCAAAAGCTTTCCTCCATTTCCAAAGGTGGACTTCTGTGTACCGATCTGGAGGTTATTGTATTTTTATCCTCCGTGAAATTCTGGGCTTTGGTTTTCTTGTTTCAACAGTGATGAAAAGCTGCTTGTTCACTCCATTATGCTCCTACGGAATGGATGCTGAAATAAAGAAATGACACCTTATCAGCGGAGGCCCCAGCCAGGTCCCCTCCCACGCTGCCTTTCAGATCATGATTCCAGCTGACATGGGGCAGCTGTTAGAGGAGAGGTTCTCGCCTGCCCTCCCAAACGGCCCCTCATGATTTGCCCCCAGCCTCCTTCATCTCCTGGGCAACAACTCTCTCTCTCTCTCTCTCTCTCTCTCTCTCTCTCTCTCTCTCAGGTTTTTTTTTGTTTCAGGCCACAGCAGTGTTTAGCAGGAGTGGGTAGCCATGCCTTGTTTGAGCTGTGATCTAACACCAGCTGACAGGTGGGTTTCGGGGGCGTCTCTGGGGCCGTGGCCTGTTTAGTGGATTTACCACTCTAAACTCAATTACAGGAGACTTTCACGCTCCAAAGGCAACTCCAGGCCCTTTTTGATAAAAACTCTGGTGAGTAAATAAGTCATGATGGTGATAGGGGCCTGCCATTTAATATTCATTGAAGTACACATGTTTGGAAATTGGAAACTGAGTTTAATCCATTTTCATATTTATATCAACATGCAGCTTTAAAAAGGATCCCTCCTTTTCTCCAGCAAACTGGCCAATTTCTCTTTGGGGAAGATAAAATGGACACACACATATATATATTTTTAAAGTAAATGTCCAAAGTTATTCAAGTGTGAGTTTCAGATCTATCAATTTGTACTGGAGAACTGATGTTTTCATTTCTTTTTGAACTCCCAGAAGTAGGTAATGGGGAAATCAAAATTTCTTGCAGTGGAATTTTTGTCTTTAACTTTGCAGGAGAAGCTCAGTGAAGAGGAGAGGTTGGGGAATGCAGAAACTTCAACCTATTTTTTAGCCATCTGAAGTCATGCATAAGCATCCTTCTTTAAATAAAGGTAAGACTCCCAGAATGGCAAAGGTTCATACTTCCCGTTCAAAGTTACAGGACTCCTCAGTAAGGGAGCTGAGCAGGCCAGCAGGGAGCGCTAACCCGGTGGTGGGTTTGGGGCACTGTTATCCTTCCCCAACCCTTCTACTTTTTTTTTTTTAATGTGGATGAATGTTTAAGTATGGTGGTTGAAGCATCTCTTTTAATAATGCAACGCTCAGCTTCCTGAGGGGACAGCAGTTGATTTGGAAATTGAATATGGTGCACTCTAAATCCTGGTCCCTAAGGAAAGCTGACTAACTGATAAGTGCCATGAGCCAGCATGGGGACTCATTCTGTCAAATCAACTTGCTGGAAAGGCCCGGTGCGGAACCTTCTCCAATCTCCAGGAGTTAATGCGAGCAGACACTTGTTTCATTAGACAGAGCAGCCGGCCTAGCATGAAGAAAAAGTTCACCATCCACCGACATGATAGTTTTTAGATGACAAGGATAAAGAAACCAGTGCAAATTTGTTAATGTAACAAGTTGGTAAAATATGCTTAAAAAAAAAAAGGCCATTCTATGGGGAGAGAGGATCAAAAGAAACGGCAGGACCTGTAGAACTTGAAAGCTGCTTAGGGCTTTCTGTATGTTTTGGGCCATTGCTTTTTCTCTTAGTTTTTCTAGGCTGGTTCGTCTTCTGTTAAAAGAATGAGTCCAAAATTTGTCATCTTGCAAATCACTGCTGTACCTAAAGCTGAGTAAAGAAAAAGAAAAGGGAGGAAAGGAAAGCAAAAAGAATGAAGAGAAAAGACAATTCTCAAGGCTTTTGTTTCACTGGATAAAATGACATCTTGTCTGGGTCAGATGGTTGATGACTCGCTTGTTTCTCAGTGAGAATTCATATTGGCCCGATCCTGATGTATGTGGGAGGAACAGCAAAGTGATTATTGCCTAGAAAGAGTTGTGTGGGGGAAAAGAAGTTGTTACCTCCCGTCTGTCTTCCATTGCTGTAACAGAATGCCCGAGAATGGATAATTTACAAAGAACAATTTCAATTTCTAGTTCTAGAGGCTGTGAAGTCCCAGAGCATGGTGTCAGAGCTCAGCCTTTTTTTTTCTTTTTAATTTTGTGGTTAATAAGTACCAGGCGTGGTGGTGCACACCTGTCATCCCAGCACTTGGGAGGCTGAAACATGAAGATCACCGTGAGTCTGAGGCCAACCTAGGCTACAAAGTGAGTTCAAGGACAGCCTGAACTGCATAGTGAAACCTGTCTCAAAAAAAATTAAAAAAATAGGGCCAGGGATTTAGCCCTGTGGCATAAGTGCCTGCCTGGCAAGCTCGAGGCCGTGAGTTTGATCCCTGGTACCAATAAATAAATAAATGTTAAAAATAAATGAATCTTTTTGTGGGTACTGAGAATTGAACTCAGGACCTTGCGCTTGCCAGGCACGTGCTGCACCACCGAGCTGTATCTGCAGACTCATGACCTCAGCTTTCAAATGTCATTAGGATCACATAGAAAAATTTGATTGTTTTGAATGTGTCTGATTCACATATGTAGTTTTGCTAGGTTTTTCTCCCTTGATTGAGTTAATGTACTCAGCTGGCCAGCTGGTGTTGCCCGTTGGTTGTAGGTTTGAATTAGGAAAAAGCGTGCTGCGCGGTTGGGCCTAGCGTGCTGAATCAGCTGTTCTGCAGGAGCCGAGAGTACGGAAGGTCTCTGCAGAGACAGCCGCCTTTCAGATTCTGGTTCTGTCGCTTCTTACAGTTAGTGTAAGAAAATCGTTTAATAAAAACGTCTACCTCATGAGATAGTTTTAAAAAAGCCTGCCTCATGAGATTAGTCTAACATTGTTAATCCATGTGAAATGACTGGGATATACTTTAGCAGTCATTATTATTTAATGAGACTCAAAGTGCTCCCTACTCTTTTTCTTCCCTCTCTCGTGGTCTCTGTCTCTGTCGTCTGTCTGTCTGTCTCTCTCCCCAGCATCAAAGATTGAACCCAGGACCTTCTCACGGAGCTGAATGCCCAGTCCTTTTTATTTTGTCTTATGAGAGGGGGTCTTACCAAATTACCCAAATTTAGATATGTGAGCCTCCTGGGATTAGAGGCATGTGCCACCATGCCTGGCTACTGTAGGTTCTTAATGATTATTACTAAAAAAGTTTCTTCAGTTTAAAAAAGTAGTTGAGGAATCAAGTTTTAGCACAATTTGAGCCATAGTGTTTTCCTGTGTCTTCACTATATAAATGTGTACTATAAATATCTAGAGAAGAGTTTACTGTCTAATGTTTGATGGTAGACACTGTTTAACATGGTCAGTGTCCTGTCCTAGTGAAGGGACAACTAGGTCTCAAACTTCTGGCTTAGAAGTTATAGAACTTTTGAATCATGGTATCTGAACCATGAAGACAGTATGTTAAAGCACGGGCATAGTTTAATACATAGCACTGAGAGGTCTTACTAAAACACTCATTTTAAAATAATATGTTGGAAACCAGGCTTAATGGCACATGTCTATAATTCCAGCAATAGAGTGGCTGAGGCCAGAGGATCACCATGAGTTCAAAACCTGGGCTATTTAGTGAGTTCAAACACTGCCTGAACTACATAGAGAGACTCTGTCTTAAAGAAACAAAAATAAATAAATAAATAAGAATTTTGTGAAGGGAGACTGGCAGGAAGCTGAATAATACGAGGTTTCAACACATATCTGACAGCTGCAAGCTCAAATTTGTCAAAGCAAGTTATTTAATATCTGTAAACTCAGTGTCTTCAGTTGTAAAATGGGATAACAGTGATGTTTACCTAATAGGTCAGCTATGTGAATTAAATGAGGCTATTCTGGCTCTGCTAGCTTTTCCAGGTGCATCTATCCCAACATCAGAGCTAACATCTGTCAACAAATAATGAATTACTTTTCTGTTCTCAACCATTCCATTCATGCAGAGTTCTTGATGTCTATAAGGTTACCACAGGAAAAAAAAATAGAAGGGAAATAAACATCTTTTGGTTGTACAAGATGCTTTGGGCATCATTCAGTAGTTGATGAACACACAGGACATAGTTACCAAGATTACCCCTCTTTGTGCCCAGTTTTCTTGTCTGAAAACAAACAATAGCAGCACCCTAGAGGCTTCGTCTGGGAGTCACTGTGAATATCAGCAATGTCTATGTATGCCTGACTTGCTCAGGCTATGAAGGTCCATAACTTTTCCAAAATATGCTTGCCATAGTCTATGCAGCATACTATGCAATTGCTCATTTTAAACCTGATTATCAAGTGGGTTTTCTTATACCTATTTTACAAATGAAGAAATAAGGCTCAAGGAGGCAACATACTGCTAATTTCCTGTAAGATTTCCTAGCTAATAAATTATAAATCCAGATCTGTTTCACTTCAAATCTCATATCATAGAATTATTGCTTTAAATAATAATAATACTAAAACATTTTAAATTGAAACTAATATTGGCTACAGATCATTTATCTCTTTACCACATTCTACAAACACCTACAAACTACAAGCATTTTTGTTGTAAAAATACTTACCTTGGTGTTATGATTTATACCTGGATACCCCCACCACCACCAAAGAAAGCTTCATGTGCTCAAAGGTGGAACATTTTTTTTTTTGTTTGTTTGTTTGTTTTTAGTACTGGAGATCAAACTCAGGACCTTGTGCTTGCCAGGCAGGCGCTTAAGCCACTGAGCTAAATCCCTGGCCTTGTTTTTGTTTTGAGACAGGGTTTCACTATGCAGTTCAGGCTGGCCTTGAACTCACTATGTAGCCCAGGTTGACCTTGAACTCACAGTGATCCTCCTGTCTCAGCCTTCCAAGTGCTGGCATTACAGACGTGTGCCTCAACACTGGCTCTAAATGTGATTTTGAGAGGCAGGGCCTGAATGAAAGAGGTGTGTCACTAGGGGTGTGATCTGGTAGTGAGTATCTCCCTTCCTGATTCCTCCCTTCGCTTCCTGCTTCCTGTTTCCTGTTTCCTGGCTGATGTGAGCAGCTTTCCTCTGCCAGGCCCTTCCATTATCCTTCCCTGCCTACGGACTAAAAATGTGAGCAGAAATAATCTTCTCCTCCTTGAAATTGTGGATGTTGTGTATTTTGTCCCAGTGAAAAGGCAAATGACCAAGACATTTGGACAGCAGCCATCAGTTAAATGAATAAAGATGAATTATTATGTAAAAAATACAATAGACAATATGGAATCCAGTCTCCTAACCGAATGATTCTTTACGGACACTGCCTAGTTTATTTTCCTGTGACTGTGTATACTTGCTGTGACTGGCATATGTTTGAAGACACCAACTGGAGAGAGTCCAGTCACCTGTATGAATTGATCTCTCGTTCCTGCTGCTTCCCATATGGGGAATTGACAGCACAGCTAGCAGCTTCATGGACAGGAGCAGAGAGAGCTCTGTCAGAGAGAGCTCTGTCAGAGAGGCAAAATCCATATTAATGATATGCTATACAACACTTTTTGTTAGTTACATATATTCCTTTACTTTTATCTCCCAAGAATAGCTCAGTTGTCAAAGCACTTCCAAGACTTCCATAGATTCAGCAAATACTGTGAGATCGAATTATTGCCCTTAGAGAAGCTACAATTAAAACACATTAATCTTTGTAACAAAAGCTCCTTATTGAGGCTGACAAGGATAGTGAAATTTGATGAATAATTAGTCTGGTTAATCTTTTAAAAGTGAATTAAACTGCTAACAAGTTAAATCATTGTGATTTTCAAAATAAGCCTCTAGGGTGAGCAAAGATTGTGGATATTATCATCATTTTAAGAAGATATTTTCTTTCTCTTTCTCATCTCTGGGCTTGTCCTGGGGGCCCTGTAGTTAGAACAGTGGGACTCTGAGAACCAGCTGGGAGAATGTGGCCATTCAAGGCATAAGGACACTTCTTTGCTTTTCCCCCCAGTGATTTCTCAATGTGTCTAAGAGAGTCACAGTGGTTGAAAGAGGGGCTAATTGTGACCTTTAAATATGATCCAGAACTAACATGACACTCTCCTACCCACTGTTCTCAATAATCCCAAGTGGATCCATCCATCTATCATGTGGTTCTAATGTCTTCCCCATTGTAAACCAACCAACCATACAATAGGGCCCATCCTGTATAATTTCCCCTTATTTGTTCCCCATCTCTGGGCATAAGGTTTATTTTTCCAGACACCTCTCCTTTTTACATTTCAATTTCTCTAGAAGAGACTTACCATATTCTGAAATAGAGTGAGCTGTGCAAATATGAACTGGTAAAGGACAACAGTCCTTTTGGCTGGAGTTTCAGCTTCAGCAGGACCTTCACAGCTTTGGGGAGTTATAGGGAATGTTGTGTTGTGCCATCATTAGGATAAGAGTGTGTGGGTTATTTTTCTCTTGTTACTGAGACAAAATACCCAACACCCAAGGTGAAAGGAGAAAATGTTTATTTATTTCACAGTTTGTGGCTGGTTTCAGTCTATAATCAGCTGGCTCCAAGGAAGGGTGGTGTGGCAGAGGGCAACAGTTCATGACAGCAAAAGGCAGCAAAAATAAGTGCCAGAAAGGCAAGGAGCTCAGAGAGAAGCCTCTTTCTGTCCCTTATATTGTATGCAGACCACCCACCCTGGGGTGGTTGTAGCACTCACACTCATAATCTCATCACTGGACCCTGAATCAATCACAGATTCTAGAAGCCTGCTCCCAGTGACTGCATGAGGCTTTGGGGGGACATCCAGACTCAAACTATAACAAGGGGCTTGTTTAGCTCCAGCTCTTGGGGCTTGGCCCTCAGCTGTTTGCCCCTTAAGTGAAGAAATCCTCCTTCCCCAAAGTCATACTTCTCTGTGGGGGAGCTGGCATTGTTGTTGCCTGATGTAGAGCTTTAAGACTGGGCCAACTTGGGACAAGGGTTGGGGGTCATTCTGGTGTCACAGCTCTGTGGTGTCACTGAGGTCTTTGTTGGGAGGGCCAAGCACCTCAACTTCTTCCTCTGCCCAATCCCAATTTCTTCACTGCCTTTTGCAGTTAGTGATCATGGGAGTAAATAAACTGATTGCTAAACTTCCTATCAGAATTGGAGACCCTAACCTATGACAGGAAAGGTCTCATTTCTTTTTAATTTAAAACAATATATTAGTACATGCTTTCTGTACATAATGATTACTTTCATTTTGGGAAGTTGGAACATGTTCATAATATATCTTAATTATCTTTACTTTCCCTTTTTCTGTTCAACTTCCCCCTCTATCTCTACATTTTACTCCTATTTGCAAAAGATCTGTGGCTGTTTCCCAATAGCTATCCTTTATTTTGCTGTGTAAATTATTTATAATTTGGGTTTCTTATATGAGAGAAACTTTGTGATATCTAAGATTGTGTGTCGGGTTTATTTCACTTCACATTATGGGTTTTTTTTGTTGCTGTTGTTGTTGTTACTGGGGACCAAACTCATGATCTCACTCTTGCCAGGCAGACGCTTGTGCCACTGAGCTAAACCCCTGGCCCAACATTATGGCCTTAAGGTGCGTCCATTTTCCTTTAAATGACTCAAAATTAACTCAGGTGGTTTGGCTGAGGTCATCTCTCCAAGAATGCTTTATAGGCCAAAATTGCACCGTGGTTAAGACACGGGTCCAACTATAATCAACCAAAGGATTACAAGTATAGCTATTCAGTAATATTGATCCAATGTGAAGTGGGGGATGTAGCAAGGGAATATGGGTGACATCATTAATTTTGGTTGATAATCTATAATCTTAATGTTGCCTTTCCTTTTAGTCTTAGTGGGTGGGAGAGGATGGCCCACCCCTAGTGAGATGGTGGTCTATTTCTATGGGAAATCCCAAAAGGGTTCTATCAATATAATCTCAACCTTCCTTTTATCCCTTCAGGAAGTATGTAAATCTGGCCATTTTGACTTTAATCTGAAAATCTTTCCTTCAGATGTGCCTCCAGCCACAGTTCTGATATGTCCTCATCTTCTGTACTGACTCCCTCGAAGCGAGCCCTGCCTGACTGCCTAATTTCTAGTGAATTTAGCTGCCTATAATAGAAGTATCTCCCAGCAGTGGGAGACAGAATCTGTATCTCAGAGGAGATCCCCCAACTGGAGAAGCATTAATTAACTCAAGGATTGTGTGTGTGTGTGTGTGTCTTTTTGAGACAGGGTCTCTCTATGCAGTTCAGGCTGGTCTTGAGCTCACTTTGTAGCTCAGGCCGGTCTCAAACTTGCAACAATCCTCCTGCCTCAGCCTCCCAAGTGCTGGGATTACAGGCATGAGCCACCACGCCTAGCAAAATTCCTATTTTTACTGATACATAAACAAGCAAATTCTCAGGTCCCTTGAGAAATGTCAGGATCTAGTCTCTGGGGGCATGGCATGGTCAATTTATTTCCAGGATGGAGAGTACTCCAAATTCCAAATCACAAAACCCAATTTGGAGCACCTGCTCAGAACAGAGAACTCCCTGGGCCCCAAACTGGGCCCATTTAACCATAGTATCCTGGAGAGGGGCTTGGGATTTAAATTCGACTACATGCCCTAGAGAAGTGTGGGAAACATTGACTTCTTTCTTTTCTTTAAAAAAGCACCATAGCTGGGCTCAGTGGTGCAAGCCTGTAATCCTAGCACTCAGGAGACAAGAGGTGAAAGGATTGCTTTAAGGCCATTTTGGGTTACAAAATGAACTCAGGTCCAGTCTGAACTCCATAGCACAACTCTGTCGATAAATAAATAAATGTCTTTATATTTGATGGGTAATTTAATACATGGCTTGGGGATTCATGGCTAGTGTCTGGGGAAAAATACAAATAAAGCTATATGTTATTCTGCATGTCAAAATTAATTTTAAGTGAGTCAAAAATTTAAATATATAAACAAATTCATAAAAAGTGATAGAGGAACTCATGGGTGAATTTAAAAAAATATAATGTTCACCTAGAAAAGTGGTTTCTAAGTCTCAAAATATTAAACCAAAAAGATACTAGGGAAAAAGTGATATGGACAGTTGCATATAGCAAATTTCTTCCTCTTTTTTTGAGTTAATAATAAAAAAAAAGGATGAGGGTATAGCTCAGTGGCACAGGATATAGTTGCCTGGCAATCACAAAATCCTGAGCTTGAGTCCAAGTACCAGAATAAACAAACAAACAAAAGATAAAGAATCCTATTAAAATAGAGGAAAGATCTGGGCATGTTAGTGCACACCTATAATCCCTGCCCTCTAGGAGGTTGAGGCAAGAGGATTGCTGAGGGTTCAAGGCCACCCTGGGCTACAAAGTGAGTTCAAGGCCATTTTGAATTACATAGGAGACCTTGTGTCAAAAAACTGAAAAAGAAAAAAAGAGAAATCTCACTCAGAATTTAAGAAATGTTAGCTGGAATGGTGGCACACATCTGTAGTGTTGGCACTTGAGAGACCGAGGCAGAAGGATCATTATGAGTTCAAGGGCAGTCCGAACTACACAGGAAGACCCCATTCCTCCCTCAAAAAAAAAAATGATGAGATTTAGGGCTTTTTTTTTTCTTTTCATTTTTCCTCTTGCCAGGAAATTTGATCAAGCAATTAAATATTTGAGTTCCTTTACTAATATTTTTCAGGCCAAGATGGTATTTGGCAACAATTTTTGATTGTTTGCTTTGCTTTGTTTTTGAGACAGGGTCTCCCTGTGTAGTTCAGGCTGGCTTTAAACTCACTATGTAGCCCAGGTTGTCCTCAGACTCAAAGCCATCTTTCTGCCTCAGCCTCCCAGCTGCTGGAATTACAGGCATGTGCCACCACGTCCAGCTAACAGTGTTTTAAAATGGTTCCCATTTTAAAAGTTTTCCTCACCAGTTTTAATTACATTGATGTTTGTCCTTTTCTTCGCTCCCCCTCTTACCCTGCCACTTTCCACCATGACTTGAAGCAGAAAACAAAAACAAAACAAAAACAAGCCGTTCTCTTGGATGTCACAGCCTTCAGAACTGTGAACCAGCATAAACTTCCACTCCTTATAAATTGTTGGACTAAGAGAACCATAGTCCATAGTCTCCTCTACTACAGATAAGACTTTCTGAAATGCCAAATCAGAACTGCCCCCATTTTCTAGCAATACTCAATCCAAAGTAAGCCCCTGCTTCCTTAAACCTTCCCTCAATTTAACAAGCAAACACCTAAACCCACATCAGATAGGTTCTTTCAAACCCCCTAATTCTGAGACATCTCCACATTGATTATTCCTCTACTGTACAACAAATCATAAACTCAGCTTATTGAAATACTCTTGTGTCTTGATTGTCTTTAGCTGAAGGGCACTAATAGAATACCCTCCCCCACAAAAACCAAAACCAAAACAAAACAAAAAAAATTTTCTGAGGTCTAAACAATTGTATAGTTACTTTTGAGCTTTAACAAAATAAAATTAAAATTTGCTCTCTCTTTTTTTTTTTGATAGCACTGGAGATTGAACCTAGGGACTCACGTTAATCAAGTGCTTTACTAAAGAGCTATATCCCCCTTCCTTTTAAAATATTTTATTTCATTTCATTTTACTTTAATTTTGAGACATGGTCTCATTAAGTTGCCCAGGCTGGCCTTGAATACTATTTTCCTGCCCCAAATTCCCAAGTAGCTAGGATTCTAGGCCTGTGCCACCAAGCCCAGTTTAAATAAGTCCAATTTTATTACTTATGTCTTATTAGATATTATAGTCTTTCTTAAAGTTAATTTGGAGCATTCACTCATAGAGTCATGCACCATGTATATAAATTCAGCTATCTGTATACCCAATAAGGAGTATGCTTCTAACAGTTTGGAATCATTCTTACCCCTGAGAGTTTGACTCCTACCATCCTGCATTTCTGTGGATATGTAGCCTACTACATACGCTAGTGGGAGGACAAGTCATCCATAGGAAGGTCACAGGTGATCCTAAGCACCTGATGGTCTTAACCAGCAGAGTTGTCCTAGAAGTTAAAATGATAGATGAATGTCCAGTGTGGGTTGAAGCGGTTTCCCCAGCAGAGTAACAGTGTTCTACACAGAGAACTGAACTGATTAAAAAAGTATGTTTTGAGGCAGGAAAACATTCCTTATATTATAACAGGACTGAGAATTTGCATGTCAGGCCAGAGCCTGTTACAAATTAAACAAATGAGTAGCAAATCCTTCCAAAGAGGAGCTTATCATGGAAACACTGATGGGGTATAATTATGATCTAGATTTTGATCACCACTTTCTATTGAAGATACTTCCAGTATATAGTACTTATGTAAAATACCTGTACTCTGTTGGCAAGTGGCATTTTAGAAAAGCATTACACTAACACTAATTTTTAAGAGCCAAAAGCCCCACAGTGATGATTAAATGAAGAAGCCAACACTGCATTCTCTTTGCTACAAAAGAATTCGTGGCAAGGGTGGGGTAGGGATGATTGGTAACAATCCACTCAGGTTCCATATTTTTCCTTCTCTTCTAAGAAGTTCTCAGCCTTCACATTCAATGCTGAAGATCTAATTGGAGACATAGAATTTTCCTCATATACAAAATAAGTCACAATTACTTCTCTCAAGGAGTTTACAATCTAGTTCAAGAGTGATAATTTAAGTGCAAAATTCCAGCATGCAAATCGGGCATGGTTTTTGCATGCCTGAAATCCCAGTAGTGCAGAGGTTAAGGCTCTGAGGCTGTGAGGAGGATCGCTGTGAGTTCGAGGCCAGCCTGGGTTACATAGGCAAGTTCAAAGCCAGCCTGCGCTACATAGTGAGATTTTGTCTCAAAAAAAAAAAAAAGTTCCAGTATGCAAAGCCATGCAATTGTAGACACTTTAAAACCTTCACTCAGTTGGAAGATTAGGAAAAGCCTATAAACACAAAGACTTTAAAAGGTAAAATCTTTAGGAGGATAGTGTGTTTAGAGTATAGCAGGCAAAGGGGCTAGTGAGTACTATGGTTTGCAGTCTCATAAGGTCAGATTGGGACAAAGCATTAGATGTGAGAAGCAGAGCCTTCTACAATGGTTTGGGTAGAAAGATTACTGTTTGGAGGTCCCTGAAAGCGTCTACACACACCCCACCCCACCCCCCAGTTTGGCTCTGAGAGTTACAGCATAAAATGTAAACAACTATCTGGACACACAAAGTAGCAGCGCTGTGGTGCTGTCCGTGGTGCTGACGTGTCACTGCTACGTAGGTGGACTGAAGGTCTAGTCCTGGACTCACATTCAAATGGCCGTAACTTGTAATTTTTATTATGTTTCTAACAAAACAAAATTATGATTTACACACTATATGAAGAGGATTCACCCTGAGAATTCTGTCTTGTTTCAGTCAATAACGAAATTTTCCTTTGGGAAGGCATGTATCTACTTTAGTCAGTTTGGGATACTGTAACTAGGAACCACGGACTGGATGGCTTATAAGTAACTGCATTTATTTCTCAGAGATCTGGCGGCTGGAGATCCAAGATCAAGGTTGTAGGACTGTCAGGCTCTAGTGACTGCAGATCTCTGACTTCTTATTATACTCTCACATAACAGGAGGGCGGAAGCTAGTTCTCTGGCCTCGTTTTACAAGGGCACCAAATCTCTTTCTTTTAGGCTTTACCCTCAGGACCTAATTACCTCTGTGTTAGTTACTTTTCTCTCACTGCTAAGAAAAAATACCTGATGCCCAAAATTAAGGAAGGAAAGGTTTATTTAGCTCACAGTTTGTGGAGGTTTCAGTCCATAATCAGCTGGCTCCAAGGCAGCGATGCATGGGGGAAACACTTCAAGGCAGCAGAAGAGAGCAAAAGCAACAAGAGCAAAAAAGGGGGGAAGAGAAAGCCTCTTCTCTTCCCTTATATTGCATACATCTACCCCCCTAGGGCAGGCGTAGCACTCACACCATCTCAGTGCCCTCTGCTTGCACAGGTTTGGGATGTGTGCAAACTGAGGACTCTAGTCCCCTGCTGAGTCACTTATTTAAACTTCTAAATTTCTCAAGTTAACACAATGAACAACATCCTGGAGCAGTAAGGGTGTGTCCTCTACACTCTATGATATAGAACCTCTACACTCTATGATATAGAAGTGCTGGAAGACTTCTCAAATTATATCATCCATTACAGCCTCCCTAAGCCCTACTCTGAAGTGATACCACAATGATAATTAAATGTCAAAATATGAATTTGGGGGGAAGAGACACAAACATTCAGTCCACTGTTCCACCCTGTACCACATCTCTTTACTTATAACTGTGTCTGGCTTTGAAAGTGTACTATGGTCTGGTCCTGATACCCACATAGCCTATCTCCTACTGATTTCAGCACCCTCCAGCAGCACTGAAACCAGTGGCCTCTTCCATCTTTACCTGCCACTGTCGTTCCCCTCTAGTTCTTAGCCCATTCTGTTTCCAGTCTGTTTTTCCTCTCACATACTACGACTTTCTACTCTGCTCACACAAATCCCACCTAGGTTTTGAGGCCCAGATTCTGTCTTACCTTCCCCATGGAGCTTTCCTTGGTCATCCCAACACTTTTAGTTCCTCCTCTCCTAATTCCTTCAAAAATTACAATGACATTTGGCCAATTTGGCATTTTCTCAGACCATGGCACAATTGCAAAGGAATCTCTAATTTTGTGCTAATGTAGTACAGTGGAAAGGGCAAGGATTTTTTTGGTTGGTTGGTTTTTTGAGACAGTGTCTTGCTGTGGAGTTCAGGGTGGCTTCAAATTCACAGGGATCCTCCTGCCTTAGTTTCCAGAGTGCTGGGATTACAAGTATGTGCCCACCATGCTGGCCAAGAGCAAGTATTTTAACATTCAATAATTCTAGATTTCAATTCTTTCTCTCCCTAGCTTGCTTATGAGTGTTTACCTTTCAAATGTCATCTCTTCTATAACCATGAAGAACAATGTTTATCCTATATATTATGAAATTATATATTCATTATAAATTATCTGGCATACAATAGGTTCTCAATGCATGTTTTTGCTTTCTTCCTCTTCTCTAGCCTTCATACCATCTAGCACAATTATGTTATTATTATTAACATAGTTGCAATTATTATGTTGAGCACATACTAAACATGACTTTACTAAAACACACATAAAATTCAGCCCAGCCAGGGGAACTTCACAGTTTAGTGAGACCATATATCAAAATAAAAAATACAAAAAGGGCTGAGGATTAACTCAGCATGGAGGCCCTGTATTCAATTCCCCATACAATGATATAAATCAACTTGTCTACTCAGCCTTGCTATGTGATTCATTTGTTCAAAAAAATTTTTTTTCTGACCAAACATAGTTTGGGAAGAAAAATGTCCACAAAAACTCAGAGAGAAAAACATTAGAGATCAACTGGAGAAGGTGTTGGGATACTTGGCTTTCATAATGCTCTCCCCACCCCCTGGCGGTCAAGTTTCAATGAATGGCTGTATAACACCATGAAGGCATTCATGAACTGGGGTACCAGCAAAGGATACATGTGGGTGTGGGGGTCTAATTCCCATACAATCTGTATCTGCAACCCTTTAAAATTCCAAGTGTAGTGTTGGAGGAAATTTCCACTCTTCACAGCATGCCAAATTTTGACACGTTTTCCTTGACATTCTTTATTTGCTATTATCAGAAAGGGCAGAATTTCTTCTGAAAAAGAAGATACACAGAATATCGGTTTTAAGTGTTATTTTTGTTCTTGAAAAGGCTTTTTATAGTCTTTCAAAGAAAGCTTTTTTCCCCCTGAGAGATTTATTTTGATAGAATTAGCTGAGCCTTGTCAGGGAGAACAAAATTTTTGTGAGCCTACCATAGCAGGAAAATGCCAAATTATATGCTGTAAGTTTCTTGTTTTATTATATCTGGGTCCAGTCAAAAAGAGAAAAGATTTTGAATCCAGAACTATTAGCATTTGGAGACAAAAGAGAGCCATTCACCAAGGCTCGTTTCCCCCAGTCCTGCAGCCCCATCACTCTGGTGGGAAATTCTGGAGTCTTTCCCTGCACAGCTCTCTTGGAGAGCCAGGATGAATTCCTTAGCACCAGGACATCAAGCCCATCCATTGTTAATGATGACGTTAAACCAGCACTGGGATATCCATGCTACTGAAAGGTAGCATGATATAATGAAAAGGGTTTAGATTTAAAATCACCAACTCCAGGATGTGAAACTCAGTTTTTCCACTGTCCACTTCTGCTACTGTGGACAAATAGCCTAACATCTTTATCTCCAGTTTTCTCATTTGATTTTATATTATTATTATTACTATTATTTTGTCTTTTTGAGACAGAGCCTCAATATGAAGTTCAGGCTGGCCTTGAGCTTACTTTGTACCCCAGGCTGATCTTGAACTTGCAATGATCTCCCGCTGGGATTACACGTATGCACCACCATGCCCAACAGTTTTCTCATTTCTAAAGAGGAGACAGCAATATCTACACTCAAGGGTTATGATTAGTATTAAAAATTGCATACAATGGTGCACATCTGTAATCCCACCACTCTAGTGGTGTGGGCAATAGAGTGATTTATAATCTCTCAAAATAAAAAGGCAAAAAGCCTGGGGATTTATCTCACTGCAAAGGCCCTGGGTTCAGTGCCCAATGCTCACATACATACATACACACATACATGAAAATTACATATGTTAATGGGCCAGGAATTTAGCTCAGTGGCACAAGCATCTGCCTAGCAAGTGCGAGGTTGTTAGTTCAATCCCCAGTATCAAAAAAGAAAAAAGAAAGAGAGGAAGAAAGAAAGAAAGAAAGAAAGAAAGAAAGAAAGAAAGAAAGAAAGAAAATTACATATGTTAAGTGCCTAACATACTAGTTAACACAGAGCACTCAATAAATGATGTGCTATTATAAGTGAAAACTGCAACTATGTCATCTGAAAGACACACTTGAGATGCCACGGGAAGGCTACAGTGAACAGGAACAGGCATCAATAGTCCGCAAGTTGGTGCGGATGGAGAAAGAGCAGAGGCTTCATCATGCAGGGCTTTACACAGTCATGCAAATGACAGATTTTTGTTCTAAGTATAATGGAAAAACTATAATCCGTTCTGGCCAGAGGAATAAGTGACTCTGTTTGTATTTTTAAAATATGACTTAGGTGGTGAGGTGGGAAGTAGACTGAACTGGTGATCAGGAAGTTGTTCCCACAGTGCAGGTGAGAGCTGGGCTGGTGAAGGTGATGACAAGGGTGTTAGGAGACCATGCCTGCATGATGTAGTTGACAGGTTAACAGAGTAGATGCACTGGGTGCAAGAGAGCAGAGGAGAAAAGATCACTTGTAGGTTTTTGCTTGGAGCAATCAGGAGAGAAAAAGCCATGAATGAGATAGGGAAGACTGTGGAAGAGGCAGTTTAGGTGAGAGAATGAGAAAGAAGAGCCCTGGTTTGGTCAGGTGAGTTTTAAAATGTCTATTACCTTGTCCCCCAGTAAGGAGGAGGGACTGGACCTCAGAGGAGATGTGAGGTTGAGGAGATTGGTGAGGGAGAAAGGGAAGACAGAGAGAAGAAACCCAAGGCCTCAGGCACTGGAATATAGAGGTAGGAAAAAAGCAGGAAATGCAGTGGTTTTTGGTAAGTGAAGTGGTGGTGATGCAAGTCAGATTACAATAGGTTTATGAGTGAATGGAAACTTAGAAAATTCCTGTCAAGAGTTCCAGGAGTAGGGGGTAAGAAGGAGAGGGCGTTGCTTGGAAAAGTAGAATGTATAGAGAAGATTTCATTTTCATTATTCCAGACACAAAATATATGATAGTCATGCTAGTGGGAATCCCCTGGCAAAGTGTGGGAACTTGATGTGGAGGAAAAAGAAAAGAAAATAACTTTCAGGGGTGAACTAAATTCCTGAGTAGGCAAGAGGAGGAGGGGAGATCTGAATATAAATAGGAGGGTTGGCCTTAGAGACACTGGATTCTCAGAGGAAAGAAAGCCAACTTTATGGACACAGATACAAGAGGCCAGTAGAGTAATTGTTTTGCATATTCCAGAACAGGGCCTAGCCCAGGCCACTTTACAGGAAGAGTACTATATCAGGGAGGAGAGCATTCTATTGGTGGGAGATTGCACAGCACAGCGTAGGCAAAGTTTGCCTTATTTATATTCTTATTCCCTTTCCACCAACCCCTCCTGTAGTCTCTGTGGCTTTTCTAACCAGACTCCAGCATGGACACTGCATGCTAATGAGACAATCTTTGGTCCAATCTCAGGCACTTGTTTCTGAATAATTAATCTGGCACGTTACCAGCACGTAGAAGCCTCGGTTTTTCTGATGATTAAATGAAAGACCAAAGCTCTTAACGATCGCCCACTAGCTCTTCGGTTCCATTTGGCTTGGTGTCTTGTTAGCACACAGGGGAGCCTGGAAAGATCTGATGAAAGAACATTCTCCTTCTCCCTCTGTTTGGCCTCTTCACCAAAGCGCAGTTCAGACAGCAGTCTTCTGCTTCCAGCAAAACGGAAGTGGATGGGATGTCCTGACCAGTCCCATCTCTCACACACATTTTAAGCAACACTTGGACCCTCCCGAGCTCCTCCTAACCACTGAAGTGCCTTGTTTTTTGTTTGCTTTCTGGCAATCTCACAACTCCCTCTTCTAGCATTTCTTTCTTCTGAATGTGATCTCATCAGCTTGTTTCCCAGACCGTACAATACAGGTCCTAAAGTCAAAATAAAAGAGTCTCCTTTCTACTAAAAAAGAAAACAGCATCGCATTTCTCTCAGCCCAAATTTGAAAATGCCAAATAAAAGCTCCAGTTTTTAAAGAAATTTTAAGGATGACTTTGAGAGATGAAAGAGAAAGAAGATAAGAAGATGGGTCAGCAGTGAGTTTTAGAGATACCTCAGAGCTTCCTGAATTCACACAGGGCCTCAGAGGCACTGAGATGGCTGAGATTGTTGTGGCAGAAGCAACTGGAAAATGTCCAGAGACTGAAACACAGACAGATTAACATCACCCTGGTAGACACTAATGACTTGCACTTTGAAATGCCAGAGGCTCATACTGCCAGTTAAGACAAGGAGAAAACACATTTCTGGTCTCCAAAGACCTTAGGTCTTCCCAAACTCTGCAGGCAAGTGCAGCCACGTGAATTTCTGCAACAAGGCTAGGCAGCCCCTTTGTGCCGCTGGGGGAATCATTGCCAGAGTTGCTATGGGTAGCACAGTCAGTAAAGCTGAATAAAACAATCACTGAAAACCTCCCAGAGGTTAAGTTAGTAATGATTCAATTTATAATTCAATGCAATCAAGCCTGCAGCATTTCCAAATACCAGTTTATTTTAGTGGTACTACACAAACTACTCTTTCCTCCGAACACTCACAAGCTCAAAAAAGTGGGTTTCCAAATAGTTTTATGATTTACCATTGCTAGATAATTAGAATACCATTTCAATCATTGGCATCTGGAGAAAGTAATTTTATCCCAGCATGGGCATTTCTAGGAAGCAAACAAAAGTCCAACTGGAAAAAGTGTGCTGGAAGCTTTCTCAAAAGGAAAAAAATTTCAGGAACTGCTCTCAGCTGCAGGAAGGAACAGCTTCCAGAACAATTTGGTTAGCAAAATAGATGTGAATTTTGAGTACTACAGATCAACAAATGAATATCTGAAACTGAAGGAAGGACCTAGTTAAATATCTAGAATTCCTGAAGAGTAAGAACTGATCAGAGGTGACCTAAATCTCATAATTTCAGTCCTAAATGAATCTAAGCTTCATAAGTGATAGGGTAGTACTTCCAAATCTTGGCAACAAACAACACGGTACTGATCTAGGTGCAACAAGCAAGAGGAGATGCAAAACTGGATCTGAGTTTTTAATATGTCCTGCAATAGTTGAAAAGACAAACTAACCGAATGAAAGGGAAATCATTAAATGCTAAATTGTGTGGTATTGATTTTACATTGAATATAAGGAATTTGGAAATGAGAGAAATCAGTGTTATTTGGGATAGATGACTTCCTGGGAGGAAGAGTTGTAAGAGAGTTCAAATGAACCCAAATATGTCTTCTAATAGCCTGTCTGCAATTGTCATCATTATTGCTGTGTCTTTGTAGTAAGGACATCTTCTGAGACATATCACAGTCATGGTTAAATATACAGTGCTGGCTTTGGAACAAGATTGCCTGAACTTCTTTTTTTTTTGAGACAGGGTCTCACTACACAGTTCGGGCTGGCCTTGAGCTCCTTTGTAGCCCAGGCTGGTCTCGAACTCACAGTGATTCTCCTGCCTCAGCTCCCGAGTGCTGGGATTACGGGCGTGAGCCACCACGCCTGGCTAAGACTGCTTGAATTTCAAACCTAGCTCAACAATTCACTCCCCCTGGGCATGGTGGCTCACATGCCTGTAATCCCAGCACTTGGAAGACAGAAGCAGAAGGACCTCTGAGTTCAAGGCCAGTCTGGACTACGTACTGAGACCATCTCAAAACAAAACAAAACAAAACAAAATCAATTCAATCACTAGTTGTATAATCTGTGCATCCTAGTTTCTTTACTTATAAAAATGTGGTTAGTAATAGACTCTATAGTACTCTTATGAAAGATAAATAAGCTAATTATGTACTATGCTCAGTAAATTCTACTTGGTGGGCAACAGTATTACCTGGCAGTTTATATAAAATATATGTCACAGGATCTGTAGAAACTGAATACAGTAAACCCTCTAATAGTATTTGATTATGTATAGGGAAATGGTGATAGTTCATAGTGTGGAATTTAATGGGGACTGTTATCTTTGAAAACTGATTTTTAAGACTTTTGGTTGGCAGAGCATTTGACCTTAGGCTATTTTTGTTGTTTGTTTGCTTGTTTGTTTTGAGACAGGGCCTAGCTATGTAGTTCAGGTTGGGTTTGAACTCATTACGTAGCCCAGGCTGTCCTTGAATTCTTGGGATCCTCATACCTCAGGCTCCTGATTGGTGGGATTACAGATGTGTGTGTCACCACACCCTGTGGCTTTCAATTATTTTGTCCTAAATTTTTGCACAATTTTGCTGTAGAACTTTTTTGATATATTACTTTTAATCTCATTGTGTGTGAGTGTGTGTGTATGTGTGTGTAGTGCTGGGGATTAAACTCAGGACTCTGCACATGCTAAAAAAGTACCCAACCACTGAGCCACACTTCCCAGTCCTCTACCTGTTTTTTTTTTTTTTTTTATCATCAGTACCAGGGATGGAACTCAAAACCGCACGCTTGCAAGGCAGGCGCTTATGCTGCTGAGCTAAATCCCCAGCCCCTCTACCTGTTTTTTTAAAAACCCACTCATCTTTGACTCCTTTGCTGAAAGTTTGAAGGCTAGCTTCTATTTTAATCTTTCACCATTTTCAGTGTGTGGTGGATTGACAACTGGTGTTCAACTTATAACACTCAGCTGAACTGAATCAGTGTGGCGCTGATTCAGTGTGGTGTGTGGTGTGGATGGTCCACCATCAATGTGGTGTGGATGGTCCACCTGAGGATTGTTAACAACATAAAAAGGAGAACTGAAGAGGAAGAAGTGTTGTTGGTTCTCCTGTTGCTGTTGGTTCTCTTGGAGGACATAGCTAAGCTTCTTTCCTATTGTGAACTTGGCTGTTACCATCAGAGGAGCTCAAGACCTTATTGTCACTGAGAATGGCTGCCGTCCACTTTGGGGGAGCTCTGGTTTTTACTTTGAGCATCACTTCCCGGCTCAGGAGGGGAAGAGGGTGTGCTGTTCAATCTCCTGGAGAAGCTTGTCACGATGGCTTCCTGATATGAACTTGGCTGTTCTCATCGTTGGACGAGCTCGAGATCTTGTTGTCACTGAGGATGGCTGCGGCACTTTTCAGGAGAGCTCTGGTCCTTTCTTTGAGTGTCACTTCCCGGCTCCAGTGCAGATCCCTCAGCCTACTGGCACAGATCCTTCACCCCACTGGCACAGACTTTCTAGCTTCCACTGCCGGACCTTCGGGCCTTCCCTGCACAGATCCTTGATACAGATTTGCATGAGTCATTGTTGTGGGCTCTAGGCCTCCAGTTGGATTTGAGGGAGGCATTGTCACGGGCTTTAGGTCCTCAGATGGACTCATGTAGGATGTTGCCATGGGATCTTGGCCCGCAGCTGGATTCTTTGGGTCTATAGTATGTGGACAGATTTCCTGCACTTTTTTTGTATTTGACTCTTTGGGTGACTATTATAAAATAATCCTATAAATTATGTGTCCAGTATTAAATTGTTTTTCTTGCAAACCCTGACTACAACACAGTGTGTTATTTAAAAAATTTGTAAGGAAGTTATGATCAACAATATGATAAGAAAATAGAAACACAGGATTAATTAAAAAAACTTAAATAACAATAATAATATTAATAATAATGAAAACTCATTCATGCTCAGAAGAAACATGCTGTTGAAGAGTTAAACATAGCCAGGGATTTTTAAAATTAAAACCAGAGAGAATGATGATCCTATCCACAACTCAGTATGTATTAAGTCAGGACCCATTTCAGTAGCAAAGATATCACTTAAAGTAGCTTAACTGTAAAGGTGATTTATTAGTTCCTGTAATTGGGCAGTCCTCCGAAAGGATATGGAAACCCCAGTGAAGCCCGCCAGCACCTTTCCATTCCTTTGTTCCAATTCTCTTTGCATTGTCCTACAAGCAGGTTTCTAGTGACTAGGGAAGGAGAGGCAGGGAGAATGGTGACCTTCAGTTAGTGACTCACATTTTCATTACCTAGGACTCAAGGATTAGACAGACATCTTTTCTACCAGCTTTGGGTAGTAAAATCCAATGCATGAATGATTCCAATTGATTTGGTTTGGGCTCCCAAAACAGTCACTCTAGGAAAAAGGATGGGGTTCTTCCATAGACTAGGCCTATGCCACCTGCTGCTGATTGCTGTGACTAGGTGTGGGGTGACACTGGAAATCAGAAGTACGTCTGCAGAGGAATCATTGCGGAACAACAACAGTGCAGACATGCAGCAACCAACAGAATTCATTAAAAAACTGTTTTAATTTAGCATCATACCCAATTGATAGTACCATTCACTCTCCCCTGGAAGCAAAATGAAGGATATGTATCATTTCTACATCCCACTCTGGGTACCATATTTGCAGGTTTGCATTCCTCCCATTCAGGCCTGGACGTGGCTCATCATGACTGAGTAACAGCCTATAGCTAAATTATGAATTTGCCTAGACAACACGCTCAATTCACAGTAATGGGAAAAACCCCAGGTAATCACAATATAAATCCACACTTAGGAATAGCAAAGGGGGCAAGTAACCCCGTCACTGCTAATCCTGAGTATGTTCTACTTCCTGTTGGAAAGACTCCTGATCCAGGCAGTGGGCTGATTTTCTTCTTGGTCTGCAATCTGGCTATAACAGTTCTATCTGAGGGAATGATTTTCTTGTCTCTTATTCCGCGTGGCCGCATCTGAAATCAATACTGGAAAGAATTCTTATTTGTGTGTTCAGAAAACCTGAGGACTGCTTTAGGCTTTGCACAATTTTGAGTCTCTATTTATAAGGCTGTAGTTTCTCTGGCAGTACATGTTCCTTAAAATTCAACTGATTACCTGATTTTTAGGACTTACATTAGTTAGTATCCAATGCCAAAAATCTTATCAAATTATGGTCCCTGAATCTGAGCCCTGTCATTGCAATTTCTACCCATTGTTTTTTTATCTTGACAGCTTTAATCCAACTTCTCCCTCTCAGGGAAATGACCCAGGAGGCTGGTCTAGTAGATGCCATAGTTTACTTCTCAGATTTCCCTGTTCAGAATTGAGGTGTTCACTTCCCAAGATGAAAGTAGTGAGAGCTGGTTGGCTTCAGTTATTCTTGCTGTCAAGACCAGGAAGTCAGGGGCAGAAAGGCTCAGTAGGCTTAGCTGAAGGCTTGGTAACTTTGAACGACCTTCTCATATTCAAAGCTCTCTGTAGTTCCCGAAGCCTCAGTTGCAAGTGAATTGTAATTTGATGTCTCCCTCTGCTCTACCATGCTTACTGAGGTCCTCACAGACACTGTTCTCTAGAGCATGCTCCAACAGGCCAGTGATTAAAGCTGAGCCTCGGCATAATTTTCCCTGAAGAGCTTGGCAATATAACGTAATATAGACGTACTATTCAATTTCTGGAGGGATCCCGGAGCATGGTGCTTTACAGACAGGGAAATTATTTCCTTCATCAGAGAAGTATAGAAAAAGAGGAGTTTGGGAGCAGTCTCATCTCAAAGATTCTTTCTAGTTTTTTCTGACTTCTCTTGGATCCCAGTTTAGCCTTCCGTGATGCCTGCTCCCTTGACTGTATGCACACCAACTTAAGCTAAGGCAGAGAATTCAGCCTTGACAATTCAGCAAAGGCTACATTATCTGACTGGCAGTGAGCTGAGATGGGGAGCTGCTTAACAAAGCTGGGTGCCATTGTCCTTGTACCTTCAGATGACTGAAGGAAATTTGTTCTTTCTTTTAGGAATGCAAGTGGAGACTAAAACTAGCTAGCTAGCTAACTAAATAGGAAGGGCTAGGGTAGCTCAATGGTAGAGTGTGAGTTTAACATGCACAAAGCTCCAGGTTAGATCTCCAGCACCACAAAATAAATAAAAATAAATTTAAAAATTGGATATATATATATATGCATATTCTAATATCATGACATTTTTCCCCCAAGAAATTCCTTAAAACTCTAGCCATTGTAAGCACATCATATTACAGTATTTCTTCATGCCAAATCCTACATTAGTCAGGACTCTCAGATGCAAAGAATATAAACCTCACTCAAGCTGGGTGACTGAATCAATAGAAACTTATTTACTCATTTTACTGGAGACTCTAAGAGTGGAATTCAGGGACTGTTGGATCCAGAGAATCCAAGCAGATCATCAGAATATTCTCCTTCTCTTTCTCTTTCCCTTCTTCACTCCCTCTTTCCCCCTCTCCCTCTCCTTTTCCCTTTCACACTCTTTCTCTTGCATCCTCCTATATGCTGATCTTATTATATTACATCAAAACTGGACTATCTTCACATGATAGAGAAGAGGCTGTCTGGAGGTCTTCCCACCTTCAAGCTTCACGACTTTAAACAGCAATGTACCATCTGGGATAGCGCCTTTAGTGCAATACTTTGATTAGGGCAGAATGGATCTCATTTCTGAGTTTATTATTCTGTTATTAATCATCACTTTGAGCAGGTGATACTTTAGCTAGGCTTGGTCAAGTGCCCATCTGTGGGTTCAGGACTCAAGATCTATTAGAAGAAAAAAAGAAAACAAGATGGACAGCCTTAATACAATGTCTTTTTTTTTTCTTCTTTTTTTCTGCAGCCCTGGAGATTGAACCCAGGGCCTCTCACAAGCTAGGTAAATGCTCTGTCACACAGCTACACTACCAGCCCTTTATATATTTTTTTACTAAACCCAAGAAAACTCTTTTAGACTTCCTTCTCCCAATTAAACCAAATTTATCAGAAGGAAAGTCGCATCAAAGTGTCCAGGGGAAATTATTTTTTAACACTTCACAAGGGCACGAGCCAGACAGAAACTGCACATGCGTAGAGAAAATACATTCTCTAGTTCCTTAGATACAAAACAAAAAATTTTAAAAGTCAGTTAACCAGGAGGTATAAGAAACCCATGTCAAATTTTAGTAATTAATGATGACTGTTCAATAAAGACTTCCTGAAGTTTACTTTCAGCTATTATAAGGATTATAACCATTTTCTATCTTGAAGGGACTCATGCCAATTATGTTTGACTACCTTTCTATATTGATTTATCCAGACACTATCTGCCCTATGGGAAACACATAAACTTTCCAGCCTTCACACATGCAACACTGGGGAAATATCAGCAACAAGCCATTATTGCCAGCATGGGTTACTCTCTCATAGTAAATGACCCTGCATCTGTCTTCCCGGGTTTGTGCTTATGAAAGAACTGTCATTTGACACAAGTGTTGCTGAAGGGTGTAACAATGACAAACTGGACCTCCATTTATAATGAGAATCTTGGGGCTGTATTCAAACAAGTATCTGAGCAGAATATTCTTTTGAATAATTGGGAATTACATACATGAATAAATTTGAATATGAAAAATGTAGTCACAGATGGGAGAAGCCCTAGATTCATCAGATTAAGTTGCCTTAAGAGAACACACAATCACAGATAAACATTAAATCTGCTGCTTAAAATATGTTCAGGGTTTTAAGCAAAACAGGCACTTAAACTTAAGGAGATCACTTGGTTCTTAGCTAACACTATTTTAAATGTGTTTCTGTGAAAACTGGAGGAGACTCCAAAAAAGGCCACAAACAGGGATGAATGATCTGTTGTATTTTCTAATACTTTGTGATTCTTATAAACTATTAAAAAGAAAAGAGAAGTTCATTGACCCAAGAGAAACAAGAGTTATGACCACTGCCTCCTAGATTTCCCATTTAGGGCTCTGCATGTTATACTTTCAGCTCAGAATTTTGAAGATAAGCATTTCCTATTTTCTTTTCAAACTTGGGTCCTGAAGAAAAATCTTTGCCTTAGATTGTGATGTCTATAATCTCAGATAGTAAATATATTATGTAGGATTAAAAAAACAGCAAATTTCGATGACTGAGCCACTACTAGTTGGAGAAGTCAATCAGCCAGTTTCCCATAAATGACTCTCAGGAGTCCAGCAGGGAATATTTGTCTACCTGGTACCTTCGTCTACTTTGCATTTATAGTAACACTATTAAATATGGCATTCTTCAAATTCCAAATTTGAAATATGGCATTCTTCAAATTCCAAAGTCATGCCAAATTAGTAAACAGAAACTTAAAGATGTAACCAGTATTTAAGTTCTTTTCCTTTTTTAACATCTTTAAACACACTAAATTAGAATGGTAAAATGACCATTCATGTAGCCATCACTTGGATTCAATAATTATCAAGATACTGTCACATTTGGTCCTTCCATCATTTTTAAAAAATTATTCTTTGAAAAAGTACCTTAAAGATAATTCTAGACACCATGTTAATTTACTAATAGATATGCTGGTGCCAACATATTTCTAAATCTAAAGATATATTTTTTCTTACAAAACCACAAAGTCATTGTCACACCTTAAAAAATTAGCAGTAATTTTTGGTATTGTGCAATGCATAGTCTATAAACAAATTTCCTGGAATGTCTCAAAAAATATCTTCTTATAGTCAGTTTGTTCATAGCAGGATCAATCAACATTTTGGAACAAATAAAATGGAACTAAATTGCTAATATGCAAGACCACCCTATCTAGTAATGTTGATTACTGTCTTATAAATTTTTCATTCATATGTGTGCATTTGTAGTCTACATGAAATGTAGTTCTTACTATTGGTCACAGTCACAAAAGCATAGGAGCCACAGTGATTGTCACTGTCTTCTTTCTTTGACAAGCTCTCGGAGGGGACCTCAGGGGTTCTGGGTCAAGAAACATTTTCTCCATTGTCTTCACTGCGGCTGGAAGGTGACTCTCTGAGGGACGTAGCTGAGCATGTTCTCTTGTTGGTCACTCTCCCTGGAATTCCTCTGCTGTTTGCATCGTCCCCATCCTCCAAGGGCTGACATGGCATTCCTATCACTGCACTTTCTTCTGTTGTTCCCTCCCAGGAATCACCTGCTTTGCCTCTACTTTGTCATGGGGTCACACTGCCTGCAGTGACAGTCTTCTGCCGGAACATACACTTTATCCTTCCCTGTAAATTAAGTTTATTAAATGTAATACGCGTAACTGTTGGCCTTGAAATGGAATTTGCCATGATGTATACACTAATTACTTAGCTGACTTCTTTAATGAAGAGTTTGAAACACTCAATAGGTTATTAGGTAGTGAAGATGGTGATGTCAAAAATTGAACTCAAGGAAAGACTGGAAACCCTCTCAGGTTTATGATATTTAGACCTGATCATGAAAAGCACAACAATAATACAGGTTGAGGATTCTTCATCCAAAATTTGGGTCCAGAAGTGTTTCAGATTTTGAGTTTTGGAATTTCAGAATATTTGAATATATATATATATATATATATATATATATATATATATATATAGTTTTTTTTTTTGTCTTTTTGACACAGGGTCTTGCTATGCAGTTGAGGTTGGTCTCAAGCTCACTTTGTAGCCCAGGCTGCTCTCAAACTTGTAATGATCCTCCTGCCTCAGTCTCCAGAGTGCTGGGATTACAGGCATGCACCACTACACCCAGCAATATTTGAATACATTTGTCTTGGTTGCATTTACTTTTCTCTTGTTGCTGGGATGAAATACCTGACATCCAAAATGAAGGAAGGAAAGGTTTATTTAGCATAAGGTTTTTGTATGTTTCAGTCTATAATCAGCTGGTTCCAAGGCAGGGTGGCATGGCACTGGGGCAACACTTCAAGGCAGCAGCCTGCCAAAAAAGCAGCCAGAACAAAGGGGGGAAACACAAGCCTCTTTTCCTCCCTTATGGTGTATGCTGGCCACCCCCACCCCCTCCAGGGCTGGTGTAGCACTGGCAAAATCTCTGTGCCCTCCTCTAGCACAGGATGAGGATATTTACAAAGTAAGGATCCTGGATCCCTGCTGAGTCTCTTAGTTAAACTTCTAAACTTCTCAGGTTGACACTGTGTATCAACCATAACAACATTTTACCAGTTGAGTAGCAGTAATTCAAAATTCAAAATTTTGAAATGGCTTAAAATTTGAAATTGTTTTTTAACCAGCAGCCTCCCCTACCTCCTTTAAAATTTTGAGACAGGGTCTCACTAAATTGCCAGGGCTGGTTTCAAAGTTGTAGTTCTCTTGCCTAAAACTCCTGAGTAGCTGGTATTACAGGTAAGTGCCATCACATCTACCAAAATTTGAAACTTCTTGAGTGTTGTGTCAGTGTTCAAAAAGTTTCAGCTTGGGTGGAAGGAGTAAGAGTCACCTGGTTTACACAAAAGAAAACCAAGGAATTCAGTTGCAAAGTCTGGCTTCTAAACTGCTTTTCCTAATATGATTCTGCTCAGAGGCTATTCCATTCACTGGGCCCAGAGTCATTTATTTTCTTTCTTTGTTTCTTTCTTTTTCTTGAGAGAGGATCTTGCTTTGTGCAGACTGGCCTCTGAGTCATATGTAGCCTAGGCAGTCTCAAACTCGCAGCGATCCTCCTGTCTCAGCTTCCCAGATGCTAGGGTTAGAAGGATGTGCTACCACACCCAGCTATTTCCTACCCAATATTTGAGGCTATTGTATAGTTGAGTAATTTATGGGAGAAATCGAGGGTGCTCATCCTGTATATTTCTTCACCTAGACACAGCTTCTGGACTATGTCTAAAATCTGAATTGAAAAACAGTAATGCTTTCTCTTGCACACTCTTTTATATACTATGTGCACATATATACATGCACTTTGTATGTGTTAACTACACCCTTCAGGCCTCAACCTAAAGATCAACATATTCCACAGCCAAGGCTTTCTGATTTCCCAGGTGAGGCACACTATCTCATGGAATGCTGTCTCTTTCCTCAGAACCTGTATTTCACTGTGCAATCCATCTAATGTGATTACTTGATGAATATCTCCCTAAAGTTAGGAAAGCTCCATAACTGTAAGGCTCACTCCTGCCTTTTCCCACGTTTTTTTTTTTTTTTTTCTTCTAACACTTAACTTTGCTGCCTGGCAGACTGTAGGAGTCCAATAAATAGTGAGTGAATAAATTCATCAGTGGATAAGTGACTGCCCAGACAAATTTCTTTAGTAGCTTGTTACAGACTCCAGACTTCAAGAATCTAAAGAGAGGATGATGGCTAAGGAGTAAAGTTTTCAGAGTTAAAAACACCTAGAAGTGATCAGGTACACATCCCTTCAGTCTCATTACGTCCACCCAGCCTCTTTGCATCTGTTCAGTTGTAGTGAGTCTGAGTTTGCTGACAGTGCCTGGTAGTCTGCATTCTTTTCTAAAACCAACTCCTTTTTACCTTTGTACTGATCTCCTTTCCTGATGCCATCAATCCTCATTCACCACCAATGGCACTGTCTCATAGGATTTTCTTTGATAATGGAAACGTTCTCTGTGCTGTCCAATATAGCAGCTACTAGTTACTAGTGGCTACTGAGTTCTTGAAATGAGGAATGTAAAACTTTAAAGTTTGAAAATTTAAAGTCACACGTGGATGATTCTCATCTGCATCAAATATATGATTTCTGCCTTTTTAAATGAAATAAACCTCTCTTTATGACTCCATCTCCCTTTCAGAGAACACCCCATTTCTGTTGCTCCCTCCCCAGAAATTCTATAAAAGGTTTCTCTATCCTTCCAGTCTTCACTGCCTTCTTCCATATATTCTTAAACCCATTTCAATCAATTTTTTTTGAGAGAAGGTCTCACTATATAATTCAGGCTGGCTTTGAACTCACTTTACTTTTACTATATAGACCAGGATAGCCTAGAACTCCTGGTGATCTTCCTTCCTCAGCCTTCTGAGTGCTAGGATTATATACCTGTGCCACCACACTTGACTCATTTGCTACATTTTCATCTACACATCCTCTACTGAAATATTACAAACCTCAATATTTGGACTTCATCTCTTGACTTTCTACATTTTCTTCCTAAATGATTTCATTCATGTCTATAGCGTAAATTTTCAAATGTAACTCTGACTTTTCCTCTTGACTCCAGTGTTGTTTCCTTGTTACTACCATACTCAAATTTGACACTTCTATGTCTAGTAGATACAAGTTTACTGTATCTTTTTATTTCACCTTTTCTTCTTCCCGAGTCTTCCTCACTTAAATCAGTGCCATTTCCCTTTGCCTAGTTGCCTCCAAAAACAAACAAAAAAAATTGGAGTAAAAACAGTGGAGTAAAAAGAAAAAAAATTTAGCAGAGCATGCTGGGACACACCTATAACCTCAGAATTTGGAAACCTGAGGCAGGAGGATTGCTGAGTTCAAACTCAGCCAGAGCTACACCAGGGATTTGAAGGCCAGCCTGAACTACTGAGCAAGATCCCATCTCAAAAAGAAAACAAAACAAAACTCTGAGTCAGCCAATCCATGAGTAAATCCTTTTGCTTCTAATATTTAAACACAGTGAGACTTTAATCTTTTCTTATCATCTCATCTCTATGTCCTGGCCAAAGCCACCACCAGCTCTGGTCCGGACTATTGCAGGAATCTCCTGTTTTGTCTTCCTACTTTTATTTACTTCACTCCTCCTAAAACCTCTTCTTCAAACAGCTAGAGCTGGCCTTTAAGAAATGGGACACTGGGCTTGATGGTGCATGCCTCTCATGCTGAGGTGATGAAGAGCTCAAGGCTAGCCTGGAGTACATAGAAAAAGGGCAAATGGATTCATAAACAACAACTTTCCAATGGTTTCCCATCTCATTCTGAATAAAGTCAAAGTCCTGAATGACACCTGCAATGTCAAACATATTCTGGCTCCCAACTACATTTGTGACTTGTCATATATCTTATACCTTCTGCTCTTTCCTTTTGTCCTGTCTTCCTGCTAACCATAATTTGAATGAATACACCTGTTTTTGGCTCAGGGGTTTGATATTTGCCTGTTTTTAAATAAAACTGAGGCACTCTTCCCCCCACCTCCTCTAGATTTTTTTTTTTTTTTTGGAGGCAGGATTTTGCTAAGCAGCCCAAACTGGCCTCAAACTCCCGGCAATTGTTTTTTCCTTTTTTCTTAGCCTCCTGGTGGTTGGGATCACAGGCATGGGCCACAGCCCCCCTTTTAGAAGGTTCCTCACTTCCTTCATTCATATGGTAACTCTTTGAAGAAGCTTTCTCTGAGACTGGTCCTACCTAAAACAGCAATTCATCGCTCACCTTACCTACTCTCTTATCTTTTACTCTGATTTATTATACGGCACAAACTAAACTTTGGAGGGTTTCATCAGATTCTAACCCCCTGGCTTGATCTGTTATATCATCAGGATCTCAAATAGTGCCTGGCACAGAATATGTGTTCTAAAGTTAAGTGATAGTGACAAAATAAGTAAATTACATTCTAAATTATTTAACCTTTCTATGGAAGGCTGGTTATCAGCTCCCTCATCTCTTAAAGGAGAGATGAGCTAGACAATTTCCAAATACACATCGATTTATAAAAATGTAATGTGGCCTACTGGGTGTCTGGCACCAGGTAGGCGATCTGGCTAGGGAAAGAGGTTCCTACTCTTAAGGAGTTGGCTGTTCCCAGGTGTACAACCAGTGGGAAATCACACGGTGGGTAGGCTCCCAGAGAAAACCTGCTGATGGTCAGATAGGTGAAGAGGGTGCGGCGGTCAGTTCCTGGCTTCCCACGTGTGTGCGCTGGAAACCCTTCCAGTCTGCAGTTCAGGGAAGGCAGGAGCCCTTAACTTGTCCGGGACCTGGCTGCAGATATTAATTACACCGGTGGTGCCCTACAACCTGCACAGCAACATTTACTGAAGGCAGGGGTGGCGGAGGGTCAGGGAGAAGAGCGAGTTTAATTCCAGCTTTAAATTCTTGGTTTGAATTCATCTAGTTCACAAAATGAGGCACTGAGTACGCACTTTCGTCAGACCTGCAATGTATTCCTTTACACTTTACTGTGTACTCCACAGGCCCCTTTCATACATGTATAAACGCTGGAGGCCCACAACACAGGGCGAAGGTCCTTAACGTTTCCTGGCCCGAGTTCCAGAGAGTTAGGGCAGGAACATTTGTATCAGCGGCAGGAACTCTGTGGTTAAGTGAGAATGACTGAATCAACGTCAGCGTCTACAGCAGCTCCAGCAAAAGGAAACCGGCCAATCGCCTCCGGGATCTTCACAGTCGGCCCCTCCCGAGCGGCCCCGGAGTTCGCGCTAGTCGGCCCCCCACAAGCCCTTGCGTTAACCTGGGAGGAGTCGACCTCTGGCGACTCTACCAACTGAAGAACGCGGGGAGAAAGTGATTAAATATGCTCACATGATGGAAGAAAGTTGGAAAAATAAACATCTTAGGTAATGGATCCATCGATATTGTTTAGTCAAATTTGTGATAATGCTCTTATGGCCCCTATAGAAGTAAGTTTTTCCCCTTTGCAACAGCTAGCGGTTCTCTCTCCCCCCACCACGCTCGGCGCACCCGACCATTGGACTCTCCCGCGCCGGCGACCTCGCAGTCACGTGCTCCTCCTGTCCTAGCGCGGCGTGCCGCTGGTGTGCGGAAAACCCAGCCATGGCAGCGCTGCTGAGACCTGCCCGGTGGCTCTTGCATACCTGTGTGTCCCCGCGTCTCCCGTTGTCCCTGCGCCTCCTCGTGGGCGGCCCAGGCCGGCCGCTTGTCACCTCTTGTTTGCCGGCCGCTCGCGCCCGGCCCTCTGCAGGGTGAGTGAGACGCCCTTCTACTACCAGGCTGCAGGTAGTAGTCGACCTTGGCGGGGGCTGAGCCAGTGGGGACCTCTGCACGCTCTTCGGCGTCCCGGGACCAAGGTTCCCAGCCTTTGGACCACGCTCTTTTCCGGAGGTTTTCGGCTAACGCGGTTGAGCTCCTTCAGAAGGTCATGGCTCCAGGCATGGCTTGCTTCCGACTTGATTCTTGCAGTCTCCACCTCGGGACTGGCTTTTGCCCTTGTACTGCCCACGTTCAGTGAAGCTAAGGAGGGATTTGAAGGTTGCTCCGGGGGTAGGACACCTACGGTTGTCTGTCTTGGTTGTTAACCCACGTGGGGTCACTGTTGGTGTTCTGTACCCATCTGGTTTTGAGACTTCGGGAGCTTTAAAGTTTTGAGAGGATAAGTTGGGAGGTTTGGATGAGCCGAGTTCAAACCGACAGGAGACACATGGAGTGTTGCAAGCTAGGGATAGTTTAGAGTTCAGCCTTTGACTGTAATTAGTTTGGAGTCGAATGGCATTTTTCTTCAATGTTTATGAGAGTTTGGTGTGGTTTGGGAATTGTCATGGTGGAATCTGTGACATTGAATAAGTGAGCACATGGAAGGCACAATCTGTTGGAATCTGAGAGCATAAAGGCAAGATAAACTCTCACTTGGGATGAAACCTGTGAATAGATGTCCTTGTGAACTGAGATTCTAGGGAGGTATGTTTGACATGGACGTTCATTAACTTTCCTTTTCCCGTCATCTAAAAAGTGATGGGTGTTAGGTTTTAGCATTGGCGAGAAACTGACACTGAAAGACCTATAAATAAAGGTGCTTTGGGGTCCAGCCTAAAGATGAAGAGCTAGTGATCTGGAATGTCAGGGAGTTGGACTGCAGACGCCTCAATTTCGTTGTGACATTGAGCAAATCACTTATTGTGTCCAGTCCTCATAATGTAGAAGATGGGAACAGTAATGGTGTGTCAGTATTATTGCTCAAAATTATCTGTGTAAGGAACTTAATGTAGAGCTGGATACTTCAGAATAATTGTGTGCTTCAGAGGAAAGGTAAGCTTTGAGCCAAATCTGTTTGGAAGTATCTAGACAGATGATTGTCCCGAAGGTGAAAATCATGTATTACTTTACAACAGAATAGTATGACTTCTAAAGTTGGAAAACTTTCTGTTTACCTCTTATTTTTAGAAAAATCTCAACAGATACAAAGACTGTTGGAATCCTTTTTGGGCTGGTGAAGTCTGTAAGATTCCATTTCTGCTCCCTATGTTAGTTTATAAATCATAGAAGACTGACAAGCACATTTATTCCTGATACATATGTGTTAACCATAGGAGAGGAATATAATAGCGTACTGTTGTATCTCAGAGAGAAAAGCAGATACTTGTTTTGTGGTAAGGGGTCTCTTGGATTTTAGAGGACAGATGTTAAATGGATATTTAGAGTCTTTTAAGAGTAGAGAAGCCTGTGAAGACTTGGATACCATGCTTTTACTGGTAAACTGTCAGGCAAGGTGGGAGCTGATATTGCAAAGGCCAGTTGATTTCTTGAAGCTACCAAGGTCAGTTGGTTGATGGTGGGAGCTCATTGGAGGATTTTGAAGAGTATGGGTTTTGACAAAGTTTAGTTAGACTACAGAAAAAGGAGACTGGGACTAGACAGAAGTAGTGTTCACGAAAAAGAATTTGTAGAATTTCTTCAGCAAATGGCCAGAATGATGGGACATGTGTTTGAAGCTAGGATGAGTATTGTGAAGGGGGATTAATGGCAGCATGTCTTTTACTGTAATAATTTTTTTAAAGTAAACCTTCACTGTATATTTTGATTATGCCTCATCTGTAAGTGGATTTCTTTTTTCCCCTGTACTGGGATTGGCATGCAGAGGCTCATACCCGCTAGGCAAATGTTCTACCAGTGAGCTGCACACCCCACCCCTAAGAATAGTCATTTTTCTAATGCTTAGAAAGACCCAATATCTTTCCAAGAGTTCGATTATGTTGAATAGCATAGCTTGGATTTGAATAGGCCTTTTAAAATAAGTCTTATATTTTCTACTAAAAAAGAAAATGCTATAGTAAGTACTTAATATTTGTTAAGCTTACTTTGCCCATTCTTTTATGTACACTTTCTCAGTCTTTCCCACATTTTGAAATTTGTATCTTTCACGTTTTTTTGGTCAGAATTGTTTATATTTAATATTTTTATTTGCAGTACATTGACTTAGATTTAAACTTAATTTTGTGTTAAGCAAAAATGTTGGTAAAATAAAGAGCTTGGTATAATAGTTATTTTTCATTATTTAAAGAAAATAATTAAACTTACTGAGATGAGAAATCTTTGTCTAACTGCTATCTAAAATCATCATGCCTAGCAGAAATGTGATAATTTGGGAATCACTGCTTCATCTCAGTTAATTTTCACAAGTAAAACAAATATATTGTGAGGCTGGGCATGGTGGCACACAACTGTAATCCCCGCACTCTGGAGGCTGAGGCAGGAGGATCACTGCAAGTTCAAGGCCACTCTGGGCTACAAAGTGAGGTCAAGGCCAGCCTGAACTGTCTAGTGAGACACTTACTTAAAAAGGCAAGACCCCAAAAAATGAGATTGTGACACAATTGCTTCTAACACTTCAACACAGTGTGACACAAAACTATATTTTGATCGAAAATCTATACTTAGATCAAAATCCCAGAATCTGTGATGTAGTGCTCTTTTCTCTCCAGCCTCGTCTCTCACACCCGCTGTTCATTCACCGGCCTGCTACGGACCCTTCTCTCTCTGCCTGCGACTTTCATCTTCTGCCACTGTGATTGCTAGTCCTCTTTAGGCCAAGCATTTAAATCTCCTCTTCCTTAAGTATTTATCTAAAATAAAACCTTACTGTTACTCATTTTTGTTATAGTCTGTATTAATTTTATTCATAGTATTTAACAATTGGTGTTTCAAAAATAAGTTTAACTTAGCCGGGTGTGGTGGTGCACCCCTGTAATCCCAGCACTTGGGAGGCTGCGGCAGGCAGATTGTGGCAAGTTCGAGACCAGCCTGGGCTACAAAGTGAGCCCAAGGTCAGCCTGAACTGCATAGTGAGACCCTGTCTCAAAAAGACAAAAAAAAAAAAAAAAAAGTTTAACTCTATTAAGTTCAAGACCAGCCTGGGCTACAAAGTGAGCCCAAGGTCAGCCTGAACTGCATAGTGAGACCCTGTCTCAAAAAGACAAAAAAAAAAAAAAAAAGTTTAACTATTAAGTTTACTCACTAGAGACCCTAGCACAGTGCTGCGTACTTAGAAAGGTGCTCAATATGTGTCTTCTGAATTAAGTAAAATAACTTAATTTTATGTGACAAAAACAACAACTGTAGGTTCTCAAAGGGAGAAGGACATGAAGAATGGTTTTAGGATGATTGATTTGGCAGTTGTATAAAGAGAAGCTGAAGCCTAAGGGACTAATGAGGAATCCATCCATGGACAGTGAAACCCGGAAATTCACAGGGGTTACATTCCTAGAGTACCTGTGAATGGTGAAAAAACTGCAAATTCTGGATATTGTCAGAAAAATGCCTATAAATACCTACTGTGTCATGTCTGTGTAACTTTTTAGTTCCTGGAGTAAATGCAGTAGTTCAGCCTTCTCCTGAAGTGTCTAAAATTCTTTTGGCACCTAGGTTCATTGCCAGAAACCTTAGAAGGTGCAGGGTATTTGGGAGGGTATGTTAGGGAACTTAGGACTTTAAAAACAACAACAACAACAAAAACCGAGAACACTGGAGATAGCTACTGGTGGTAAAGCAACTTGTTATGATGCAGGAATGCTGGTGCATCTGCCTGAGATACACTACATGGCAGCAACCAGTCAGCAGCAAGAGGAACTGAATAATGCTCTCGGATTGGCTCCTTGCAAACCTTAAGCCAGAAAAAATTGTAGAGAATGTCTGCAGTTTCTATGAAATTCAGGAGTTTCTGCATACAATTATTAGTTAGGTTCTAAGTAAAAAATCCACAAACGACTGAGCCAGTGAACTCTAAACTGTGACTTTACTCTTATTTTGGTTTCAATAAAAGCCTCAGGAAAAACTATGATTCCATAAATGAGCCATAAAGAGTGAGAGACATTGATCAGTAAAATAATTACCCTAAGAGTTTGCATTTGAGGGAGCAAGGTACTAGTGGTATAGTAGGTAGCAGTGGAGAAGTGTGAAATGAGTATAACCCCCTTTAGGAGAAGCCTCACTTTTTTGATTTAGACATGAACACTCAAGCAGATCTTTCAGGTGGAATCAAGTGACCATGTGTGCAAGCAGGCTTGACACTGGAAAATCAGTTGATATAATTCACCATGTTAGGCTCAAGGAAATGTTGGTTAGGGATTTCTGAGAAAATGAAAGATGAATTTTAGATCCCTATTATTTATAAAATAGTATAACACAATAAGCTGAAATAGTAGTTCTGTGAAAATCAATCTCACAGTTTATAAACATTTTATAAAATCCAGATTCCTTCCATATCTGCTTCTGGAAGCTTTGCATTATGTAATCTCATCTTCCCTATCAAGGTTTAATTCTTACCACTTTGCAAAATTGTGAACCTTCCATTGTGGCCAGATGAGTTTGAACACATATAATTAGCAGTTATTAATACCACTTCTATATCCATGTTTCCTGGCTTTCAACTCTCATAGCTCCAAAGTGACACTTAAATTAGCTCAATACCAGCAAGTAAGAGAAAAATAGAGTTTTAAGAACATGTATGATCAGGCCAGGATGTAGCTCAGTGGCATGGTGCCTGCCTGGCAGGTGTGAGATCCTGAGTTTGATTCTTGGTTTAAAAAACAAACATGTATGATTAGTTTGGTGTGCTTTCAGAGTTAAAAAGGAATAAGTAATGCTTTTTTTTTAAGTTAATACCATAAAAAAAATGGAATTTCTAACATTCAACAATAAGCGAGGTGTGGTGCTGCATTCCTGTAATCCTAGCATTCAGGAAACTGAGGCCAGAGAGTCATGAGTTCAAGATCAGCCAGGGCAACATAATGAGAACCTGTCTCAAAAAACAAAAGTCAAAAACAAACAACAATGAAAAATAACTTAAAAAGCAAACAAACCCAAAGACCTCAACAGTAAGAAAAGTTATAAGACAGTTTAAAAGGGGTAGAAAACCTGAACATGTTTCACCGGATATGACATCTATGTGGCAAATAAGTGTAAGAAGCTTATCTTGTGTATTAAGGAATTAAACTAAGACAATAATAATACGGCACAATTGTTAGAATGGCTTAAACTGAAAACACCAAATGCTGGTAAAGATGCAGAGAAACAAGGACTCTACTTTAGTGCTGGTAGGAATGTAAAATGGTAGCACACCTATTTTGTAAGGTAATTTGGCAGTTGCTTATGAAGCTAACCATAGGATTACCAAATGAGCTCAAAATTTATGTCCCCACAAAAAAGTACACCAGTATTGCCCCAAATTGGAAGCATAACAAAATGACCTTCAATTGGTGAACGGATAAACAAATTGTATATATACAATCAACTGTTATGCAGCAGTAAAAATAAATGAGCTGCTATTTCATGAGAACATATAGAAGAACATTAAATACCTCTTGTTAACATTAAAGAAGCAAGCCTCCTAAGGCTGTATACTTTATGGTACACCTGTATGACATTCTGGAAAAAGGAAGATTCTAAAAACAAATCAGCTTGCCAGAGGTTCCAGAGGAAGGTGGAAGGATGACTAGGTAGACTGCAGGGCATTTTGAAGGAAGTGACATTACTCTATATGGTACTGAAATAGATACATGTCATATTTGCCACCCTATTGAAGTGTGTGCACAAAGTGAACCCTAGTGTAAATCACCCAGGTAACCGACGTCAGTTTATGATTTGTAATAAATATAGCATACTAATATTAGATATTAGTGGGGGAAACTGGAGGGGAAAGAAAGTATATTGGGAATTGTACTTTGTGTACTTTTTCTGTAACTTTAAAAATGCTTTAAAAATTTAGTCCACTTTTTAGTAAATGATTCATTTTTAGAAAATGATGCAGGCTTAAAATGGAAATTCTTTGCAAGTGTGTTTATGACAGTCTGTCTGGTCCTTGTATCTTTTTAAATTTGAAATATGAACACAGCTATAATTTTTTTTTAAAAAAAGAGTAAAAGAGCCATATCATTTTGATTTAAAAAAAAGAAAAATAACTTCTTAAAATGCCAGATTTTACCAGAGGATATTCACAGGTATCCTGATTATTAGTGGTAAGGGTCAGAGTCTTAGGAGAGAAACCTGAGGCATTTAACTCAAAAGTATGAAGATGATACTATGAAACTTGGATGGGATGTTTAATTTTCCCTTCTGAGGCTGCATCAGCTTTGGTTATTAGAATTTGGAGGGCACATGCTCCATCTTGTACAAACCTAATAGATGTTCCCACCTGTGTGGGCCAGCTGAAATTAACCCTGGGATTGTTTCTTTTTCTTCCTCTCACACAGTGCCCATTGTGAAGTTCTTGGTTTCTCAGGGTGTATTAGAATAGATTTAAAAATCAGTTCTGACTAGGGATGTAGATCAGTGGTACAGTACTTGCCTAGCATGCACAAGGCTGAGGTTTAAGAAGGTTAAGAAAAAGATCTGGGCTATATAATGTACAAAGTGATGCAGAATCCTTTTCTGTACCACTTTGACAGTACATCAATATCTGTACCTACTTATTTGAAGGAAGCTTGGTTGCATTAAAGACTTACTTAGAAAAATTAGCTTGAGAACGTGTAGTTACATATATACACGTCTTGGCTGAGTTTTACATTTGTTTTGTGACATTGTAAGAGACTGTTTAGGCTGTGTGTGGTGGCATACACCTTAATCCTAGCATTGTGGGAGACTGAGGTAGCAGGAGTGCAAGTTTGAGCCCAGCCTGGGCAATTGAGCAATGTAGTGAGAGCCTGCCTCAGAAAAGGGCTGGGGGTGTAGATTAGTGTGAAGGTCCTAGGTTCAGTCTGCAGTGTGTGGGAGTGGTGAGTGGGGATATGGGTTGGGGAGAAGGTAGGAGCCGTATTTAGGAAGAGTTTTATTGTTGTGCTCTTTAATGTTTACACATTTGCATTGTGTGAAAAACTGGCAAGTATACTTCACTACTATGAAATTTCTGTATTACTCAGCTTTTATTTTTGAGCAGTATGATCTGCATACTCACTTGAACCTGACACATTATCCTGGGTGATAATAAAATGCTGTTATTTTGTGTTTGCTTGATACTACCAGGAGCATAGTTTAGTAACAATTGATATACTAACAAAGAAATAGCCATGGAAACCTTTGGAAAGGAAAGAATAATATGAGTCTTATGTAGTCTGAAGATAGTGATCTAACATTTACAATTGTTTGTTTTTTGGCCCAAAGTCCAGCTTTTTACCCACTATACCATACTGGCTTTTACCTTTTTTTAGGTTTATTGAGAACAGGTCTTGCTAAATGGTTCATACTGGCCTTGAATTCACTATGTAGCCCAGGCTGGCCTTGCCTCAGCTTCCCAAGTGGTAGGATTGTAGGCATGCACCACCATGCCCAGCTCTAGCACTTAATTCAGCTCATTTTGTAAGCCTTAGTTAATTACTAACAATGGACCAGTCATTACTTTTATAAAGATAGGACATTGTGCACTGGAGATGTAGCTTAGTGTAGTGGAGCATTTGGCTAATATGTACAGGGCCCTAGAATTCCCAGCAACACCCCCTCCCAAAGTTTTATTTGGATGGTGTCCTAATTTTTTCCATTTTATTTATTTGTATAGGTGGAATTATTGATAGCCAGAGTGGTTGTGATTTTCCCCAAATCACAGTGGTAGATCATCTAGTCTAGGATCTGTTGTTTACATTACTTTAAGTTATTGTTTATCCTTTGACTGGTTTTCTAGAATAGGAAACAGTAACTTTTGTGTATGTGTGCTGGGGATTGAACTCAGAGCTTTGTATAGGGAAAGCACACTCTGTACTATTGATCTCTGCCCATAGTCCTTGGAGTTTTATTTTAAAACATTTAATTATTATATCCTTCATATGTAATATTTAGGTATACGTAGTGGCTGCTGTAATTATCTGGAGTAAATGTCTCAATTTTTTTTAGACAGATTAGGAATGATTTTAGCCTGAATGATTCTGTAAAGAAAATATAATTTTAAGCTTGTAATGAATATGTTATTTTAAGTTAAATAAACTTAAATTTTAAATTCATAATAATCTTATATGCAGAATTTTGATATTTTAGATATATTTTAAATATTTTGCCTCATTTATGAAAAGAAGAACTTCGCAATATAAATTGCTTCACTTTTCTTTACTAACCCATTTTGGTTAAGGGTGATTTAAGACATACCATATTATTGTTACCTTAGTTTGGAATGATTCTGTGCCAAAGGTTTCAAGCTACTGTCAACTAACTATTCGGGGAATTAATTGTACATACAGTTCATGTGTATGATTTCATCTGAAGCAAAAGTCAAATCTTTATTTCCTACTAGTTTATATTTACCTGAGTATTTTTTATATCACATATGATTTGGGATACTTAGTAATTCATTGACAACTTTGATAAATTTTGCTTAAAAAGATGAACTACATAGATAGCAATTGACTTAGTCTAATTATGTTTCTTTTTTTAGACAACTACTGAACCAAGCCAGGCTGTATGCCACTGTTGCTGAAAAGAAGAAAGATCTTCTAGAGGAGAGCACCTCTAGGAGGAATGCCTCTTCTAGGAAGACTCCTGGTCAGTTTGATTGGGCACTGATGACACTTGATAATTCTGTCAGAAAAACTGGCCGAATTACAAAGACGCTTTTGCAAAAAGTCTTTGATAACTCCTGTCGCTCAGGTATGTAAAAATTTTCTGTTCATAAAGTTTTTTAAAAGTTGAAGTTTTTTGTTTGTGTGTTTGTTTGTTTTTTGAGATAGGGTCTCTCTATGTAGCCCAGGCTGACCTTGAACTCATGGCGATCTCCTTGATTACAGGCATGTACCACCAATCCTGGTTAAATTAAAAAGTATTTTAAGGGACAAACATTGTAGAGTACATTATTTGATGCTTCCAGTTTTGTTAACTGTAATATAATCTCTCTATCTATGCCACACATCTAGGCAAAATTTGGAATAAGTGGAATATTTTTAGATGTTTGTTTCAAAGCTAGCAAATCTTATTTCTTTCCATAGATTATAAAGAGTTGTTTTCAGTTATCAGTTGCTATGGAAGATAGTAGTTTTTCATACCTTCCATTGAGTAGTGTCAGCTTTCCCTAAGATGATCACATATGATAGGATTTCCAGAAAGTTGATTATTTTCATTTTATTTTTGGTTAACTACTAAAATTAATTTGATTTATGCTTTTGATAATCAGATGGAAACTTGGGAGCTTCACTGTTTCCACTCCCACTGCCAGTCAACATGCAAGCATACATATATATATATAATTTTGCATGCAGTTTTAAGAAAAACTTATAAGGCTTCCTGAAGCCTGTTCATGGATATCAGTCACATCAGGAAACATAGGTATAAAATTTGATGATGAGGGGGATACCAAAGAAATAAGAATTATACCTATAATTATGTACAGTTAAAGACATTTTTCTCACTTTCTCTCTTCAGTTTATTGAGTGCTCACCCATCACTACAGCTAATACTAAAACATTTTTGTCACCCTAAAAAGAAACTCTTGTACCTTTTATCAGTCCCTAGCTTCCCCACCCCAGCTTAATCAACCAGCAATGTATTTTCTGTCCCTGAAGTTTGCCTATTATGGATATTTCATATAAATGGAATCATAAATGTTTTTGTTTTGTTTGAAAGTCAGCTTTTAGGGACATGTACATAAACATCGTACACATAGGAAGAAGAAGGTTTATATTATTTTGTAATTGATTATAAGCCTGAATTTGACTTAAGAGTTTTGATTATACTGCCTCATTACACTGTTTTAATTATACTGCTTTATGTCATTTTTATATGGTATTGAGAAGCTTAGTCTGAGTTAACGCAAGCTCTGCTTATAAATTAGGTTCTCTGCTTCTGTGTTTAGTAGTCATTCTGATTACATAGATTTCATATCCTTAGATCTCTTAGGAAAACAGACTAATAATGAAACATTTAATTGATAAGGTTAAGATTTTTCTAAAATATGGAGGCTATCAATATTTGAGCCAAATTTTTAAATATTGATACATTTCAGTTTAATATTTGATATTTATCTGTATGATACTGGTACCACATTAAATGTTATCCATTAATGTTTTTTCCATAGGTAACCCAGGTGGTAATCAAGCCTTGCTTCTCCTGCGCAGCTGTGGTTCCCTCTTGCCTGAAATAAGTCTTGAAGAGAGAACAGATTTTGTTCATAAGATATGGGACAAACTCCAGGAATTGGGTATGATTGAGTGTGTGATGTGTGTGAAAGGTGTAGATATTTCTTCCTTGTGTAAAAAAATATTTCTTTACATAAATACTGTAATTCAGTTTTATAGAAAGGCTGCTTAGTTTGTAATTTATTGATTATGTTTTATTTGGTGAGTTATAGTGACATCTAGAGGTGTTAAAGATAAAATAATTTTTTTCTAACAAGTATTATAGCCTTGGTAAGTGAAAAAAAATAAAAAAGAATGAGATAGAAAGGTATTTAGTCTGTCAAAGTAAAAATTGTTCATACAGTTTGATGGCAGTTTTATTTGTTAGAATTTAGATACAGATAAACTCAGATGTGCAAAAGAATATTCTTTGCAATTTGTTTTTAATACTAAAAAATTGGATGTGCTTTCTTTTTTTTTTTTTTTTCAATACCAGGGATTGAACTCACAACCTCATTCTTGCCAGACAGGCATTTATGTTGCAGAGCTAAATCTCCAATCCTTTAATACTACAAAATTGAAACAACACTGATGTTTGTCAGGGGATTAGATAAATTATGGAGCATTCATAATAGAATACTATGCAACTCAAAAAATGAAGGATCTCTTCTTATATTGATAGGAGGATATTCCTCAATCAAAAGATACAGAACAATATATATATCATTTTGAAACAGTACTTTTTTCTTATATGCATGGACATACATTATTAATGTAGTTCTAGGATGGTGAACACTGCATACAATTTTTACATTTTCATTCTTTTTGAGCTTTGAACCATATGAATGTAGCATATTTTCAAAAATTAATTTAAAAAGACCTTTTGATAAAATTCACTATTCAAGCCAGGGGTTTATCTCAATGGCATAAGTGCCTGCCTGGCAAGCACAAGGTTGTAAGTTCAATCTTCAGTACAGGAAAAAAAAATTCACTATTCATTCCTGACTTTACTACACAGATGCTTCTTTACTATATTAAAATCTAAAACTATCAAGTAGAAGTATTTTGTTTAATGTAATAAAATGTGAACCAGTACTAGAAATTATTATTAGGTGGTATAATGAACTGTAAAATTTTAGAAAAATCAGTTTACAGCAATTAGTTGGACATGTTAAATGTTGGAGAATCCTTAACATTTTTAGTTACAAAAACGATAGAGGATCCAGTTAAGGCTAAGTCTCAAATATATAATCTACCTGGGAATAGCCATCAAAAAATATGAGAGAGGGCCCTCTGGAAAAAAAACCATGGACTAAAGATTCTTCCCTCTTAGTTTTTTGTTTTGCTTTATTTTTGTTTTTGTTTTTTGAGACAAGGTGTCAATATGTAGTTGAGACTGGCCTTGAACTTGCTATGTGGCCTAGATTGGCTTTGAACTCAGTGGGGTCCGTCTGCTTCAGCCTCCTGAGTGCTGGGATTACAAGTGTGTGCTACCATTTTAAGTTCACAGTTTTGAGTTCATTTAGAATTTGTTTTGGTGAGAAGTTCATTTTAAAAAAGCTTTTAAAGTTATAGCTACATGTTGGATTTCAGAAAGGGAAAAGATTTTTCTAAGTTTTTTCTAAGTATAAAAGTAGCAGAAAGTAGGGCTGGGAAGATAGTTGAGTGGCATCATGTTTGCCTAGCATGCGTGAGACGTTGGGTTTGATCCCTAGTACTGCAAAAAAGAAAAAAAAGTCGATACATCTGTCTTGTAATTAAAAAGCTTGTTGAAATGGGAAAAATAGCTGCAAAAAAGATTATATTCTAAGATACAAAAGATCTTTTGTTCAGCAGTCAACATTAATATCCAAGTTTCTAATTTAAATATGTATTTTTTTGTTATAGTTACTCCCAAATGTCTTTCTTCAATACTGTATATTTTATGAGAATGAAATTCATAGTTTGTTTTCTTCTTTGCTAGTAGAATGGTACTTTGTACATAATGATGCTTGATACATACTTGTTGAATTAATATTGCCAGAGTCCTGATAGATGCCATTGTGACTTGTTCACATACATTTACCTCACATGGTTCAAAATTGAAAAGATTATAATGAAAGATTCTAACCCATATTTCCCACCCCTCCGGTTTTATTTCATCAGTCAAATCTAACATTTTTTTTAAAGTCAAATCTAACTTAGAAACAGTTTTCTAAGAGAAAACTCATTTTTAAAATTTTATTTATTTATTTATTTATGTCTTTATTTATTTGGAGACAGGGTCTTGCATGTAGTTCAGGATGGCCTTGAACTCACTATGTAGCCCAGGCTGACTTTGAACTTGCAGCAGTTCTCCTGCCTCAGCCTTCTGAGTGCTGGAATTACAGGTGTGTGCCACCAAGCCTGGCAGAAAACTCACATTGGAAAAAGATGAGTGTGGTATTTTAAGAAAACTTACTTCTTACAAGAGTCTATTAAAAAATAATTTACAGTATTTGGGGTTGAAAAAGATCAATAGAGCTCTAATTTAGAGACAAAGATGGGGATAAACACATCTCTGCACAAAAATATATGAACATTTTTTGTATTTTTGAGACTGGATCTCACTATACAGTTGTGGCTAGCTGGCTAGCGTTGAAATTACTGTGTAGCTCAGGCTGGCCACCAATTGGTGGCAATTGTACTGCTTCAGCCTCCTGGGTGTTGGGATTATAGACATGTGCCGCCACACCCAGCCAAACATGTATTTAAGTGTTAGTATTAAGGCAAATCTATACTTTATTTATACTTATAAATATACACATATATTTAAATATGTAACTCTGTCTATATGATATAACTGAGGAGAACTACATAGCAGCATCGTACAGTTCTAAGTGACATCACTTTTTTTGTTTGTTTGTTTGTCTTTTTGAGACAGGGTTGTGCTACACAGGCTGGCCTTGAGCTGTCTTTGTAGCTCAGGCTGGTCCTGAATTTGCAACGATCCTTCTGCCTCAGCCTCCCGAGTGCTAGGATTACCATCACATTTTTCTTGAACTGGACTGTAAAACACTAGCCTAATTAATATATCCATAGAAATTATTTTGAAAGCTCTGAGTTGACAGAAAAATGAGCAATGAATTTCATTGTGGGCAGACACAAAGTGATAAAAATAGGAGAGAAAAATTATAGTGGTAGTCTAGGTTTCTAGATGAGAAACCTAGCTTTTTACCCTAAATAGTAATAGTTCAGACAATTCCTTCAAGGTTAAACAAGGTAAATCTAGGATAAACTGGCTAAGGTGATGCACACCTATAATCTGTAATCTCAGCACTCTGGAGGTTGAGCAGGAGGATCACTACTTGAGACCAACCTGGGCTATATTGTAAATTTAAGGCCACCCTGCATAAACAAACCAATAAAAATAAGTCTGGGATAAATGCAAATAGAGGATAATTTACAACATTTTTGTACAAAGAAATTGAAGACTATATCAAAACATTAAAAAATAATGGACAGGAGAGCCAGGGCCATATTAAAGTCTGAGAACAAGTGATAAAATACATAAGACGATGCTATTTGGTTATTAGGTAGGATGTTTTAGGGTTACATTCCTAAAGGTTGGTGTTTCTAATTTAAATTTAAATAGTTCTAGACTTTGCTAATTCGTGCTACAAAAAATAATTAAAAGGTTCATTACTGTCTTTTTCAAGACGCATGAAATTAACTAGAGATGTATATGGCATGTTGTTACACAGTATATAAGTATAGGAATAACGATTTTACTGAGGCTCATGATAACATTTTGGCACATATAAGAGCTACATCTTGTGCCAACATGTTGGTGAGTTTGAACCTTCATAAGCATTGAGTTGGCCACTGATCTTAACTGAAGTATACCTGAAAAGACAGTAGATGCCACTAAGCTGGGCTTTGGCAGTTTCCTTAGCTTCTGGAACTAATCAGAGTGAATTCCCTCTGATTATATAATTTCCTGCAACCTTGGAGCTGTGGCCCACCATTGTTAGCGTTCAGCTTGAGTTGATTTTTTAAAAACAAAATTTCAGACATTGTGTGATATGTAAGAGATAATGACATGGTTCCCTATATAGCATTATAAAAATTTTTACAATGATTAATAATTGCGCTTTCTTTTTTTTTTTTTTTTGGTACCGGGGATTGAACTCATGACCTTGCACTTGCCAGGCAGGTGCTTATGCCACTGAGCTAAATCCCCGGCCCTAATTGTGCTTTCAAGACTCATCCTACTGATGTTCCTGCCTGTGGTCACTGGAAAAATGGAGAGCCTATTTTCCTTGTAAGATGGGGATAATAGTACCTGCCTGAAAGCTATTGTGAGGAGTGGACTTTTATATGTGGAGCATGGAACATAGTCCTGAAACAATATAAGGGCTGACTGAAAATGAAAAACTGAATGCTTAAATTAATTTATTATATTAAAAGATACATTGTCATTAACCTTCCTGGTAATCCACCCCCTCACTTAGAACATACTTACCTTTTCATTTTTGACACTTTCTGAAGCAGCTGTGGAAATCCTCTTTTGTGTAAGGTAAATGATTTTGAATCTGTTCAGCACATTGAAGCAGCCACCACAATGCAACTAAAGATACTCACAAAAGAGGACTTACAGAACTACTTCAGAAATTGGCAGAAATAATGGGGAAGTGGGATGTGCTGGTACATGCCTGCAATCCCAGCATTTGGGAAGCTGAGACAGGAAAGGGAGACTGAGGAGGATCATTGCAAGTTTGAGGCCAGCTTCAACTGTGTAGTAAGACCTTGTCTCAAAAAGAAAAAAAAAAAGTCAATATATGCTTTTTACTGTAATACATTTTTATTTTTATATTTATTTTTTGGTTCTGGGAAATCAAACTCAGGACCTCACGCTTGTCAGGCAGGCACTGTGCCACTAAGCACTGAGATGTATTCCTGGCCCGCTTTTAAAAATTTAAACACATACTGTACTTTTTGATACATGCCTCCTAAGTAGTCTACATGTCTGTTAGGATGAAAACAAGTATTAATTTAATAGAACAGGTCTTTTCTGCCTAGTATCTCATAAACAGACACCAACCAATGATAATAGACCTTTGTGGTCATAGGCAGTTGGAAAAGGACATGAAATTAAATCATGAAAACTTAGGAAAACATGTTAGCCTAGATTGATACTATGGTGTCACAGCTGAGTGGTAGCTTTAATTTGATATGGCCCACTAGGCTTTGTGGACACAGAGGGAAAACAAAGGGTGTGGAGATAAGAATTGGTAAAACTAGCCAACTAGAAACAATGCTCAGCAACTAAGATGAAATGAGTCTTTCAAACAAAGGCACTGAGTGGCTTGGGAAGAAAATCAGAAAATTTGCCAGCAGAGCGCCGCTTGTTGTAAAGAACTTGAGTCACAATCCATCTGTGACATGGTGAGGGGCTGCTTTATATAGGAAAATCTTTGAGTCACCTAAAGATAGAAGTATTGTTATCATTTCCTACCCAGAAGAATGCACCATGGTTTGTAACCAAGAGAACTTTTAAATATCTGAACAGGCAGTTATGTGTAACTGTACAGTAATTCGGTTATTATGCCTTATGGTTCTGGCAATATATTTGAATGTGTTAAGATAGATGGGTGAAAAGCTATAGTAAAAACTTAAAAATTGAGGTACACATGACTTCAGTTGTGATAAAGGATGTGATTTAAATGTTGGCCTAAAAATCTGATTTAAATTTCATTTGTAGGTACTGTGTATGATGTGAGTCACTACAATGCTTTGCTTAAAGTCTATCTTCAAAATAAATATAAATTTTCACCTACTGATTTCCTGGCGAAAATGGAAGAAGCAAACATTCAACCAAATCGAGTAGGTAGATGCTACTGTGCATATTGATTGGTCATCTCTCTCCCAAAGCACTTTTTTTTTTAAACTCACAAAAAAATATTAAAAGGAAAAATTAACAAACCGATTTCATTGACAGGTGACCTACCAGAGACTGATTGCTGCTTACTGTAATGTAGGAGATATTGAAGGTGCCAGGTATGGAGCTGTAAATGTAGGTGTATGCAAACAAATTTGTAAATTTTGTGAAGCTACATTATATATATAATTACTTATTATTTTAGTGTCTTTTTAATAATTTAAAAGTATTAAATGGCAAATTTGGTAATATGAGTTAGATAAAAATATAAAATTATTGCATAAGAGAAAAAAGATAAGTAAAATTTGTTTTAATTAAAAACTGCTTTTTTATTGGAGGAGAGCTATGAAAGTTTTGAGATACTAAAACTGGCCTCTCACCTTTTAAAATATTTTTTTATAATTTTTGTTTTCTAAGAGAAATGCTTTTAGCCATTTCAACAGTTCATTTGTAAAACTGGGACTATTCTCTTTGTCTCATTGATTCATATAAAATCAGTGGCAGTCTTTCTGCTTCTGTACAGTTTACTGGCACCATCGCCTTGAAGGCTTTTCACAGTTGAAATGTAGGATCTTATTTTTAAATAATGTCTTATTAAACATGATGCTTTTTTTTTTTTTTAAAGGTTAAGAATAGGAAAATTTATTGGAGAAAAGGAGTAGGGAATGGGAATGGCAAGAGGGGAGAAGGAATAGCTCCTAAGAGACAAAAGGGGTCCCAAATGGGTTGCTCAAAACGTGTGCCTTTTAAAGGCTAATACTGCGCAACAGCTGGGGCTGTACCTCAGTGGCATACACACCTGCCTGGAAGGCGCAGGGTTGGGAGTTCAGTTCCCGGTATCCTACTCCCACCAAACTAATATAATGCAGAACACATAATCTTTTAAAAACAAGAGCACTTCCACATTATTGGTACTTCAAGCAGTAGGGTTTCATGAAAAGGGTATCAGTTTTTATTTTGTTTTTAAAACAAGCATGTGTTGTTATATTAAATAAACATAGCTTCAGGGCTGATTTATACATCTGAAAGTATTTTTGGTATAGTTTTAAGAAATGTCATTTCTCTCTTTTTCTTTTATTTTGCAGCAAAATTCTTGAATTTATGAAAACTAAAGACCTTCCAGTTACCGAGGCAGTATTTAGTGCTCTTGTAACCGGGCACGCAAAAGCTGGGTAATATATAACCTAAGATTTTGGTTCTTAACCAGGGCTTAAGCTTTAGAAAATTATTATAGAAAATTCAAATAACATTTTATTTGTGCTTCAAAAGTAACCTGTAGTGTAAGCTGGAAAATTCTGGTATTTTAATAATTTGCTCTTGTTTATTCAGAATTTTTATTTTAAATTATTCAGCTTTAAAAATTGGCTTTAAGTTGGTCATGGTGGCACACATCTGCAATCCTAGCAGTTTGGGAAGCTGAAGCAGGAGAGTTTCAGGTTGTAGCCTAGCATGGGCAGCTTTGTGATTTAGTGTATCCCCTTCTCAAAACAACAAATAAAAGACTTGGGGATGTAGTTCAAGGCCCTTGAATCAATCCTTGGTACTGAAAAAGGGGGAAAAATTCATCTTGTTCTGAAGTAAAGTATTTTTGTTTTTCATGAAGAATTTGCCAAATATTATTCTTAAATAAGATAAATGGATCTGAGTCAAGACATTTAATATAATAAAGTGTTGTACATTATTTAATGTCTATGTAAGTAGTATATACTTACTACTTACATAGGAAAATTACATATAAAATTACATATAAAAGTTTCAGATGTTAGGGATGGAGATTCTGCTCAGTGGTATACAATGCTTGCCTAGTATGCATAAGGCTTTTTGTTTAATCCCTAACATTAAAAAAATATCTTTAGGTGTTTATGATCTTTATTATTTCAAAATACATAATCAGTTTAATAATTGTTTATGTTTGCCATCATAATTCAGTTGCTTAAAATTGTTTATTTTAGAAAACACTGGTAACTTGTTTTGTTTTGTAGAGGTTGGATCTTGCTGTGTAATTCAGGCTGGCCTTGATCTTATGTAGCTCAGGCTTGCCTCGAACTTACAGTGGTCCTCCTGCCTCAGTCTCCTGAATGCTGGGATTACAGGAATGTGCCAATATACCCAGCTGCTAATACATTTTAGATTGAATAATTTTCTCATGTTTGGCAGTATTGTAGTAATCTGTTTTATGTTTTTTAAATTCTAGAGATATGGAGAATGCGGAAAATATTCTCACAGTAATGCAAGAGGCTGGAATTGAGCCTGGCCCAGACACATACCTCGCCTTATTGAACGCATATGCTGAGAAGGGTGACATTGATCATGTAAAGCAGGTATGACTTCTGTCTTGGAAATAAAATCATTTTTATAAACTTGTGCTTTGCATTAAGCAGAAAAGTGCAGAACTGTTTTTAAAGCTATTTTGTTATAAAGAGTAGTACTTAAGGCAAATTCTTTGTTTGGTACCATGATACTGATATGTGATAGTTATTATTGAAATAAAACATTTCCTTTCTGATAAAAGAAGTTTTAAATGGGGAGATAGAGCTTTTGCAAAAGGGAAGGGGTCCAGGAGTTAGAGGAGGAGACAGAGGAGGGGAAGGAGATGAAAAAAGAAGTGAGCTGTGTTATGTACAGACCAACTCCTCCTGAGGAATGTGGTGATGGTGTTCTACAGACATGGACTAATTAAAAAAAAACTGAAATAAAATTGTAAAACTTTTGATGGTGCTTGTTCCTAAACTGTTGAATATTGATATTTTAATTTATTTAGCTTTAATAATTACAAAAAACATTGGTTTCTAACTTCCTGTTCTAATTTCTGGAACTGTGTGTAGATTCTGGAGAAGGTGCAGAGGTCTGATCTGTACCTGATGGACCGTGATTTATTGCAGCTGGTCTTTAGCTTCAGTAAAGCTGGTTATCCCCAGTATGTTTCAGAAATTTTAGAAAAACTTACCTATGAAAGAAGATACATTCCAGGTATTTAAAAAAAAATTTTGCTTGCCTTATTTTAATACAAATTGTTTATTACATGGTATAAGGGTGTACTCTAACAATAGCAGATTGTGGTTGGTGTACATAAGTTTTTTAGAGATTAGCTTAATAAGCTGAAAAATGTGAATTGATGAGGACATGGGGTATTTTTATTTGAAAGTGTTTTATTGTTACTTAGGCAGACATTTCCTTTTGGTATTTGCAGTTCCTAATTTTGTCTTTAGTAACGATTGCCATGTGAAAATATTGTTCAATTTAATCATGAAAGATGTCATTGTTTTCTTTGCAGATGCAATAAACCTAATTTTGCTTTTAGTCACTGAAAAATTGGAAGACACAGCATTGCAAGTTTTATTAGCATGTCCTATAACAAGGGAAGACAATCAGAATGATTTTGGCAGTTTCTTCTTACGACATTGTGTGACCATGGATACGGTATCCTGTCTGTTTTTAATTTGTAGATGATGAAATTGGCAGTAAATTAAAGTCCTTTAAAATGTAAAATATTAAGAGATTAGACCATTTGTAAATATTATAAAAACCTGTATTTGTGTTGCAAGATTTTTGGGTATAAAAGCAGTGAGAGGTTCAAAATGTTCATCTCCAAGGTGGTAGAATATTTTCATAGAGGTCAAGTAGTAGGATATTTACCAGTGTAGTTGATACGATTTTCTTTTCTCCAGCCTGCAGAGAAACTGACAGACTATTGTAAGAAGTTAAAGGAAGCCCACATGCACAGTTCTCCTTTGCAGTTCACACTCCACTGTGCTTTACAAGCCAATAAAACTGGTACTGTATTGTTTTAATTTAAACCAACGTGAATGTGATTTGCTGAGTTTATCTGGGTAATATTTTGTGGTATCTCTTTCAGGTTTGGCAATAGCTCTAATGAAAGCTTTGAAAGAAGATTTTCCTGTAAGAACTCACTATTTCTGGCCTTTGTTAGTTGGACATCAGAAGGAGAAAAATGTTCAAGGTTAGGTTTTGCCCTTTTTTATTTGTAATGGTTCTGAGAGCCATGTAGGAGTTTGTGTATATACTGGATTGATTTCTTTGGGAAGGCATACTTGAGTGTTAGATCTTGTGTTAATGTAACTTTGCGTTAAATCAGTGAAGTATTAATGTAAGCATTAAAAAAACACATGGATTTCTTTCATCTTAATTTCATTAATCTTAGTTCTGATCTTGCTATTCAAACTCATGGTTCTAGTTTTAAACAGTAGTATGTTATTTTAAAAACTCTTTAGTGTTAACAGTTAGTTTGTCTAGCCTTAAGAAAGTTATATTTAATCTGGTTCATGAAAACAAAGTGTAGCCATTTGCATTGTGGACCAGTTTATTCTTAACTGAGTTTAGTTATAATAATAGGAAAAGCAAGAAAACTTTTATTGTAAAATGAGTGCTCATGACTTGACAGCATACTGATTGAAGGACAGAAATGTTCAATCTTTCAGGTACTTAAGTACGTTTAAGCATTTAGCATACTTTTCCCTTGTACACATGGGATGTCTATAGGATATGAATAAGAATTGAACAAATATTAAATTTTAGAGTACCGTATCTAATTCCTTGGTTTGCATTATTGGTAATTCAGAAAGAGTAGTCTCATAAAAAGGTGCTTTTAACAGAAGTACTTCTCCCCTTGGGGAAACAAAAAATGGTCTTTTTCATTTTATCTCACAGTATAATGCACTTCGGAATGAGATGCAGAGTTGTTAGTGTGACATTGGGTGACAAACAAAATGCACAAACAACAAAAAAAGTGCTTTTAGCAGACTTTCATATTGCAATTTAATTTTAAATATATAGCTGTCTTCTGGTTTAAAGGAAATAGTGAAACAAGTATTCCCTAATTGTTTCTGGCTATAAAACTCTCTAAATCCTTTTTAGAAAAATCTTTATGAAAACAATATGCTAGTTGATTAACTCTTTGTCTATCCTCTAGCTCTGAAAACTGCAAGAGGTAACCTTTGGTCCAGTGTTTTTGAGGCACAGAAAGTTTATGTCGTTCCATCAAACTCTTTGTGCCTAGTAGCATTGTTTATTTTACACAAGTGTGAAAATACTTTTGGTGTCCTGTTGAAATGTTTATCAGGTAAATTTGCTTGCGCAACCATATCATGGCATCCAGATTAGAATTGGCTACTAATTATTACTGGTTAGTATGCATAAAAGAATTTAAGTGATTTCTTTCCATAGTTACAACTAGTTGAACAAGTAGAAAATGGCCTTTCTCTTGGATCCATCTTAGAATCTGAGAATTTAGATTTCAGAGTCACCTTTTTGAAAGCACAGATTATATTAATGACAGAACTGAGGATTGCAGAGGGATTCAGTGACTGACCTTAGGTTCTGCAATCTAGCTGTCAGTTGTGCTGGGAGTAAGATGGAGAATTTCTGACTTCATGTTAAATATTCTTTTTATACCATTACACCTGTATAGTAGTAGATTGTATAAATATTATGCTGTATTTGTTTTATAAAAATTAACTGTCCTTTGGAAATCAGGTACCACTTTTTACATTAGGAACATTTTTAAAATATTACTGAATTGTTTACTCAGTGAAGATTTTACCTGGAAAAATACAGAAGCATGTGCTTTTTTCAGAAATAATGACTTGAGTATAAGAATTTGTCAGTTGTTTTACAGTATTAAAAAACCTTATGTTCTCCTTTGGAGGAGATCTTACAAGATAGTGAGATATGTATTCTGTCATCTTTCATGAAAAAGGGAACTGGTTATATATATAGTTTCTATAGTTTAAGATTCTTTTTAATGTAGTGAACTTGTTATTTGTCCAGTGAAATTCATCTATAAATTGTTAGAAATAATATATAAAAGATAATGATTGTAGTGATGGAGCATGCACAAGAGTATTTAATTAAAAAAATACATAAAACCCTTTGAGAAATCAAAAAAAGATATTCAGGGTCAGATAAAGCTAAAAACTCATGATTTTCCACAATAGAATGATCAGATTTCTTTTGAATTTTTCTGGTTGCAAATTTGGCCATCATCTACCTCTAAATAAGATCCATAGAATGATTTGTTCATGGTTTACCTTAGTAGTTTTTCTTTTGTTTTGTTTTTTTTTTTTTGCTTTTTGAGATAGGGTCTCACTATGCAGTTCAGGCCAGCCTTGAGCTTACTTTGTAGCTCAGGCTGGTCTTCAACTCACAACAGTTTTTCTTACTCAGCCTCCCAAGTGCTGGGATTATAGCCATGTGCCCCACACCCGTCTAAAAGTCGCTATTTAGGATAATGTACTTTAAGCAAACTGGACTAAATGAGCAGCCCAGAGTAAGGAGGGAGCTACAGCCTCTAGTATAATTAAAGACAAATACAAGAGTGTGAAAAGGGAAAAATACACAGAGAAGGACTGATCTGATTGCCATTTGCATGAAGTGTTGAAATAGAAGCAGTTTATTTTTCAAAAATAAACTCTTCATCTCCTAAGAAAGTGAGTGGAGTGGAGAGAGTGTAAAAGTCATAGGGAGCAGACAGTCATGGTTGGCAAACGTTGTCAGGTAGCCACATCGCTGCCAACAGCTGAAACTGTTGTAAAGCTTACACTTTACTGGTGTCTTTCCTATATATTTATAAATGTTTTTGAGATACAGTAAATATTTTTATTAGCTTGTTTAGTCTTCAGATTTTCAGAGTTTACAGAGGTTGAAGTTTTTTTTTTTTTAAATCCAAGTTCATATTATTTTTATTTTTTGCTTTAGAGAGAAATAACATTTTTAAATGAGAATTCATATAGCTCTACCAGTTGAGCTCAATCAGCTTCTCCCTTATTGACAAGCACTTCCATCCTTTTGTCTGATCATACAGTGGTTTGTGAAGTTATCAGAGGAAGCCTGAGGCAAGGACTAACCCTACCTGAGAGTTGATTGATCCTAGGCTTAAGTTGGCTGTAGCTTCAGTGAGAAATTTAAAAAGTCAGCAACACAGGCAATACAGTGCACTCTTCCCCTGATAAAGATTATTGGAAGAATGAAGAACTAAGTGAATGAAGTGTATAAGAGCATGGATGATGGAGTGAAGTATTAGATATTGGAATAAAAATCTTTTTATCTGCAAAAAAATTTGTTGACCTGTTTTCAGGTGGGGCTTTTTTTTTTTTTTGGGTACTGGGGATTGAACTCACGACCTTGAGCTTGCCAGGCAGGTGCTCATGCTGCTGAGCTAAATCCCCAGCCCTTGACCTGTTTTCAGACCTTAGAAAATCTGTGATATAAAGAACTATTAAAAATTTCAGGGATGTGGTGCAGTTTTAAGTATGGTTGCTGTGCTGTACATTGTCTCCAACATTTACTCGTTGCAGCAAGTTTATATTCTTTGACTGATGTAGTTTTTTCCCTTATACTCCAGTCCCGTGTAATGAACATTCACCTCCCGCCAACTGAGTTTAACATGTCTTTAGATTCCACATGTAGCTGAGATCATGTTGTACAGTCACTTGTTACTTCTTGTTGAGAATGTTCTGAGAACTGTGTTGTGAGGTGTTTTCATCACTGTTCAAAGATGACAGAGTTTTATTTAAAAATACCGAGCCTACTACAGACCTAGGCTAAATGTTACAGCCTTTTACTCCTAGGCCATGGATCTACACAGCATGATGCTATGAATCCTTTAGGCAGTTGTTATATAGTAAGTACAGAGTCTCAAGGTGATAGGAAGTTTTCAGCTCCACTATAATGCTATGGAACCACCATTGTATAGTTGGTCATTAACTGAAGAGTCATTAAACTGCATAACTACATTATCTGTTTCTCTGTGTGGGGCTTATTTCATTCAGCATAATGTACTTCAGCTTTATCCATGTTGCTGCCAATTGTGAGATTTCTTTTTAAAGACTGTGTATTACTATATGGATATACACACACATGTGTGTGCACATTGTTTCCTTTGGTTTTTTTCCTTGCAGTGCTGGGGATTGAGCTCAGGGCCTCTGTCATGCTAAGGAAGCACTTTACCACTGAGTTACATTCTTGGCTTTGCAATGTTTTCTTTTCCTGTCTATTATTGTTACCGTATCTGTTAACCATGCTGCAATGAACATAGATGTGTAGCTATTTCTTTTTTTTTTTTTTGAGACAGCAATTTTATTTCCTTTAGATACTTACTCGTAAGTAAGATTCCGGGATCACATAATAGTTCTTATATTTTTGAGAACTTGGATGTTTTCCATAAGGGCCAAACCAAAGATGTAAAGATGTGCAGGGGTTGGGGGGCAAACCCAGCACCTTGAGCATGCTAGGCAGACACTTTTAAGGCTGAGCTTCATCCAAAAACAGCAGTAGCTATTCTGACAGCTGTGAGATGTTTGGGTTTTTATTTCACTGATAATTAGTGATGTTGAGCATTTCTTTGTAAACCTGCCTATATTTGTGTCTTCCTTTTTTTTTTTTGTTACCGAGGATCGAACTCATGACCACCTGTAAGTATCTGCTTACTGGGCAGATACTTATGCTGTTAAGCTAAATCCCCAGCCTGTGTGTCTTTTTTAAAGATGTGTATTCAGGTTGTTGGCCCATTTTGAAATGTGTGTGTGTGTGTGTGTGTGTGTGTGTGTCTGTGTGCGCGCACTATGGAGTTGTGTGACTTCCTTAAATGTATTGAATATGTATATACTTATCAGATGCATAGTTTGCAAATAGTTTCTCCCATTCTGTAATTGCCTTTTCATTTTGTTGATCGCTTCTTTTGCCATCCTGAAGCTTTTAGTTTGTTATAATCTGGCTTATTTTTGCTTTTGTTGCCTGTACTTTGGTATTTTATTTATTTATTTATTTAATTTTTGTGCCAAGGATTGAACTCACGACCTTGCACTTATGCCACTGAGCTAAATCCCCAGGGTCTTAGTATTATATTAAAAAGTCATTGCTAAGACCAGTGTGTTCTTCTAGGAATTTTGTGACTTTCTTTTATAGATTATAATTTAAATCCTTGTACCATTTTGAATTGTTCTTGTGCATGATGTTTGATAAGGGTCCTATTTCTTTCTTTTACATGTAAATATTGAGTTTTCCCAGCACCATTTGTTGAAGGGACTATTCTTTCATCATTGTATTCTTGTTGCCTTTGTAAAAAATTATTTGACTGTAGGTGTTTGTGTTCTGGGTTCTCTATGCCATTTATTAGTCTGTTTTTATGTAATATTAGGTAATTTTACATAGATTGAACTCATCAAAATTAGTCTATCCATAATAATAATTTTGTCTAAAAAATGTGCAGATGTTTAATAATGTTGATAGACTTAGTATCTTTTTGTACTTATTGGGAATTTATAATCAATTATTTGTTCTAGAGTGCTTTATATGGTAAACTTCTATAGAAATGTAATTTTTCTGTAGGGTATTGTAGCTTAGAAACAGGAACTTTTAGGGGGGAGTTTTAATAACACGAAAGTAATACAACTAAAGTGATAAGTGTTAAGAGAAGCAATAAGTATGTCCTTTTTGCTAAATTGTGGCCCCTGTGAAATTGGGAGATACCTGAGCAATTAGGTGACACTTGAGTATCAAGTATCATACACAAAGATCAACTCAAAAGGAATAAGGATTTAAATTATAGTCTATAAAAGAAGCCACAGGGCCAGGGATTTAGCTCACATGCATAAGCACCTGCCTTGCAAGTGCCGGTACAAAAAAAAAAAAAGAAGAAGAAAGAAGCCACAAATTAGATGATACTTGTGAAATTAGGTGATACCCGAGCAATTAATTTTATAGAATTAATTGAATCTAATGTCAGGTAATCAGTTTGTACTATTTGAAGCTAATCATGGCTTTGGAAAATGCGAAATGGACTTTTAAAAAGTTAGTGAAGATATTTTTTGTGGGTTGGGAGGTGGAAGAAACAATGTACTAAACTTTTAAGTTCTTTTGTTTATTTTTGTTTTGTTTTTATGATACTGGGGATTGAACCTGGTAGGTAAGAGCTCTGCCACTGAGTTCTATCTCCCCCCTTTAAATTAATTTTAAATACAGTGAGATTCATTAGAATCAGTTGTTCTCTATTCATTTTTTGTTTTTAAATTGTAAAATAAGTCAGAGGTTAGTAATAATTATAGAATTTTTTACTAATATTTAATTTAAACTTTGTGTGTGTGTGTGTGTGATATTGGGGTTTAAACTTTGGAGTGCCATGCCCTAGAGTTACATCCTCAGCCCTTTACTTTTTCACTTTTTGAGACATGAAGTTGCCCAGGCTGGCTTTGAATTTGTGACCCACAATTCCTTCCCACTTCTCCATTCATTCTCCTTAGATTTTACTGTGTAAGTCCATCACTGCTCTGTGATTATGCTAATGTCTTTTATTTATTTATTTTTTTGTTTGTTTTTGGTTTTTTATCCAACCAGAGAGATCAAACTCAAGACTGTGCGCTTGCAAGGCAGGCGCTTATGCTGCTGAGCTAAATCCCCAGCCCCTGTATTTTGTATTTTTGAGATAAGGTCTCATTCTAGTTCAGGCTGGGGCATGAACTCACACTGTGGCCCAGGCTGGTCTCAATCTTGCAGTGATGCTCCTGCCTCAGCTTCTGGTTTGCTGGGATTACAGGCCTGTGCCACCATACCTGGAGATGCTAATTTTTCTAAACAGTATTCATTTGGGTGACCTGGAGATGCTAATGTTTTCTAAACAGTATTCATTTGAGGTGTTAAATGTGTAGGGCCTATTGCTTAATTGTTTTAAATTTTCCTGTCATAATTTCAAGGACAGTTTTTTCTTTGTTTCTTTTTTTTTTTTTTACTGGCCTCAAACAGCATTCCTCCTACCACAGCCTCCTGAGTGCTGGGATTATAGGCATGCACCACTATGCCCAGCTACAAGGACAGTTTCTTAATACTCACTAAGAAAGGAAAAATTAATTTTTGTTTCTCATCATTGTTTTCCTGCCTTTTTAAGATAAAATGCTAAGTAATTTTCCTATATTATCCTATAGAGAGTATTTGAACTACATTTTCTGATCTTTTGTTAATTTATTCCAAGTTCTTAATTTCTGTATTTTACCTAACAGGTATAATTGATGTCCTCAAAGGAATGCGTGAAGTGGGTATAGAGCCCGATCCAGAAACATATTTAAGTTATGTGTTTCCATCCTTTGATAGTGTGACATCAGCACGTGCTCTTTTGCAGGTGAGTACAAGTGTGATTTGTAGTATAATTTTTTTTTAAGAGTAACAAAATTTATTGGGGAAAAGAATTGGGAAATTGGAATAACTCCTGCAAGAAAGGAAATATTCCGAGTGGATTGTACTTAATTGTGTAATTGAAGAGACTTTTGTTTTAATGTTTTATCACTTTATAAATATAAATTCACAGTAAATTTAGAGCAAGTTTCTTAACCTGTTTGCTTCAGTTTTCTTGGCTTAGGATGGTATTACTTGTCCTCCTGGTGGGAGGTACAGTATTGTGAATCAGGTGAGATCATGTTGATGAAAGTGCTTTCTAAACTTTACATCTGTTGTACATTACATAAAGCTATCTCCTAGGCTTTCTTAATCAAAAGTGTACCAAATGTTTATTAAATGTTCAGAAATACTAGGTGAAGCTGGATGTGGTGCTGCATGCTTAAAACCCCAAGATAGTGGGAGGCTGATCACAAGTTTGATCTCAGACTGGGCAGTTTAGAAATTTAGTGGGACCCTGTGTCAGAAAGGCCTGAGGATGGAGCTCAGCACAAAGCCCCTAGATTTTTTTTTTTTTTTAAGTAATACATAATGAGTGACTGGGAATTAATTTGATGTCTCCAGAGCCCCTAGATTTAATTCCTATTGCCAAAAACAAAAAAAGTCATTGCACTAAGGACTGTAATATGCTCGTATGTATATAATCTTCTGAAGTTTTGTAAAAATACTAGTTTAATATATATACACATATATATGATTTTTACTTTTAAGTTATGTTAAAAATACATTTTTTCATCTTTTAAAAAGCATGCAATATATATTCATTGATAAACTGGAAAATATTAATGTTAATATCACACAACTTACCCATGGTTCCTTGAGTCAGGCATTTTTGCTTAAACCATGTATTCTTTCAGATGGGAATATGCTTAAATCTCTCAGCAACAAGTAGATGATATTACTCCTATCATTTAGTGACTTTCCATTTAATACTTTCCCATTAGTAATTTGTAATCCCACAGATGCTCTTTTATGCTGTGCACTGTTTTATTGTATGGTCATACAGTAATTACTTTTTGTCATAATTTTATTGATTGCTTGATACTGTCTGTGCAGTTTTTCATATTGTGCTATTATAAAATGATTCAGCATGCGTAGCTGTTTTATACTCTCACTGTTTGAATGTCTACTTTGTATGCTTTAATTTTGTAACTTGAACAACTATTTCTAAGAGGACAGTATGTAATTTATCAACTAGTGATTTCTTATTGTTTATCTTTTTTTTTGAAATTCTGTATTATCTCTACCCTTTACATGCTTTTTATTTTCTTAAAAAAAAGAAAATATTGAGAATGTAAAAAAAATAAGTAAAATGATTCAGTAAATATATTTGTGTAAAGTATATATTTAAATTATTAAACAATTAACATTTGGGCAAGTGGTGTGACATACTTGGAGTTAAAGTCACTACAAATTCCAAAATATTATTTTAGTTCTATTCATTGAGTTTGTTTGACTTTTGAGGCAGAGGCTCACTATATAGCCTAGGCTGGCCTTGAACTCAGGGCGATCCTCTTAGCTTAGCCTCCTGAGTGCTGGGGTCACAAGCGTGTGCCACCTTGCCTGGCATATTCATTGAATATGTAATTTTTGTTAGAAAATTGTTTTGGTATCTTCAGTAGTAAACTTTCCTAGAAAGAAAAACTCAAGGGATAACATCTGTATATTAGATAAGCATTTAACTTGCAATATTAGAGCTCTATCTCAAAGCTTTTGCCAAAAATATTTAGTTATATGTTTTTATAGACGTTTTTAAAATGGTAAAGTATCAAAGAATGCTATGGTAAAAAGATATGCTAACTATAAGAAATGTATAGGATATAACAAAATTGAGGCATATTTTCATTGACATTTATTTTTAGGAAAATGAATGTCTACCTACAAGTAATTCATTTGATGCAGCTGAATTGAAAAGTGAAGCAATGAAAGGGAACTTAGACTTTGTTCTATCACTTTGTAAGTATGAACCGTTAGCTGTAAACTTCATAGGTACTGAGTCTGGTTACTGTAAGGGAATGCAGGGTAGTTCATGCAGTGCAAACAAGGACATTTGTGTATCTTGTTCAAATAGACGGATAAGCCAGTTTTTAAGTTGAACAGGAGATAATTTTAAATTTGGAAGGACTTTGAAGATACATGGTAATAAAAGAGTGGAGGTTGGGTTGGAGACCAGAAAACTCAGGTCCTTTGTATAAGTTAGCAGTTGGTAGGTGACCTGGAACAAGTGTCTTAACCTCTGCTTCAATTTCCTTAAATTTGGATCGTGCTGCTTGTCTCATGAGAATTGGATAAGATCTTACTATTGTGAAAATTAGGTGAGATCTTATTGATGAAAATTCTTAACACCCACAGTTTGACATCTGTTATGAAGAAAGGCATAGTGAGATTAAATGATTTGTCCAAGGTAATTAAGGGTGCCTTGAGCCAAAAGCAAGATTTTTTGACTTAATCTTTTTCATCATAGCACATTTTATTTTATTTTATTTATTTATTTTTGAGACAGGGTCTCGCTATGCAGTTCAGGCTGGCTTTGAACTCACTTTGTAGTCCAGGCTGGTCTCGAACTCGCAATTTCTGCCTCAGCCTCCCGAATGCTGGGATGCACATTTTATTTCTAACAAATGAATTTTTTTAACAAATAAAATTTCTTAAAAGTCTTTGATGTCACTGTCAAAGACAATTTTTTACATCAATGTTGTATTAATTGATGTTTTTGTTTCTTAAGAAAAATACATCGTTTGAAACCAAGACCTATAAATATATTAATTTTATCTCCAACAAATGTTAAAAGTTAATCTCTAATAAATGCATAGTCAAATTGTGCAGATAGAAGCTTTGTAAAACTAAGATTATTTTTACATGTGTATATTAGTTCATTTTATTATTCATATTATTAGAATACTAATTAAAAATAGTATCTAAGGGAAAAGCACAGTATCTAGTATGAAAAAAGGTGACTGTTAGATACAGCTATTTGTGTGAAAGGTTGTATAGTAATGCTGGCTGCATTCTGAGTGTATTGATTTGCCCTCACTCTGTATAATACATAGATTTTCCATACTGACAAGATGAAAACAGAAGCATTAACACAGGAGTCTGGGCTCTTAAGGTGCCTACACAAGAGCTGCCTTTTCCTTTTATCATTCCATCTATTCCACTTTATTGTCACCCTCTTGATTTTTCCAAGTTGTTTGTTGCTAAGGAAACTAGATGCTTTTTGTCAGCATCCAGTTTGCTGAGATGTAAGATTAAAAACAACAAACCCAACTTGACAATATTCTGTGAAATACTATTTTGAATAGTACAAATATACATTTTTAAGAAGTTGTTTATTAAATGTGAAGAAGGAAAATGCCAGGGACAGTCAGACTAAAGAAATACTAAAACTTCCTTCTGTTAGCACCTTCTCTTCCCACTTGGGTCTTTGAAGAACAGTTGTGTGATTGCTGCTGCTTGCTTTGGGCAGCACTTAGGAATGCACTGTTGGTTACTGCTTCACAAGGATGGGTTTTCTTGCTCAGGTTTGTGTAGGGTACTAGGATACCTCTTTGCACATGCATCTGTAGGTGTGGCGAGTTCATTGATGAACCAAAATTAAAGGTAGCATGAGGCATGTGGTTGTGTCTACTTTAAAATTCCTTGAATGACTAAGTGCAAGTCATTTTTTAAAATTATTTTTTAAGTTTTCAAATGCTATAAAATCAGTGAAAAACTTAAATTACTTGTTCAGGTGATAGAATAGTTGATCTAAAACAATTCTTATGTGTAATTTTTTTATTTATACTTAAGTGAGTTGAAAAATTTTACAAATGATTGTGATTCCTCTGATCCATTTTTCTAAAAATTAAACCATGTATTTGTTTCACTTAAATAGTATTGTCTTCAGAATTTATTTCTATTGAGAATTCTTTTCTTACTCTACTCACCTTGTGTCATTCAGAAGCTAATTTACATTTATAGTAAAAAGATGAAATCAGCTATTTACAACATGACACCATTATAATAAAATTGCAGTGAAAAGTAAATTGAGGTACCTACAGTGGTCCAGTGCCTTCTAGCCATGGCAAAGGTCATATGAAGAAGCAGTATAAAGGCTGGATGTGTTGGTTCAAACCTGTAGACTCAGCACTTGGGAGGCCGAAACAAGAGGATGTGAATTTGAGACCAGCCTGTACTACATAGTATAATTGTGTCTACAAGGAAAAAAAAACAATGTGTGATCTTACACTGAGGCAAATCACACTTATAGTATCATTATAGAAATATGCAAGGTTGTTGACTATTAAATGACAAAATAAGTAACATAGAAAACACAACTCAGAAAAATAAAAGATTAATACAAATTGGTTATGTAAAAGAGTTAAAGACTTATTTTATTAGGATTTTATTAGGTCATTGATTGTGGTGAAAAATTGGATGAGAAAGTATGAATGGTTAAACAGAACCCAACAATAGTCTTAGAATAAAAATATGTTCTCACTTTCTATCTTAAAAGGATAGGTTATTGCATGGTGCTGTAGTATCTAGTACCACATACCTCACTTGTGTAGCAGTGGGATTCAGGTTTGTTGACATAATGACCATTATCACTGACATGTTTACATCATGAATCTTTAAAAGGATGGTGTATATTACAATCATGTACAGTAGTACCTTGCTTGGTTCATGAACTTAATGTGTTCTAAGATTTTGGAAAAGATGACCACGTTTGTGTTTGTGTGGGAGTGATGGCCACGGTTGTGTTTGTCACTCGGTGCAGTTTGCAAACAAAAATAAAATTTTGCCAAATACTTCTGCTTGCAAACCAAATTGGAGACAAAAGCATTCATGAACCAAGGTACTATTGTTTTACCTAATTAATTTTATATGAAGATATTTTCATTTTTTAAATAAGATTTCTCAGCTGAAAGTTGAAAAGCATCAGTAAAATGTTATCAAATAAGTTGGTAATTCAGGATTTTTTAATTGTTATATTTAGTCTGAGATTTATTTATTGTTTTCTTTTGTAGTGGAATCAAATACATTGCCTTTGTCATTTAATTCTTTGAGAGGAAGCTTAATTCTAGGCTTTAAGAGGTAAGATGAGCAATTTACATGTTTTCATCTGAAATAACTTTTTCCTTCTAAATATGTAGTCAAAATGAATTTAAGTAGTCTTTTATGTAATTGTTCCCAAGAACTGAAGATTGGTTAAGATCTGTTTTCAGAAAGAAAGCTATTTGAAGACGACAAGTTGGGTTAATAGTCAAAGTTGTGTGTACCTTCAGTTTATGTTTGTTTGTTTTTGGGTAATCCAACCCTGGACCTTGCAATTGCCAGGCAGGCACTGTACCACTGAGCTATAACATAACCCTGGCCCCCGTTCAGTTTATTTTTTGAGCATTTAATTACAAGGTGACTTTATTCTGTATAATATTACTACCCTTTTCTGTGTGTTGAATGAAAGTTATTGATCCCCCCACCCACCTTTTTTTGTTTGTTTTTTGAGACAGTGCAGATCAAGCTGACCTTGAGCTCACTATGCAGTTCAGGCTGGCCTTGAGCTAACTTTGTAGCTCAAGCTGGTCTCAAACTCAGGTCGATCCTCCTGCTTCAGCCTCCCAAGTGCTGAGATTACAAGCTCGTACCATCAATGCCTGGCTTGCTTGCTTTCCTTTGTTTCTTTCTGTTAGTACAATGAGGAAACTGAGGCAAGCTAACTTTATTTTTTAAAAAAGACTATTTAGCTCATAGTTCTAGAGGTTCAAAGGCTTCAGCTCAGCTATGGTGAGGCCCCTTTTCACTGCAGTACATCACTCTCTTGACTCAGTCTGGCAGGAGCGCCAGAGTCCTGTGAGAACTCCTGTAGTCCTTTCCAAAGGCTGGTTCCCAGTCACACAAGGACCCCCTTATCAGACCCCATTCTTGCCATTTTCCACTTCTGTTATTTTGAAAATACTCAAAAAGGAAGTTAAAAAAGAATTTTTTCCTACATAACCTTCTATCTAGATTCACCAGTTATTCAGACCATATTGTATTTGCCTACTTCCCTTCTCTCTCTCTCTCTCCCTCTCTCTCTTTCTCCCTCCCTCTCTCTTTTTGTCTTTTTGAGACAGGGTCTCGCTATACAGTTCAGGCTGGCCTTGAGCTCACTTTGTAGTCTAGATTGCTCTCGAACTTGCAATGATCCTCCTGCCTCAGCCTCCTGAGTACTGGGATTACAGGCATGAGCCACCACGCCTGGCTAATTTTTTGCTATATTTACAGATGGTTTTTTTTTTTTTTTTTTTGCTAAACCATTTGTAATTTTAGACATGACACAATCTCAGCATAAGAATCTCTTTTTAAGAATAAGATCATAAGCGTGGTGGCTCATGCTTGTAATCCCAGTGCTTGGGAGGCTGAGGCAGGAGGATCGTTGCAAGTTCAAGACCAGCCTAGGCTACAAAGTGAGCTCAAGGCCAGGCTGAACTGCAGGGAGACCCTGTCTCAAAAAGACCAAAAAAAGGGTCATATATAGTATTAATATTACGGCTAAAATAGTAACAATACTGTATCACCTAATATAGTACATGATCCATATTCAGATTTTCCTAGGTTAAAAAGTTTTCTTTGATGCCTGTTTTACTTTTCATTGGACGATTCAGTTAAAATGCATCCATTTCATTTTGATTGCTATGTTTCTTCTCTCAATCTAGAACAATTCCCTTACCTTTTTTTTTTTTTTTCCTGGCATTGAGTTTTTAATGAGGAGTCTAGATTAGTTTCCCTGTAGAATGTCTCTCCCACATTTTGTAAATGTACTTTTTTTTTCATGGAGAATCAAGAGTAGACATTTTTAGCAAGAACATCCTGTGACACAAGAAGTAGCCATCTCTTAGGATGTTCTTGCTAAAAATGTCTTCTTTTTTTTTTGAGACAGGATCTTGCTGTGTAACTCAGGTTGTCCTCAAACTCACAGTGATCCTCCTGCCTCAGCCTCCTAAGTGCTGGGACTAGAGGCATCACCATGCCCCACTACTAATTTTGTCTTTCCTTCTGTATTTGTAATATTAACGATTTCTGATACAAATCTCAATATTTTTTATATTGTTCTATGGTGGAAGCAGGGGGTTGTTTTATAGACACCTCCAGAAACCCCCATTGCAGGAAAGAAAAGAGGTTGTCTTCTGTGCACTGACCCCTCTTTTTCTTTTGTGTTGCTGGAGATTGAACCCAGGGCATGTGCACTGAGCTTCATCCCCAGCAGCTTTTATTTTTATTTTTGAAACAAGGTCTCAGTAAGTTGTCCAGTCTGGGCTCAAACTTGTGATCCTCCTGCCTTAGCTACCCATGGTGCTGAGACTTACAGATTTGTACTACTATGCTTATTTGTTGTTGCCTTTTCTTTAGCCAATAAAGTTCCACTTTTGTGTGTGTTTGTGTGGCGGGGTTGAACTCACGACCTGGCACTTACCTGGCGGGTGCTTATGCTACTGAGCTAAATCCCTGGCTCCACTGTTTTGTTGTTTTGTTTTGTTTGAGTCTTTGAAACAAGGTCTTAATATGCATTTCCGTTGAACTCACTTTGTAACCCAGGCTGGCCTCGAACTCACAGCAGTCCTCCTGCCTTAGCCTCCCAAGAGCTGGGATTAGAGGTGCATTCTTTTAACCTATAGCTTTATGTACAAAGAAAAAAAATCTTGCCCTTAAAAATAAAATCTGAAAAGTGTAGAATACATAATCAATTGGATAAAAATGGTAAAGCCAGATTTTTCAAAAAGAATCCATGTTGCTTTAATTATGGATATATAGTTTTTCTTGATAAAAGACTTGAAAAGCTTTTCCACTTAAACTTCTAGGTCGTTGGCAGTTCTTTTAACTTCACTAACCTTACTTCCCCTCTCCTACCTCTGGTACTGGGGATTGAACTCATAACTTTATGCCTGCCAGGCAGGCGCTGTGCCACTAAGCTATATCCCTAGCCCTAACCTAACATTTTTTAGTCAGTTTGAAGGGCATTTGTTATATTTTACAGATAGGCTATGCATAATGACACACACCTGTAATCTCAGCACTTTGAGCTTTTTAAAAAAATTTATTTAAGAGTAGGCAAGGTTTATTGGAGACTAGGAGTGGAGAATAGGGATAGCCCCTGAGAGACAGGGCCAGTCCCGAGGAGGTTGCTGCCAAAGTCATCTCTCCCAGAATGTTTTATAGGACAGCATCACCAGGTGTATACAGTGTGGGTCAGCCTCCAATCAGCTAATAAGATTACAAATACAGCCACTTAACTAATACTGACCCAGTGGGGGAGGGAGACATATAGATGACATCATTCTTCGTTTTTGTTTTGTTTTTGTCTTTTTGAGATAGAGTCTCGCTCTGCAGTTCAGGCTGGCCTTGCGCTCACGTTGTAACCTAGGCTAGTTTCGAACTCGCAGCTATTCTCCTGCATCTGCCTCGAGTGCTGGGATAACAGGCTTGTGCCAGCACGCCCAGCTACACATTATGAATCTTGATTAATAATCTATAGCCTTGGTCTTAGTAAGTGAGAGATAATGGTCTGTTTCTATGGGAAACCCCAAAAGGGTGGTAGCAATTACAGTATAATCTCAAGCTTCCATTCATTCCTTGGAAGTGTGTAAATCTTCCCATTGTCTTTGAGTTTTTAGTGATTTTCGGATTATATTGAATAGGCAGGACTGGGGGTATAGTTAGAGGTAGAGCACTGGGCCGCCATGCCAACTGCTGGGTTTGATTCAGCACCACCCAGAAAACTAAAACTATGTAGACCTGCCTGCTCCTACAGACAGTGTACCTGACTGTTACCTTTTCCCTATTTGTGCTATTTAATTTTATGTTGTTTTTGCTGTAATTTTTTTCTTTGCTGTTGCTCTTGGTGATTTTCAGTACACTTAGCCTGTACCTTTTTTGTTTTTTTTTTGCCTTTTGAGACAGGGTCTTGCTATGTAGTTTGGGCTGGCCTTGAGCTCACTTGGTAGCCCAGGCTGGTCTCAAACTCCATGATCCTCCTGCCTCAGCCTCCCAAATGTGCTACCGTACCCAGCTTAGCCTATACACATTTATAACTTGATATTTCTCATGTAATGTGCATTGGGAAATTAGGCAACCTAAATCATAGTAAGGAGAAATAATAGGTTCCAAATAATGGCATAAATATATATATATCTATATATAGATATAGATAGATAGATTTTTTTTTTATGACAAGGATTTTGTAGCCACTGTTGTAATTATCCTTTGTTCTGAAGACAGTAGACTAATGTGTGGAGTCCTGACCAAGAAAGAGATGTATTCAGAATGTATTTCATCTGCACACATTGACTTTTTCTTCTAGACATTCAGTTTGGGTCTAGGATCTAGGTTCTCCCTCTTTGTGCTGGGGCCTGGAAGTCTCCAGATAAACTGGGGCAATCATAAGGGCTTACCAAGTTGCTTTCCCCTCCCTCAAGTTGTTTGCCTTCTCTAGCTATTCCTTCAGTTCCCCTCCCCCAAGTTGTTTGCCTTCTCTAGCTATTCCTTCAGTTGGGGTTTGTGGAGCTGTGGTTCTTGTTATCTTTCTAGAATGTCCTTCAGAACATTTTGGAGTGCTGGTTTGGTGGTCATGAATTTCCTCAAATGTTCTTTGTCATGAAAGTACCTTATTTCTCCATCAGTTTTGAAAGATAGTTTTGTGGGGTACATCAATCTGGGTTGAAAGTTGTTTTCCTTTAGAACTTGGAGCACTTCACTCCAACCTCTCCTTGATTTGAGAGTTTGTGCTGAGAAGTCTGCTGTGATTCTGATGGACTTTCCTTTATATGTGATTTGTTTCTTTTCTCGAGCAGCTTTTAAGATTCTGTTATTGTGTTAAATTTCCAGAATCTTGACTAAGACTGGCTATAGTGGTGCTTTTTTTTTTTTTTTTTGCTTGCACATTCCTAATTGGAGTTCTGTGTATCTTGTTTATCTCTATGTCAATTCTTTTTCTTTACCAGGAAGGTTTTCTGTAATGCTGTCTGTAAACATTTTTTAATGTCATTTGTGGTGTCTCCTGCTTTTTTATTAACTCCAGTTAATCTTAGTTGAGTCTACTTTATCTACTAGCTGCTGGATTGATTTCTCGTAGTCTTTTGCTATTTTTGAGAAATCTTTCTTTTCCTGGTTGCTAATTGTAAGCCTGTCTTTAATATCTGAGATCCTGTCTTCTCATTGGCCTAATCTGTTTCAAATACTTTCAGTGGAGTTTTTATTCTCCTGGATATCTGCTTTATGGATTCCATTTCTTTCCTGTGCTGAGCTTCCATAATTTTCTTAAGCTCTTCTATCTTTTTTCTGTGACTGCCCTAATGTCACTAAGCATGATGTGTATTTTGGTAATCTCTATAGTTACTTGAGAGATTATTTCTGATTTCATTTTTTCCAGAGCCTCATTCAATTGCTTTATTTTTACCACTTCAGAGACGCCTAGTGGGGGCTTTCTGATTGTCCTACTTCACTGCATCTTGGATTTGCCTGTGGTGAACTGGATGTCCAGGGCTGCAATTTTTTTTTTTTGTTACCGGAGATTGAACTCGACCTTGGGCTTGCCCAGGCAGGCACTTATACTGCTGAGCTAAATCCCTGGCCCTGGGGTTGCATTTTGCTTGAGTGTCTTCTCATTTTCTTTTTTCTCTCTTTTTAGTTTAATTCCTGAGGTGATGCTTGTAAGTTGTGTATGGTGGATTCCTTTATTGCTAGTATTTAGAACCCTTAAGTGATGACTACTTCTCTGAAATATCTTCCAGGCTTTACTGGTTCTGAGTTTTGTGTCTGTTGGAAGATCTTACCTTTCCAGTTTGTTGGAGATGAGAAGTTGTTGTTTGTTTGGCCTACTCTCTGGTTCTTTGGCACTGTGCCACCATAGTTTCTGTGACCTCTAGTTAATCTCAGTCATGGAATACCAGGACCAACAGCTGTTTAGAACAATTATGTCTATAGTGGTACCAAAAGCATCAAAGACAGCTTAGAAAATGACAAACTGAACCTACCCTTAATTTTTTAACCATATGAACTAGATTTACAAATACATAAGAAAATGTAAAGCAAACCAGAGAAAGGAAAAAAGAAAAAGAAAAACTAGCAGTCCACTTTCCGGATTCTGTTTGGTTTCACTAGTAGATATCCTGTGGAGATAGAGTCCCAAATCTTGCCACGCCAGCAGTAGCTTTTTGGTGGGGTAGTGGATAATTTCAGCAGCTCTGCCCTGAGACCAGATTCTTTGGGCTTGCCACAGTACAGGCAGTTTCCACGGATCTGAGCCCAGCTGGGAGCTGCTGGACGAAGCTGGTAGCAATTCTGGGTTTTGAGCTGAGCCGGCCCTCTCCAAAATGGCACCCTACTGATCACTCTCCTGTGGGAGGACTAAGTCCTAAGCACTCAGTGCCAGCCAGTGCAGTCCTGCACAACTGCTGCTCCCCTCCACTGCTGCGTCTCTGCAGAGGCCTCCTGTGACCGAGACTGTACGTCCCCAGCTTCAAACAGCTCCTCTCGCACAATGAGTCCCATCTCAGGGAGAAGGCACCCCTGGCTGTGGCTTTCTTCTTTGTTGAAGTTTTTCTTTACACTCTCTCTATGGGCTTCAGTTCACACTCCAGCTTATTCCTGGGCCCGGGGACCCCCTTCTCTCCTTGTCTTCTTCACAATGCTATATTCCAGCGTCTGGACAGTACCTCTCTCAGAGAGGCTGTTGTCTCTGCTGCTTACCACTCTACCATCTTCCTGGAAGTCCCATGCTGCTTTCCTTTCTTTCATGTGTCACAGTTTTCTACTGCTGCTGTCTGATGTCTGAAATCATTATTTCTGATTTTTCACTTATTTGCAATGGGGACAGATCCTATCCCTATTAGATCTAATTGTTGCTGGGAAGGTCCTGTCCTCTAGTGTAAGGATGAGATGGTGTGACAAGTTTCTTTAAGATGACCTTCAGGCTCATTGATTCCCTGGGGTTACTCACGGGATTCTGTGAGCCTTCAGCCTTTAGTTATACTCTCCAGGACGATTTATTGCAGCATACAAAATATAGTTAGTAAAAAGGCACTTGGCAAACTCTACAAGAAAGCAGACACAAACCTTTACTAATAGAGACACATAAGACATGCTTGTTCCTCCAGCAGTAAATTGTACTAACATGAAGTGTCTATCTGAGGAACTCACTTTGAGAATCCAAGGTTTTTATTTTATTACATCAGTAATGAAGGTATTCTCTACTTCACAGGAACCATGATTCTGGACTCCTAAAAGGAAACTAGGTATTCAGCCTAAACTAGTAAGCAAGCCATTCTTTTTTAGGGAATGATGGGAACTTTCCTGAAAATTTAAGTTTTCAAGTGCCTGTTGAAGGCTAGGCTTGCAAACAGATCTTTCTAAGGAGATCAGCTTATAGGCTGATATTTTAACTGCTCAGATGGGCAAAAGTAAAGTAGGGCTTCAGCAGTGGAAATAATAAAAGGTGTGTATGAAATTGTGGAGGTTAAGTTTACAGGGTATAATGACTTTGTGTATTAGTGGTCAAGAGAGTAAGATTAACCAAGATGAGGAGAGAGAATTAGATTACTGTTGAATGTATTAATTTTGAGAAACCTATATTTTCCATAGAGTGCTATTTGGCAAAGAACAGAGTTGGATTAGGATATGGTTATCTCCAGGTGGGATTTGGATGCCACCTACAAGGAGGGTATGAAATCATTGAATGGAACAATATAGGACAGTGATTCTTAAATTCCTTGAGCCATAGATTCCTTTGAGGATTGTTGGAAGCTCATCATCCCCCACTCAAAAAATGCATAATGTAAAATTATAGCTGTAATTTAATGTGGCTCGTGAAGTACTTCCCCTCTGTATAAACATTTATTTTATTTATTTTGAAGGTAGTAAAAATACAACAGAATATGACAGAACAAAGCCAATCAAGACAAGGCAGTGAAATTGGTATAGAACTTCACAGTAGAGTACTGGGATAGTAGTAATAGGTACTATAGTAAATCTCATTATCTTCACAGTAGTTGTCCAGTCAATTAGGTATATCGAAATCAAACCAAAAACAGAACATTTGAAGGAGAGTATTGAATAGAGAAACAATCATAATAAAACATAACAGTGAAAACAACCTCTGCCTTCAAACAGAAGACAGAAGGAAATCCCCCATGCTTGCCGCATTGTGTATGGTCATCCACCCAAGAGATGCTCAGACCTCTGTCCCAGTTGCTGTGTGGGTGGGGGGATGTTGGATTTTCAGCTAGGCTCACGGGGGCCGCTGACTGGTTCTTCTGGCTCACGCCAGGGGTGCTTACCAAGAGGGCAGACAAATTGCCTTTTTGTGCTGCCACCTAAGTTCCTCCATGGTCAGATCTCAGGAGCCTAGAAATGATCTAAACATTCATTTTAGAAACTCAGATTTTAAAAAGGTATATTCCATATTTTTCTCTGTATAGAAAAAGACATCCTTAAAAGGTTTTAGAGGTTTTATGTTTTTTGTTTTTAAACAGAAATGATACCATTCTTTACATCTGGTCTTAATGCCTAGTTCAATACATGCAAAAGATTCCAGAGTAAGAATATACTGTAATTTTTCAGTCACTCCCCTATTGTTGGACTCAGATTGCTTCAAATTTTTTGCACTACTAAAAAAAGCAAAGTACTATGTTAACACATTCATAACGGGGCTGAAACTCATATGTCTAGCTGCCTGGTGGCTTCAACTACCAGTGGTATGTGCATGACTATCCAATGCATGACTATATCACTTCTGCCACCAATGTCACAAGCAGCCTAACGGGACAGTCATGCATACACCATTGGTGGTTGAAGCAGCCAGTAACACACACACACATATTAATTGAAGTGGAAACAAATCCAGTCCATTATATTCATTTCTGGGAAGGGGCTTTCCTTTAGTTTAGAAATAATGTGACAAGAATCTCTTTAAGATCACGCTCAAGTCCAGTGATTCCCTTGGGGTATATGTATGTAGTTTTTCCCTCTTAATTAGTAGAACCGAAAAAGGAGGCTTTTTATTTCAAAAGGTATATAATCTGTATTTTAAAGGCTACTGCCATATTACTTTCCAAAAGAAGTTTTATTAGTTCATACCTGTAATTTCACACATCTGCTAGCTATGTATGAGAGTACCCATTTCCCTTTTAGTTACAGAACATTGTAATGCTTTTTAAATTTGGCTAATACATAAATTCTAGCTCAGTGTATAATTTATACTTGGCATCATTCCTGACGACTAAGCAGCGTTAGAACATGTGTTTATCTACTTATTGGCTATTTGGATTTCCTCTCCTTTGAAATACCTATGTAAATCTGTTGTCTGTTTTCTGTAAGGTTATCTGCTTTAACTTACCAGTTTGTAAGATACTATATTTCTTGTCTGGTTTTTAAGTTTTATCTCCCCTGGGATTTTTTTTTTTTTTTTAAATCTTGTAGAGAGATGAGAAGGAAATCTGTGGGTGATATTCTGGGTAGTTAATGGAAGGAGTCCATGAAGAAAAGGAAGAGATGAGATAGACTGAGAACCAATAGAAGCAGTAGGGAAGAAACCAGTGAATTATCTATTTCGTTTCAGATTACTTGTACTTTTATTTGAAAAAACCATGCCCAGGAGCCTCTAGTGTTCTTGACATAGACTTAGTAAGAATGTGTTAATTCATCTTTTTTGGGCATGTACTTAAATATATAGATTCTTTAAAAAACAAAAAATTATATATATATATTGTCTTTTTGAGACAGGGTCTCATTATGCAGTTGAGGTTAGCCTTGAGCTCACTTTAAAGCCCAGGCTGATCTTAAACTCACAAGGATCCTCCTGCCTCAGCCTCCCGAGTGCTGGGATTACAGGTGTGAGCCACCACGTCTGGCTCTAAAACTATATTTTACCAATTAATTTTCTTACAAATAAAAATGTCAGGTTGTGATAACTTGGCATTATTCATGAGAATATGTACATAATTGGAAATAACTGAAAATTCAAAGTGTGACTGATGAATTGCAGTCCTGTATCTCAGCGTTAATGTAGCCAACCTCTTATTTGATGTTGAATCAAATACTTTCTCTTTTTGTCAGCACAATCAATACAATCACTGAAACAGTTACTTTCTGAGCTTCTCAGGGGCCCATTGTAAGCTAGCAATATTAGAATTCACTGAATGACCAGGAGAAAGCTAAGTATAGATTGACATTGAATCACTCCTCACCAGTGTCACTGCCAATGGAATCCATGTTAACTTACCTGAAAGTCCTGTACATGTTAGCACGTAAGAGATTCGCAAAAGGTGGTTCCTTATCAAAAGTTAAGAATCTAGTAAGTTATATAGAACATTGTATTTGGATACCAGTCACTTTATGAAACAGGGAAAATTGCATTTTACTATTGGAGTGTAAGTTTTAGAGTAGTTACCTACTTTTTACATATGTATGCATGTATGTATTTTTGGTCTTTTTTGTTGGTGTTGTTTACTACTTTCTTTTTTGGTACTGAGAATCAAACTCAGGGCTTAGCACTCGCCAGGCAGGCACTGTGCCGCTGAGCTACATCCCTGCCCATTACCTACTTTTTACTAAAACCTACCTGATAGTGGTAGTACTAGGAGCAGTAGGTCTAGGGCCTAACAGGCGATAGTTCATAGCACGTGGACTGCAACCTGTGTTGGCTCAGTTTGTTTTTGTTTTGTTTTGGTTTTTTTTGAGACAGGCTCTTGCTATATAGTTCAGGCTGGTCTTGAACTCTATGTAGCCCAGGTTGCCCTCAAACTCACCACAATCCTCCTGCCTAATAAGTCTTCTGAGTGCTGGGATTACGGTATCTGCCACCATGCCTGGCTCAGATTTATTTTTATGCTATCCCATAGTATTTTTGGTAAACTGTTTTTGTATCTTTGGAGAGTAGTATTTCTGTGGAAAGCTAGTATTTCTGTATGATAAGTTCAAGAAATGGTAGATGAGTGATAATCGTATGTAATCCTTCCTGTAGTTTTCCATTTTATAAAATTATGTCCTCTATTAATATCTGACAGTAAAGTCATCTGTAAAAAACTACATAAATTTAAAGTTTAGGATGATTTTATTGAAAATTATTAGGGAATTTTTACTTTTAACCCCTCCCCCCCCCTTCACAATATAAAACCAACCGTCTTAAAGGGTGTTTATTTTGTCTTTTTGAGACAGGGTCTTGCTATGCAGTTCAGGCTGGCCTTGGGCTCTCTTCGTAGCCCAGGCTAGTCTCATATTTGCAAAGATACTCCTGCTGCCTCAGCCTCCTGAGTGCTGGATTTTTGGAGTGCTCCACCATGCCCAGATTTTAAAGGGTATTTAGATCTGACTAATAAATTAGTGAATTCTTATGTCAAATCCAGGGCAAAATGATGTTTAGAATCAGTACAACAACTTCTTTTCCAGCAATAGCGTTAAACAAAGTCCAGATGAAAAAGAGAAGGGGTATGTGCTTTGTATATACTGAAAATTCTACCACTAAAAGTATTGAGTGATTTTTAAGACATAATGACAACGAAGCTAGTTCAGAACATGGCTGGGAATATAATATACGTGAAAGAAAAATTTTTCAGAATTAGTGTGGAGGCATGCATCTTTAGTACATAGAAAAAGGGTTCTGTAGTCTATAGGGAATGACTTTCTGGCCAGTGGCAAGCCTGAATTTGGCCAGTGGGAGTCTGTATGCTGAAGTGATCTTGTCTTTATATGTTGAAAAAAATCAACTTTCTGATTCTAAAATTTAGAAACAAAAATTAACCCTACTGAAGTCACCAAGTTTAATGCTACATTTTTAAGGTGCTCTTTTTAGCCATTGAGTTTCTCGCTGATGACAGCCTGACTGTGCACCTGAAGTGAAAGATAATAGGATGATTTGTTTGCTGTAAATTAGGTCGTGGATATTGTAAAAAATGAACCAGAAGCTTAAGCAAAAAATAACGAAGAGGTTAGGGTTCTCTTGTTTGTTTTCTGTGCCTTCTGGTCATGGCAAGTTAACATTTCTGTGTGCTACCTTGGACAATAGAAACAAACCTACCGTGTCTATGATGCTTTGCCAGTGGGTTTTTTTTTTTTTTTGGTAGTAGATGCTATCTGTGTCTCTAAAGTAGTATTAAAAAGTTCTGAGTTTTCAGGTGTTATGGCAAATGCCTACAATCCCTGCTACTTAGAAGGCTGAAGCAGGAGAATCAAAAGTTCAAGGCCAATTTGGGCAGTGTAGTGAAACTTTGTCTTAAGATGAAATTTAAATAAGGGCTGGGGTGTAGCTCCGTTGTGGAACACTTGCCTACCATGGGAGGCTCTGCGTTCAGACCTCAGTACCATGAAAAAAATGTTCTGTCAAGATTGTTTTCATTTATGAGGTGTTTGTGTAAATGTTGGCATTGCTTTGTTAAATTTATAAAAGTTCTGCTGGAGTTGCACAGTTTTTTAGACTTTTGTCTGTAATAGGGCTAAAATACTAATATTCTTTCATGATTTTACTTCTAAATTCCATTTCCCACTGGAAGAAACTCAAAGCTGAAACCAGCCTTCTGTAAATACGCCTTTAGCACTTTCTTCAGCCCTACTCTTCTAAGATTAAAAAAAAGATACAAATTAGATTTAGAGAAAACAATGTCATTTTTCCAAATTCTGCTTCCTCAAAAACTTTCATTTAGAGTAGAGAAAAAGCATCAATTAACATGTTAATCAAATAGGAAATGCTAAGGCTTATAGTAAATAACTGAATTCTGAGGAACTTCACTGTTAGTGGTAAGAACTTGGAAATTCTTTTTTTCTTTTTTGTGAACTAAACTGTACTCATGTAAAGGAGTGTCTGAAACCTAAGTGTACTGTATCAAAAATGAATGACAATAAATACCTGTTACTTGAGATAAGGAAATGGGGTATCAGTGGTAGTTTAAGAACCTGTGTGTGTCTCTTACCCACAGCCCCTTGTTGCCTTGACTTGGGTGTAGTTTTTCCCTTGCATGTATTCCCAAACGATACGTTATTAATTTTGATAGAATAAGTACAGTAATGAGCAGATCCCCAGCAGTAAGGAAAAACACTACTGAGTGTATTGAGTCTTCCAAGAGCATAAAATATGAACAGTCTTTGCATCAGGATCTGACTTTTTTCCCTAAAAGTTCCTCTTCCAAGGAAGTCAACAAGAAAGTTCATGCATGAGTCATGAAAAGCATAGAGTTCCCTGTATTTGGGCAATCTCTAACCAACTGCTAGGCATCTGACAGAAATATCAGCAGATATTCAAGCGTATTCTGCAGCTAAGCCCACTGTGGTCTTTGTTGAACGTTCAGGAGTAAGTCAGAATAGAACACTTTATTGAATGAAGTGAATACCCTCAGTCCAAGCAGCAGGGCATAGAGAGGAAAGTATTTCATTAGTACCTGGTTAAAACAGTACAAGTCAATGCTATAGATACATTGATACTTTAGTTAAAGATGTATAGTGACAACAATGTCAAGTTTAAAAAGGCCTATGAATTTTTGTGAGTTGTATGTATATTATAGACATTCTTTAATGACTTAGTTACAGTCCTGAGACCAGGTCATTAAGTGGATTGGTTGCTAAATGAGGAATTGTATATAGTATGTGCGTTACAATATTCAGAGCAAAGAAACGGTTGAATTAACTCCCAAGTTGACTTCACTTTATTTGCGAAGCTCCTACCTGCTGTACTGTAATGTGTAACAACATAAAACTGCGGTACTGTACTTTGCAGTACAATTAGCACAAATTACAGTACTGCTTAAAGTATATTGTGAAAAAGAATTTGAGGCTTTATGAACGATATACAGAACTGCTTAAAAAAAGATGGGTTGTAAGTCTGAATAGTGTACTTTGGCTGTAAATATGAACAGTTATTAAACAGGTACATCATTAAATGAGGAACACCTGTACATTTACTATGTTAAATTACCATGAAAACATAATTTGTCATCTTAAAGTTTAAATTCAATAAAACTTGTAGATATCAAATATATAAAGCTTACAAATGACTTAAGATCAATGTTCATTTATCCTGTTTTGTAAATAGTTTCTTATTTAAATAGGGAAAATTTGAGTCACCCATTCTGCTTTGCTTTCTTTGAAATAATTCCAGATTTACAGAAAATTACTGTGTGGTACAGAGAACTGATGTATGCCACATTCACTAACTTCTAGCATTATACCACATGATTTACTGCCTGCACAGTCTTGTCGTTTTAAATAAAGTGGGGCTTTTTTTTTAGAATTATCTGGACTTAAATTTTATATATCATGACCCTTTTACCCTTTAATGTGTTAGTATGTAATTCTACAGAAGAAGGATATGCTTGGACAACAACAGCACAGTTGACAAATTCAGGAAGCTTAATGTTACCAAGATGTATTTTAGCTAATGTAATTCATGTTTGACTTTTATCAGTCATGTTCTTTTTAATGTTTCTCTCCTTCGTATACAGAATGCAGTTCAGGGATAGATGTTAGTTGTCATTTTTATTTAATTTTCTCTAATCCATAATAATTCGTCAGCCTTTGTCTTTTATGGCATTAACATTTTTTGAGAACACAGGTCAGTCATTTTATAGAATGTTCCTCATAATGGTTGTCCCGATTAGATTCAGGTTATACATTCCCAGCTGGAATACCATATTAGTAATAATCTGTCTTTTCAGGAAATTACATCTAAAGGGACACAGTATCCATCAGCAACTAATTAATGATGTTAATTTTGATCACTCATTGAAAGTATTTCATTTTTCCATTATATAGTTACTTTTTTTTCCACTATAAGTAACAACCACTGTATCGTCAGGCTTTAAAATCACCCATCGTCCTAGTCTGTCAAACTTGGACCCCAAGGTTTAGGAATGGCTCTTTAATGATTCTTATGCAAATCAGTTTATTTTGAAGATTCAAAGTGAGGGGTCACTCTACATTACATTGTCCTGGTAACTCAGCTTGATTGCCAAATATATATTTACTTGTTTTTTTTTAAATTTGTTTTTTTTTAAATTTGTAATACATTACATAGTATATTGCAGGTTCATTTTAATTTAAAATGTTTTTTAAAACCTCTGGGTTTATTTTTAATCCTTTGCTGCCCTCTGCAGGTCTATGAATATAAAGCTATGGAGCAAAGTAAGTACTTATAATTTGGTGTATGTAAAAATCCATTAAAAGCAAAATTTTTACACATTATGCTGTTCTGCTGTAAGTTAATAGATTTAAAATCTTAGAAGTGGTATTTGTAAAACAGTAGGAAATTTGTTAGGAAAGTAGCCCTTGACTTTGTTCTAAATTTTTACTAAGACTTTGAGCTTTTCCAGAAGAACACTGTTAAAATTGCACAGTGACATTTGTCGTTTATTTTGATGTGTATATGTGTATACATTCGTTTGTGTTTCTATGTATGAATGGGATGCAGACCAACTTTATATTGCTACCTCTTTCAGGAGTTAACTGGTTATAGACAGGAAAAACAATTATGAACTACAGAAAGATTTTCAGCTTAATAAAATTAAACAATTGAAATTTCCAATTTAAATATTTTTTAAAATATAGGTTTCATTCAATTCTTGAACTGTCACTCATACTGTATTGTCAAATCTAATAGTGGGGATATTTGCATTTAAAAGTGATTCTGTTTTGACTGAAGAGATTCCAATGTATCTTTGCTTCAAGTTTGGCATTAAGTATTGCTGTAATACATCTGATACATGGCTACATTTCTGGTAAAATTTGTCTACCAAGTGTGTGTTGATTAAAGGAATTTGTAAACGAAGACAGTTTTGTTTTTATTTTGAAAATTCTTGTTTCTATCCTACCCTTTGTGTTGCCATTAATTGCAGCATTGTTTTCATGGTGACCTATGATCAACTTGCCTAATTTTCCATGTTAGCTAATAAGTATCGCAGAAACCGACGCAGCTTGAGTTGTTAACACTTACACTGTTTTAAGGACAGATAGACTCAGTTGTAGAATACACATATAGTAAGTAGTTCAGAATTCTTAACCCATATCATTTTGGACAACTACTATATGTTTCTGTTCCATCTTCAGCCAGAGGCTATTTAGGCAACTGTTGTCTTCAGAGTTACAAGCCAGTACTGTCAGTTATGTAACAATTTTAATCATAAAATACATCTTTGGATTCTTCTAAATTAAAAATTTGCTGTTGGAATTAATGTTGAAAAATAAGTGTTACATAAGTCTTTTAGTGTTTGCAAATTGATAAGAATAACGAGAACAAACACATTTAGAACATTTGGTCCCTATTATTTTACTGCTGTTAATAGGAATACAAAGATGCCATTGAGTCCTAGAAAGTGTAGATTATATATACTGGTCCAGCATATTTTACTTTATTATTTCTATAAACTTTGATTTAAAAGGAGGACAGAGGTCCAGCTTTAGTAAGACCAAAAATATGATGAGAGATAATACTGGCTCATAATTCCTAACGCTATTTTCTGTTATAGCAATTAGTTTAAAGTGATGTAAAACAAATCACTTCAGAGTCTTTCTTTGTGACATTTCGTAAAACATTGTAGTTTTCCTTCAGCATGGGTTTGTTTTTATTTTTAGAAGACCAAACCTATTATTTAAAAACAAAACAATCTCCTTTGTGGGTTGAGGTGGTGTTGGATTACTGTGATATAGAGTAATACCTTACTGGGGAGAGGCTTTATTTCAAGAATTCAATTTCAGATTGTATTTGTTCTTGTTTGCTTTCCTTGCTGCAATTCACGAATTTTCTGTCTTACCAGATAACAGAATTGTTGTATAAGGATGGACGTTATTGCCAGGAGCTTTCAGGACCAACGGGTAGTGTTTCAATTTCAATGATTGTAACTTATCCACAAATCCATTCTTCTGTGTAATGACGGAGTAGGAGGATTACAGCAGTAAATAAACACTTTCTTTTTGGAAGTGAAATTTGAAAATATTTGGTTGAAAATCTTTATATTGATAACCTCAACATTTTTAGATCTATGAGGCATTTGCTTTTATTGTAATTATTAAAAGATAAGACTGGGAGACTTTCAGAAATCAAGGAAATGCTTCTTTATATCTGTTTTATTTCTATGGAAATAGACTTAAAAATCACTGATTCTTAGTGTTTAAATGATTTGAATGTGTGGATGTAGATATAAGTAGGAAAAATGTCTTGTGAATTTTTTAAAAAGACATTATTTTGGCATTTAATGATACTTAGGACATATAGTTTTCTTTAAGAAGGTACTTTTCCTGAAAGTTCCTATCTCTTATCATAGGCATTAACACATGACCCTATACACTTTATGCTTGAATGCATAGGAAAATTACTGTTGTTATAAAACATCTTTGTTAATCGTGGTTTTTCATTGGCTAATAGGTACTCTCCACAGGATTACTGTGTCTGCTTATTAAAATTATTTAACTTTCTAAACTCAACATGTAACAATCAACAATCCTTCTAATTTTATGCATTTTCCTAAATGTTGTCTACCAAAAAATTAGTGCAGAAATGTGTAAAGACTTTTTTTTTCCTCACTGCTTGTGATTTGGACAGGGGAGGGGTTAGGCCTTGGGCAGCACCACTTCTGTCACAGAGTGGTGGAAAAAGATAGATTGAAGTAAGATTCAGTACTGAAAAGCTGTCACTTGGTCTGAAAATAATTAATATTCCTTTCACTCACCAGTTAGATATGTGCTCCCAAACCACATAATCTCTATGCCTCAGTGATCATTGTTGCCATTTCAGAGCCTCTCATCAGGGTGACATCTCACACCAAAATGATTTCTTATAAATTAATCTTGATAACGTGACAGTCTCAGTAATTTTAGTGGAATGCTTTCTCTTGTTTTTTTCCACAGAAGCTGTTGGCTATTTTCTTTATAACTTGATTGACAGCATGAGTGACTCAGAGGTACAGGCCAAGGAGGAGCGTTTGAGACAATACTTCCATCAGCTAAAGGAGATGGTACCATTTCATTTTTTGCTATATAATGCCTGTCCTGCCTGACATGTATCTATTAGATTTGAAATTGCTGCTTTTAAGTACAACCAGACCACTTCTCAATGACATGCAAGAGTTGGAGACTTAAATTATGTCTGAGATAATTTCTGTTAGACAAATTTCAGTTTAGTTGTCTAAAACTCTGGGTTTTTTTTTCTTCCCCCTCTTCACACAGAATATAAAAATTTCTGAAAATATCTACAGAGGCATTCGTAATCTGCTGGATAGTTATCATGTTCCTGAATTGATTAAGGTGTGTGTGTGAAAATAGTAATCAATTTTATGAAATGTTTAATTTATATATAAAAGCATGTTAAAATAATATTTAAATGTAAACATTTTTATTTCGGTGACAACCAAAGATTTTTATTGTTTGTAAAAGACTATATTGATTACATTTAAAACATTAGTTGTAATGCTTACTTAGGTATAAACAATTTCTGCAAAATTTTAGAAAGGTATTAGTAAAATGAGATAGGACTTTAAAATTTTAGTTTTAACATTTGCTTATATTTCCCTGTGTTTTCTAATTCTGTGCTAATTTAAATCACAATTTTAGGATGTTTATGCATTAATGGACAAAGAGAAGATAGATTTTCGAAAAGTAAGTAGGTTTTTGAGTGGTTTTGATGTTTTTATAATAACTTCATTTAATGAAAATTTTAAGCTGTGTTTTTATAAAATCAATGGTTCCTCACATTTTTAAAGTCTTAAGAGGTTGTGCAAACATATTTTCCATCCCAGAAAAATCAGCAACCTAGAAAGTTTGTGTCTAATCTTGGGAGATGCATAAAGACCTGGAGTCCATTCATAGCTCCTCAGGTTAATATTCTTGAGCGCATTAATGGCATTTAAGAAAGGAGGAACAAAGGTTGGCTGGAGAGAAGAGTTGTAAAGGTTGCATTTTCACTTTTTAGTAAATTTTCTTTTTTCTTCCATTTTTGTAGACTTCACAAATTGCATCATCTGATTTAGAGTCTACGCTTGAAAAACTAAAAGACAATAAGCAACCTATAGAAGATGTCCTAAAGCAACTGATATTAATCCTTTGTTCAGAAGAGGTAACAGTTATTTAAGTATTTCAAATATGCTATTAGAGTAAAAATTTCTTTATAGATCACAGTAAGTGAAACCGAATATAATTTTTATAATTTTTACAATTGATTATTATACATCATGCTTGTGAACAATGCAATTAAAGGTTAACTAATTTCAGCTACACCTTGAATGGCATGTTTTCCGGTTGCTGTAGTTTGTTTACGATAATCTGCAAAGTGAATGATAGTAACAGCTGTGATAGGTTTATCATACATGCCAAATGTCCTTTCAAGCCATGGCTCTGGTCTCTTATATCTAGATTGTCAAGCAACTGATATATGCTGTAGTCATTTGCAAGTCAAATATTACTAGGTTGTTAATGCAGGGATTGAAATTCCATTTTCCTGCTGTAAAAAAAGCCCTCTGAGATAAAGGGTCTCTTGCCTTTTTTCAGCGGGCATCCAGCTGTACTTTGTGTTCATTTTAGTGTGTGTGTGTACAATTAGTGAAATATCACTAGATGTTTTTCAGTTTCTAAAAGCGATGGGAAAAAAATACAACTAATTTCAAGATTATAACATGGTACTATTACATTTTTAAAGTTTTTTTTTCACATTGCTTCTAAACTAGACTGAGGAACTTTCTTAATGATACAGGTACATATTTCTGCATCTGTAAATTGGATTGTGGATAGGGGTTGACTTGGAAGTATTAACCTGAAAGTGTTTAAAATAATATAATGTACAAAGCTAAAACATCATATTTTGTATAAATAGTAACCTATTTTATATTACAAATACAAATCTTTTAGACCAGGTAAACTAGTCTGTCTAGCTGTCATCTAGCTTGCTGCTTAAAAGGTGAATAAAAATACTGAGGTACAGTTCTAAGTTGATAATGTGATACTGTTTATTTTTAAAGTATTGTTAAATTTTCTGAACTCTGAACACTAAAACTAAAAATGTGACATTTTAACCTTTACATTAATTTCTTCTTGCCTTTTCAATTCTTTATTTTAGAATATGCAAAAAGCCCTTGAGTTGAAAACAAAATATGAATCAGACATGGTTGTTGGTGGCTATGCAGCTTTAATAAGTTTGTGCTGTCGACATAATAATGCAGAAGAAGCATTGAACTTGAAACAAGAATTGTGAGTACTCTGGCACTGAAGCAAGTTACCAGCCTTTATGCTAATATATAGCCCTTGATGGTTTACCTGCATTGAATACTTATTACTGTCATAGAATTTTTAATAATTTTGTGGTTTTTAAAAATTTCTAAGTATAAGTGATAAATTGTGGCTTCTTGTCAGCACAGTATCTTTTTTATTTACAGTACAACATTCTTGTTCATAGGCCACAATCCCTCCACCACCACTGGTTATACAATTGCATATCACAGCAGTAATGATGGTAACCTTTTTATAAGGCTTGATAACATTTCCCTTTCCATATTGTACATTACAAAATTATGTCCATTTCTCAGATGTCTTTTGTTTTCCAACTTGATTTCAAATGAAAATATGCCATTTGGGGTATTCAGTGTTCATGATGAAGGTTAGAATCACTTAAGTTGCCAGAAAATCAAAGCCTTTCTTCGTTGGTACATTTATAGGTAGATACAACATATGTACTGTTAGATTTTTACTTCTGTAGTCACTGTGAGTGTAATTACATGTGAATTGATATGGCTTAAAAAAATCTTTAAAGGCCAAAATTAATATTTCAGACTTCGATTGAGCTTTTGCAGAGTGAAAATGACTTTTAACATTCTGTAACTGTGGTTTTATTTTATAGTGACCGGTTAGATTCATCTGCTGTCCTTGACACCAGTAAATATGTAGGTCTTGTAAGAGTATTGGGGAAACATGGCAAACTCCAAGGTAAGCCTCAGGACATAAAAGAGGTGATGCAAGTATTTACCACTGGAATAACATGTGAATTGATATTAATGGTATATCATGTCCTGCAAAGTGCTTGAACACTTTGCATACAAATTTGCATGTGAATCCAACCAGAGCTGCTTGGCCAGTGTAGGCCATTAGTTTTAATGGATTGGCAAGCTTGTCATTTACATTTGCACAGCTCAGTGCCTTTTGCATTTCTGCAGCTAGTTTTTATTAGCATTGCTGTTTGGATTGAGTTTGAAGATCATGACTTATGGCACAATTTGCTTTATGCCTGCACTAATGGCTTTGTTTTTGTTCAAGAAGTTTTGAAGGCTGAACATAAAACCTGTAAACATAACTTGATATGTAAGAATCTGAATTTTGCAGTAGCTTTTGTCTTAACTTTTAGTAACAGTAACAAAATGTTTTAAAATCTTTTATGTAGACATTCATAGGAAAAGCATAACATTATACAGCTGATTTGTATACTCTATTTTTCTTATTGTTGAGATAGCATTAAACTACTGAACCTACTATAATTAATTATACTTGATAATATATTCTTACTGTTTGCTTGCTTCCTAACTCTCTGATTTTCCTTTATTTTGGAACTTCATTTTTAGCCTTTCTCTCTTCCTTTTTAGAATAGACTGTTTTAGGGGGAAAATGTACAGGAAACATGATTTGAACATTGAAATATTTCCTGGGAAGCCTTTCTAATGCAGAAAACTCCTTTACAAAGATTAGCCTGCTTTTTAAAAATCACTTTTTATAACATCGTCAAAACATTTTGTCTGTGTAATAATTAAGAGTAACATTATAAAAATGCACTTATTCTATATCCTAAAATGTTTGTTTCTGCTTCCTAATGAAGCTTAATGAATCTAATGTATTAACATGCAGTCTTTTGGAAAGCTTTCATTGGCTCTGCTTGGCTAATTAGTATCGACATAGCAAACAGGCCCTATCGGTATCAGACCATTAGTCTGGCTGTATATACAGTGTAAACACATCTTTATTATCTGGCCTCCTGACAAGCCATCTGCTGAAGAAACAATGGTGTGATTTAGCAGATGTTAGCTCTGAATGATAAAAGCATCCATTTAGGAGGATCATACAGCTATAGGGCAGACTGTACAGGGTTATGTGGTGCAGAGTGGGCACACAGTCTCTATCTATAATTTGTAGTCAAAGTTGCAGGGAAATGATAAAACCATGCTATTGTGGATTTATAATTGTAGTCTCGTTTAGAAATGCAAGTAGTAATTAACTTGAAATCGGCATTATACACTAGAATTTACATTCCTGCTGGGCTTGAAATGCTGTTTTAATAGCAGTTTGTTTTCCCTACATGAAATTACCTAAGGGTCTTTTGTGTTACTTCATTGTAGATGCTATTAACATTCTGAAGGAGATGAAAGAGAAGGATGTTCTTATCAAAGATGCAACAGTCTTGTCCTTTTTCCACATCTTAAATGGCGCAGCTTTAAGAGGTGAAAGTGAAACGGTAAAACGGTTGCATGAAGCCATCGTGACTCTAGGGTTAGCCAAAGCATCTACCAACATAAGTTTTCCCTTGGTCACTGTACACCTGGAAAAGTAAGTTCTTTGAATTTTTAATTTTAAATATTATGTTTAAAAAATGAGTCTAATCATTTGGGGGATTATACTCTATAAATACTGTGGTTGTATGGAAGCCTTCAGAGTCATGTGCCAAAGAATAAAAGAGCTAAGATGTACTAGGTGACCTTTAAAACCACCCATAGTCCTTTGGTTCTGAGATTTCTAATGGAATAATCTTTGGTGATTTTTTTTTTTCTTTTGGTAGGATTGTGTGGTCATAGTACATGAAATCAAATCTATAATTTGTGATCCTAATAAGTGCTAATAATAAGTACTAAAAAGAAGAATCCCCTTGGGTTTTTGATTATGTGCCATGATTTTTGGTTTTTGATTTTTGGTTTTTGATTATGTCCCAAGCAGTAAATGTTAAAAATATACCTATAGTGGTTTTGGGCTCCATAGGTAGTTTTAATCTTGTATACTGGTACAGTTATTCTAGCTTTTGGGAAATCTTGATGTCTGTCTTGAGGAAAGGTGAATTTTGGTGATAGGGCAAGATTTACTGAATTTGGAAATTTTTCATTTGAAATGCTCTTGATGAACCTAGTTTAAGGTATTGTAATGAAAATCATAAAAATCGGTCTACTCTTGTAACGTTTGAAGTGTCTTAGTACAATGATTTTTGTTTTTCAGTTTGTATTTTATTTTATTTTGCTTTTTAACTTTATTCTAGATCTTACCTCTTTGTCATCTTTCCCATGGCTTCATGCAATTTGTAACTGCTTATTTTGTGATTAGAATTTTTTTTTTTACTTTAGTATAGATGTCAGTGACAGAAGAACAATAAAATTTTGTGTTTTAACAATTCTCATAGTCTTTTCAAATTTCTGTTAGTTTGTACTTATTAGGGAATGTAATTAGATACAAGGAAGGATTTGGTATTGAATTTTAAATCTAAGATAAAGAACAGTCTTTTAACTAGTTATCTATTAGGAAGTATGTGTATTAATATATGTGAACTCACATATGCCCACACACCTGAAATAATTCCTTTGCTGTCCAATCATAAGCAGTTATCAGAGTTAGATGATTGTTCAAATCTTAACCTCCACGATCTCAGCATTATATCCTTTTAAAGAAATAGTGATTCAAACAATTACTGTGTTATTGAGTTCTCATATTCACAGCCAACTTTATATAAAAATCCTATAATTAATATGTTTCTTACTAGAAATTTTTCAAATGTTTAAAAGATCCATCTCTGCAAATTGTGTGTGGAACTTTGCACAAGAAATGGGCCTGGTTCCCAGAAGAATTAGGCCCTCCTACACTACAGGGCAGAAATAAAATAATTAACAAGGTAAATGAGGCCATGGTAGAAAAGTATCTTTACTCAAATAGAAATACATTAAGGACAGTGGAGATGAGAATGCTTTCCAAAAGAGGTCTGCAGATGGGGCTCATGGACCAAGGAGAGCTTAGCCAAAGCAAAATGGAAATAGCATGGAGTTTAGATGCTGACCTGGAGCATGCTCTCTGTTTTTCATTACTTAACACATCAGATACTTTATGTCTCAGTCAAGTTGGCTCTCTCTGTTAACTGGGCTAAAGAAATCTAATTTAGTATCCTTTCCTTTATGATTAATATCTTACTACTTTCAGATACTTAAATTCCTACCTTCTGTTTTTGTTTGGGGAGGTTTTGTTTTTCTTACTTTTGTGCTATTTTTATTTTGCAGAGGCTGTCTCCATAATTGGGTCTTTCTGTGTCATCTGTCAGAACACGGGTTGCTCTGCTGTGTTACATTATAAGAATTATAAAATGGAGGCAAAAAAACTTTCACATTTATAAAATTGCAGAAAGTAGTAGTATCACTTTTCGTGCGGGTAATGTGGGAATGAAACACTGACTTTAAAACTTTATACAATAGCTTTGTTGGTAGCTAATAAATTCAGAACCGTGAGGAATACTAGGATTGACTACACTGGGCTGCCAAAAAGTCCACATGTGTTTGATTTCATAAAATATGTTCATTCTTCACTGATTTGCAGTTAATACCATGCAGTTGATCCCAGTAGGTTATGAGTTTATATGTGAGTGAACCTTATTTATTCAAACTTGTGATAAAATTGTAAAACACATTTCAGAGCATCAGTTTTAAAAAATCTGCAATCTTTCCTTCAAAGGCAAACATCTTTTTGGCATTTCATTGCAGAAGACTTTAAAGAAGGTATCACTTTCATATTGTAATTCTGAGAATTACCAGTCTCTGAGATTGAATTCCAAAAGATAATCTTTAGTATTCCTTGGATTTTAATTTTGAACCATCTCTTCTAGCATTGGCTAAAATGCTATAAATTGCATTGGGAAGCAATAATTTCAGTTTGTGTTACTTAGATAATATGAACATGCTCTGTAGGTTTAGAAATAGTGCATATTATTTTTATTCATGTGCCAAGGGAAATCAAAAATAGTATGAGTTTTACATTATAAAGAAGTTGGTAAACTGGCTTTGTATATTATTAAAATGATAATGCCTGAATTGAACAGAAAAGAAATATTTATGGTTAAATTTTTGTGTACTTCTTTTATATTAAAATCTGTAAGCCATCTACTTATAGTGTAAATGAGTGTTACTGTAAGTAGTTTTTTCTATTTTATTTTAAAATATATTTCTTTTATTAAAATTATACCTGATTCAGAGAGATGGTAGGAATCCTCTATACTAAGGTAGATGAAATGCTTTGAAATAGGTTAAAAAGAACTTTTGATTAGTCTGTATTATGGTAAGGGAAATGAAATCAATAGAATCTGAGCCATTAGATTTGAAAGCATAAAAATATGATGCAGTTTCAGATTCATTTGTTTTATATTTTATAGCTGATCTATTTTGGTTTCGTTGCATGTGAAAAGTATCTGAAGCTGTTTTAACTGGATTATATTACTGCAAATGATGAAAGCAGCTTTAATTTCTGCTTTCCATTAAGAATTGTGTGTGTGTGTGTCTGCGTGTGCACACATGCACTGGTTTATGCTATAGTCTGTATGCCTACATATGTATTTTATTTATGTGCATCATGGACTTTGTATATATGACCAGAACTCTTGCTAAATTAATCTTGAGTTCTTCACAAATGTCAGTTTCTCTAAGAAGAACTTCTAGCAGTATAAGTTTTAAAGCTCACAGTAATGCTTTTATACTTTAAATAAATGGGAAATACACTGTTCAAAATGCTCTTTATTCTGTCACAAATGCTCCCCTTCAATTTTAGCATCTTCATTTGTACTGGATACTTTTATTATTTATGGGAATGCTTGCCTTTTAGAATAAAACTCTTTGTGTCCTGAAAGGAAATTAAGGAGGTTTGTCTCTTTTACTCCATTATTGCAATTAAGAATTTAGCATCATCAGTGCCAAAGGACAAAAGTGTTTCATTTGCCCTAGGGGGACAGGACAGTGATAAGATGATTTTTCGTCAAGGATCATTGGGTCGTAATTAAGTTACATTCATGGCTATTGCTTTTTGAAGGATGATTGGTAAATGACAGGCTTCATGTGCGTAGTACGGACAGTGTGCAGTAGGATTTTTTCTCCCTCTGTCAGAAAATCCTGTTGAGCCTGATAATGTAAATGTGGCATTTTATTCTGAACAAAAGAGCAGGGAAATGAGCTATCTTGTCTAATCATTCAGTTGTTTAACACCGACTTCCAGTTTAGACTCAATTGGCTGGAAAGCACTTGACATGTGAAGTTAGTGCTGTTCGGAACGCATGTTTGAGTAAATTTTAAAGTAAGTGACAGCTAAATTGTACCTAGGGAAATTACAAAGCCTTCAACACAGTTAATTTTTTTGGGAGGATTAGTTGTAATTGCAACACCAGTCTCCTTGAAGATTCTTCATTTATAGATGTTGAACAGAAAGAACATTTAGCTATTTCAATACTGGTTCTCTTAACAGAATAATTTTTGTGAAGATGATGGTTTCTCCTGAGTTTCTCTGCAACGTTCAACCTCTGCTGAAGATTTATAGAATAGTTTGTTTTTATGGTGTTGAGTTTGTTTTTCTTTTTTAACCCTTACCCCCTCCCCCAATGCCCCAGTTCCACTTTTCTCTGATGATTTTAGATTCGAGAGCTTTTCAGTCAGTAAGCCCTTTAGGTAAATTGCTACTTCACCAACACTTTATGCATAATGTTGAAGCACTTTATTCCAGTTACAAATCAATATTTGTCATTTTTTTTTTTGTTGTTTAAATTAAGTATGTGCTTTGGATTGAAAAGTTATTTCCTAAAGAAGTTTTAATAACTCAAGATTGTGTGGAACACATGTATGATTTTTATCGTTATATATGTTAAGGAATTTTTTTGAGTTAGGAATACTTCATTTCCTGATTCCTTAAAAGAAAATTTTTCTGTGATCAGATATTTCATGTGAGTGAATGTCCAATGGGCTTATATCTTGTTTAGCATTTGTCTTTCTGTCATTGTTACCACACTATAATTTTATATTAAAAACTAAAGAGACATCAGATTATCTACATGAGGTTCAAAGTAGCCTTTTTGAATGTTGCCTGTGTAACGAAAAATTATAGTACTTGTTTATATACCCATATTTCCTTAAAATGAATTATAGATTATAGAATAAGTCTTGATAAGGGCCAAGTAAATCCATTCAAGTTAATAAATATAACTCCCTTCAGTTTTCATACTGCTTTCTGGACCCACTCAATTGTGTGTGTGTTAAAATTAGAATTACAGAATCATTTTCCCTAGTTTTGCCTTTCATAGGCTTGCAGAATTTGGTGAAACTTCAGTTGCCCTTTTAAAAATGCTTTTAGGGGTTAGGGATATATAGCTCAGTGGCACAGCACATGTCTGACAAGTGCAGGGTCCTGAGTTCAATTCCCAGTACCCGCCCTAAAAAAATACTTTTGGTAAAACTTCAGTTAATTTGCATCAATTAAAATATTTTTAAATGAATGCTTTTTATTAGCACATATAGTTAATTCATAGAGTTACATTATACAGTTTCTTGAAATTTGGGATGTTCTAGTCTTTAAAAAATATCATAGCTGATATTTTAGAATAGTTTGTTAAGATTTGGTTTTCTTACTTGGTATGAGGGTGCATGCCTATAATCCTAGCACTAGAGAGGCTGAGGCAGGAAGGTATCTAAGAGTTTCTCCAAAACCAGCCTGAGCTCTACATAGTTTCTCTGAAGCCAGTGTGGGCTACATAGTGACTTCAAGGCCAGCCTGCTCTACAAAGTGTGAGACCCTGCCTCAAACAACCAAAATATGAAAGAGTTGGCTTTGTTTTTATGATAAGGTTTGTTAAAGCAATGACTACATTTTTTTTTCAGGAATGAACTTTTAAAAACTGTATATAAAGTCTTAGAAATTATGCATGTATATTGAAATAAGTACAGAATTAAAGTTTTGAATGTAGAATCAATGTATTGATAAGATTTTTTCAAAATGTTATTATTACTTTTGAGGAGAGTTTTAAATCATTACTGTCATGCAAAATGTACAAAAGAAATCATAGGTCACTTTAGGTCACAGAAGCTGGAAGTACACTGGTAATGTGCTAGCCTGTGTTTTGATCGGGAATAAGTTTCCACTATTTTCCTTTAGATATTTTGCTGCTTTTAACTGATTTCATCCTACCTATTACAGTGGTGTTTTCACATGATGACTTTATTTGCTGGTGTGAAATATATGAGCAGATGAAACATATGAGTAGCTCAGATTCATAGTGTTAGAACTGGGAGAGAAATCAAAGGTCCTTGAGTTCAGCGTTTGTGATAATCTGTTTCTCACCACCACTTCTAGGAGTGTGAGCTGCATGCTCATCAGTTGTGATGAAAATCCAGAGTGCTTTGAGTGTAAACTACCTTCACAGTGATGTGAATTTATTGTGGTTTTTACATTTTTAATTTCCATAACCTAAATTTTCAAGCTTTAATAGGAAAGATTATTGATAATATAAATCATGTAAGGAATGTAAGTTTTTTGCCTTTTTAAAAGTGACATGATCTACCCACAAGTCAGAATGCAGATAAGAGTCCAAAAAGAACCGACTAGTTATTTACTTCATTTCTCTCATTACATTTGTAAGAAATATTTCATTGTTGATTTGTAACTCATTTTATTGGTAACTCTCTGAGAGTAATAATACTGATACTTAAAAATACTAACAAATATATGAAGTATTTTCATTTTACTGCTCTTTTCTGTTGTTTAGAGTATGTATAATTTTCAGAAGCATATATTGGGAGGCTAAAGACATTATTAACATGTTGCTTTGATTGAGAGAACAATTATTTATTCACTTATTGATAGTTTTGATCTAATGCAGGAAAAATACAATTGAAACAGTACTATTTTAGTTTGGGAATTGATCTGAAAAAGCAAATCTTTTAATTAAAAAAAGTCAGTATCTGTTAGTTTCACTCTTAAAAAATGGTTTAGTGGTTTTCCATTAAGTGGAATTGTAGAAGGGCACTAACGGAACCTGTGTCTGAAGCAAGAGAAAATACTGATTATATAAAGCTTTGTATCATATGTGGTAACTACTATAGCATTTCTTTTGTATGACAGTAATCTAGCCTGCAACATCTACTTGTGGTTTTGAAATTAACCTGTAATTTAGTCTTCACCCCAAATGACAAAAATTCAAATGACTCTGTGGGGTGCCGGAAGATGCACTGTAAACAGGGCTTCGTAAGAGGATAAGGTAGAGTTCCATCAGGGTAGGCTCGTTTTCATCGTGTCAGTGTTATTGCAGTGAAATTAACACTTCCTCGTTGTATTTTTACTTTTTTTAGTACAGCTTAAAATCTGAATCTAGGTAAAATAGCAATCTGATCTGAGCAACATAAAAGTTCTATAATGGACAGAAATGTTAAGGTTTTAACAGGAAATTTTAAAAGGTTCTCTCCCTTTTGAAAACTGCTGCCTTTGTAAAAGAAATTTCTGTTCTCTACCAACATTGCTTGCCGCTAATTGTCATGGATTGTACTTTTGTCTGTCTCTAACCGTGCCTCTTCTTAAGTACATTTCATTAATTTCTTATGCCAAACTGTACCATCTTATGGGGTTGTATAGACACTGATGCTTTTCATAGAGCATAATGTGTAATGAGTGAGTGCCTTGCACTGAAAGTGGGGATCTGGGCTCTGCTGCCACTGCCTGCCCCTGCTTATTCTGTAGATAGAGATGAGTCAGTCAGTCTTTAGATGCCTCAATTTTCTTATCCCTTTAGAAGTAAAAGAAGGTGGTAGAAGAATTGAATCTCTATAGTTCTTGCAAGGCCTTACTTACATAGTTTCATGTCATGGTCCTTTTAAAGGGGGGGAAAAAACACTTTTTGAAGACCCAGAAAAATGTTTCCATACTCTTGCTTAAGAAACTTCAGCATAATGAAAATGTCTTTTTATTACCAGATAAAACAGGCTTTGACTTTACAACTGAAAGTAACTTTTAAAAACCTTACCCTCTATTGAAAATGTTTCGAATCATGGAATACCCTGACCTACAAGAGTATCTTAGCAATAGTCTGTTTCAGTATGCATGAACCCTGCAGTTTTTATCTAGTGAAGGGGCAGTTTGAAAAATACAATGTTAATATTGATAAGTGCATAAAAATTCCTTGATAGCTGTTTATTGACATGCAGTAATGTTTCCCAAATCTGAAATTGCTGATGGCTGTGAAAGTACATCAGTAATTGAAAAAAAGATTTCGTGCTAGTCCTTGTTTTTGAAATAATACATACTTAAAGCAATTTATTATATAGTTAGATTATAATAACATCAGAGAATGTTTTCATTTGCTATGACTTTTTTTTTTAACCCTGAGTACCACTTATCAAGCAAAATAATAAAAAATGAATCCAGAAAAACAGTAAACTGTTTGGTGTTATATATATTATATGTGTGTGTGTGTGTGTGTGTGTGTGTGTATATATATATATATATATATATATATATATATATATATATATATAATTTTTTTTTTTTTTTTGGTACCAAGTATCAAACTCACGACCTCATGCTTGCCAGGCAGGCGCTTATACCACTGAGCCAAATCCCCAGCTGGTTGTATATATTTTAAGCATATATAAAGTTTTTTCTTTTTTCCATTTTTGGCTTATGGTTTTCTACCTTAAGTAAAACACTAATGTTCACATTTTTATTTGTCATTCTATGTGTCTCTAAACTGCTAATGAAAGCCTAAACTGGATTTAGATATATTTTATAATTGTAATTATTTTATTTTTCATAGGGGTGACTTACTTGCTGCTCTTGAAGCCAGCATTGATTGCTATAAAAAATATAAAATATTACCAAGAATGCATGATGTCTTATGTAAGCTGATAGAGAAAGGCGAGACTGATCTAATCCAGAAAGGTTCGTTACCTTCAAGTATTTTAATGTAGATTTTTTTCCTTATTATTTAATCTGATTATATTGTTGTGAAGAGAAAATAACAGAAAGTATGCATATCTAGAGGAACTCTGTTACACTTGTGAATTGAATAGAAAGATATCGGGTAGATTTTCAATACTGTGCATGTCCTTGATAGTTAATAACTGTTCTTTTGGAAAAATTACCCATCTGTTATTTTTGTGCTCTCCTTAATGCTCTGTCTTTATGAAGATTTTAACATCTTAACTTCATCAATTCTCTTTGAAGCTAATCTTGGGTACTTAGTGTCATATGTGTATGTTACTAGATAATACGACAGAAAAAATCATTTAATAAAGCTGTAATCTTTTAAGTTATTCTTAATGTTTGACTTTAAGGTAAAGTTTTCTTTTTTTATTTATCCAGAACTTCATATCATATTGTTTCTATTTTTTCTTCTAATAGATTTAAATATATATGTATATATATATTTTCTTCTCTCTTGCCTAGCAATGGACTTTGTAAGCCAAGAACAAGGTGAAATGACGATGCTCTATGATATCTTCTTTGCCTTCCTACAAACAGGAAATTACAAAGAAGCCAAGAAGATCATTGAGGTGTGATTTTAAAGTACACTATTCTAATTGTACAGCTATTTAGACTCTTAATTAAAATACATTTAAAAATTTTAACCTTTAATTAACACTTGTTCTGATTCATGTTAATAGAATTCAATCCTAGTAATGGAAAGGGGCGGGGGTGGGGGGGGACTCGGCCAGCTTCTTTATTATATATAATTACAGTTCAGAAAAGGCAGTCTGGTTGTATATTGAATTTGTTTCCTCACTTTGTTAAATTCACTATTATATATCAAAATGATATTTGCATATTAAATCTTGGATTGTGGAACAATTAAATTAAACTAGCATTCCTGGGTGTAAAGTTGCTAATCCTCTTTGCCAAAGAATTCTTTGTTCTTAAAAGCAGTAGAATTTAATTTGCTGCAGACCATGCTCAGATTTATTTGTAATGCTTGTCTACAAGTTAATCAGCCAAACAAGTGCTGTCTGCAACTGTTTGGCATTTAATTTAAATTTTCTTCTTTATTTATTTTTTTCACTGTGGTAAGCAGCTTATAGGGAATGGTAGGTGACAAACCTGGTTTATTTAGGATTAATATATTTTATCAAGGCTTTGCTGAAATTTTCCTTACTGGAATTGATAAAGCAAAGGGCAACTATAAAGTCTGTCCAAATTGTGATTGATTTCTCTATTAAATACTTATGTCAACTAAGAAAATAAAACATTCCTCAGATGGACACATTACTTCAAGGAAAATTGGTTTATGTTATTAAAACATTTATAAATACATAAGCAATTACATTTTTCTTAATTATACTTTAAACTCTGTGTCCTTTTCCAAAAATGTCCATGGTATGTAAACAGAAGGGTGGTGTGGACTCCTTATTTGTATATAGATAACTCCTTATTATAAAACTAAAAACATAGGCACATAACCTAGAATAAAAGTATTACTGTTTTTCCTGTTGTTTTTCAAAGAAAAAGGCTAGTATGGAAAAAGACTGTGACACTAACTCACAACTTTTCTTTCTCTGTGTTTTTAACTCACTCTACCCTGTCATTGTCTTAGGTGTTTCTGTAGCTCAGGTATTTCAATCTGTATTTTCTAAAAAATAGTATAAATTTTTCCACTGAGGATATGCAGTGAGTCTGAAAATGAGAGGACCTGTCTACCTGTTGAGTTTGCTACCCTGTACGCTTGTATCGGTGTTAGCAGTTCACCGATCAGAGTAAAAAGGAATCTTGGGCTTTCACATACTAGCAGTAAGAGGCTCTACCAGAGGAAAGTGTGTTTCTCTCTCACTAATACATAAGATGTAATGAAAAAGCCAAAGGCATAAGAGTAAGTGCTCGTTTTACTGTCTACTTGTTTATGTGATACTGGATAGGTTATGAAACCTTTCTGAGCTTCTGCGTCTGTAAAAATGAATATAATATTTGTCGTTAAGATTCTGTCACATAATGTATGTAAAGCACCTTCCATGTTTCCTGGCTTGTAGTTAAGTGATAAATAGTATAAGTTATCATTGCCTTCTAAAGGTAGGGATTATCTTTTGGGGAGTTTTGTTTTGTTTTGTTTTGTTTGTTTTTTTTGGTACCAGGAGTCAAACTCAGGCAAGTGTTTGAGCTAAATCCCCAGCCCCTAGGGATTGGCCTTTGTGTTTTCTTTCTTTCTCTTTCTCTTTCTCTTTCTCTTTCTCTTTCTCTTTCTCTTTCTCTTTCTCTTTCTCTTTCTCTTTCTCTTTCTCTTTCTCTTTCTCTTTCTCTTTCTCTTTCTCTTTCTCTTTTTCTTTTTCTTTCTTTCTTTCTTTCTTTCTTTCTTTCTTTCTTTCTTTCTTTCTTTCTTTCTTTCTTTCTTTCTTTCTAACAGAGTCTTGCTATGTAGTACTGGCTGGTCTTAGATGCGCTTGTGTAGCCTAGGCTGGTCTCAAGTTCATAGTAGCACTCCTGCTTCAGCCTCCTGAGTGCTGGGATTACAGGTGTGCACTGCCACACCCTGCAGTATTGTCTTCTTTAATCCACATAATTTTTATATGATGCTTAGCATAAAGTATATGCTTGTCACATGAATAGGCAAGAGAAAGCATCCTCTTAATTACTTTAGAGCTTTTCCAATAGTCATTGTTTAGGAATCACTGCCGACAACAGAATTTTCAGAGTGGATGTGTATAAATTGTTAATGGATAAAGAATAGCTGTGCAGTATTCAATGATAGGACAGCAAGGTATCTAATATATGTAAATACACTAGAGGACATTTGCAGGGCCAGTCTGTGGTTAAATTGGGGTGAATTATAATGGGAAAATGGCTTTCTTTGTCATTAAAATTCAGGACCTTCAGTTTTCTAAAGATTGTTGAAAATATAAAAAGTGATAGAGAATTAATGAACTTGGACTGTAGGAGCATATGAAAGAATCCTGTAACTACTGAACATTTTTCTCATTCTCCAAAATAGCAGTAGGGTGTTGCCAGTTGGAGGAGAGTTACTATGGTTGAATGCAAAAAGCTTCTCTGTGGTTGAAGCACTGTGGGAGATAGATATACCACTCAGAAAAACATACATATTAAGTAAAGAGAAATGCATGCAAGATTCATTGTACAAATATGGCCTATTTTGTTTTTTAGATGATAGATAGATATGTATATATAGCATTAAACATAGTAACTTTTATTTCTAAACAGATCATGACAGGAGAATGGATATAACTGATTTTTCTTCTGTAGTTGCTGAGTTTTCTATAATGAGCATGTATACTTTTTTTTTTTTTTTTTTGGTACCAGGGATTGAACTCACAACCTCACACTAGCCAGGCAGGTGCTTATACCACTGAGCTAAACCCCAGCCCTGAGCATGTATACTCTTATGCTTGACAAAAGTATCATTATCTTCCAAAGGAAGGAATGACAACAAAATAAAGCTAAATCATTTTCAACTGTCATATCCGTGTGAAACTACTGAAAGATAAAACTCGAATATAGAGATGACTGCTAATAGTGAAAAGTATAATCTGAGACAAGAAAGAATAAATAGAGCTGAGAGTTGAGGAGAAAGAAACTTATTCTCAGCATAAGGAATTATGGAAGATTATATGGAGGAGCTGGATGTGATACACAGGTTTGATGGCATAGGGTATTAGGGGTAGATTGAAGAAGTAGAGAAAAAAGTCTATACTTATAATCACAGGACTCTGAGAGGCTGCAGCAGGATTGCAAGTTTGAACCTAGCATGAGCAACTTTGCTTAGGAGATCTGTGATTCATTCATTCTGGGAATACCATTCATGAGATACATCTTTTGGGTGGATGGGTCTGTTTTGAGACAGGATTTCACTATGCAGTTCAGGCTGACCTTGAACTCACTTTGTAGCCCAGACTGTCTTTGAACTTGCAGTGATTCTCCTACCTCAGCTTCCCAAGTATTAGGATTACAGACGTGTTCCACCATGCCTGGTTTATCATGAGAATTATTTTTGAAGTGTAGATTATTTTCAGGTTTTAGAGATCTTTGGTTTTAGGGAGGAAATTGAAGTTAATTCAAAAGCAACAGATTCTGAAATTTTTTGTGTGTTTGGGTACCAGTAATTGAACTCAGCGTTTCATGCTTTCCAAGTGAGCGCTAAACTATGAAGCCATATCCCTGGCCCCCTGAGAAATGCTGAAAATAAATTTATACTGGGCCCAGAATATAGCTTAGAGGCGCTTATCCCTGTTCGACCTCTGAAGACTTATTAGACTAACACTAATAAGATGACATCCAGAGTATGTGGTACATGAAACACTTAGTACATGTTTGATTCCCTTCCTTCTGTATGTCAACACTTTGTACTCATCTTTTTAGACTAATTATCTGTAGTTCCTTCCATTCCTAGGGCATGGAATGAACTATACCATTCAGGAGATGTTCACAAACTACTTTTACAAACTTACACTGATTATATCAGATATGCTTGTGAATTACATTCTGTATTCTGCCAGTAATGAAGATCAACCTGATTTTTCACCTGTCTCATAGAGAATCCAGTAAAATTTGCACATCTTATTACTTATGCTATATAAAATATTAAGTCATTATTTGGGGTTTTTTTTGGTACAGGGGATCGAACTCACGGCCTTGAACTTGCCAGGCAGTCACTGTGCTGCTGTGCCATATCCCTGGCCCAAGACTCATTGTTAATATTGTTATTCATCTAGACATCTTTGTGGTTTTCATGTCTTTCTATTCATTGCATTCTTCATCTATATATAATTGAAGAAAAACGAGCCATGTACCTTGCTTAATACTTTCTTCACCCTTCATTGCTGCTGCTTCCTTTTTCTGCATGTAATTAAGAACCACTCTAAATGTTATTAATGCCACATCATTCCATTTATGAATGAAATAACATTTATTCATTCCTTCTTCCTTTAAGAAAAATTTTAACTTTTTAGTCTAATCATAATTCCCATCTTACCTATAGGCATATTTGACTTTTACATTATTACTCTGGATCATTCATTTCTCAGAAGAGAGTTGACTACTATCACCATTTTTAAGGCCCCTGATAAAGACAGGAGTGTTAATATTTTTATAGATGAGAATTCCTTTGTGTTTCATTTAGCAAAGGTTAAACTTAACACTCAGGCTTCTAAATTTTAGTTCAACATTCCTTTTGTTAGAAATTATGGTAAAGTAACATGATATTTCTCTTAAGCAAAAATGACTTCATCCCTTTAGTTATACTATTTTCTTGTATTTTTATTCACTTTTTAGGAATAATATGTTGGTAAGGGCAAGGAATTTAGCTCAGTGGCACAAATTCCTGCTTGGCAAGTGTGAGATTTTGATTTCAAGCCCCAGTACCAAAAAAACCAAACATGTTGGTAAAGTAACAGGCAGTCATGGTGATGCTGACCTGTACTCCCAGCAGGAGGATGAGGCAGGAGGATTTCAAGTTTGAGGCTAGCCTGGACAATTTAAGCCCCCCCCCCCAATAAATAAATAAATAAATAAATAAATAAATAAATAAATAAATAAGAGAAAGTAGCTCAGTATTCCCTGGGTTCAGTCCCCAACAGTGCCAAATAAATATTCTTTTTGGATAATTGATTTTGTGTTTCAGGACTGCACATTACATCCAGGGAGAGATGATTTATATCAATATAAGGGTAAAGTAGTATGAAAATTGAAAAAACTCCTTATCAGGTTTCTGTAAAAAAAAAAAAAAATGACATCTTTTAACTTTATCCTTAGCCCTTGGAGCAGTTACTTCAGCACTTCTGTGTGCCTCCACAGGCAGACACAGCATGCATCTCAGTTACGGTCACAAATTCCTTTAAAGTTAAGTAACGAGTCTTAGTGTGGCTTCTTTCCTTTGGCCATGAGCCTAGATTACCAGCTAAGCAATATAACTCTAAGAAGAATAATTCTCTTACACTTTTTATGGTTTTCATGTACATCATGATACGAGCTTCACAAAACAGTTTTGAGAGGTGAGTGATTAAGGCAAAGATATTTTACGAAGTTTAGTAGTTATTAGCAGCTGTGGAATTTGCATCAGGTTCTATTTTCCCATTTTCTATTGACTTTGTTGTACCATACCTACCTCCACGATCTCTTGGCCCCTTAGTATCTTGAACTGTCAAAACAGCTTTTCTCCTAGTTGGGCGTGGTTACATATGCCTGTAATCCCAGCATTTGGGAGGCTGAAGCAGGAGAACCACCACAAATTCTAGGCCAGCCTGGGCTACATAATGAGTTCAAGGCCATCCTGAATTACATAGCAAGACCCATCTCAAAACCAAAAAAGGAATTTTTTTCTCTGAAGTTGAATTTTTTTCACTGTTTCCTTTCTCTTTCTGCTTTATTTTTCCTCTCCTTATCTTCTGTTTATCTCTTCCATCACACTGCGGCCACAGTAAATTTGCTGTCTTCTCATTGTGAGGCAACTCCCTTTGGTTTTAAGTATAGACTCTAATGATCTCTTACACTTTGTTCTTGACTAGATCAAATTCAGAGTTTTTAATTCCTATTTGCCTTTCTTATAGAGATAGGATGAATCCTCAGTACTCATATACAGAGCAGATTCTAGAGCTAGTGCTTCATCTCTTCAACTTCCAAAATTTCATGCAGTGTCAGTGCTCACATAAGTTCATATCCTTTCCCTGTGAGTTAATGTTTTCTTCAGTACCCATTGAAGCAGATCCTACTCAGTTTGCGATGGTTGCTGACTTGCTCAGCCATATTTTCCTTAGTTGTGCGCTTTAAGTCTGCCTCTGAAGTTTAGAGAGAAGGACAAATGTGTGCGTGATACCATTTCCCCTTCCTTGTTCTGTCCTAACTGTGGGAGTAAATAGTTGAGTTGGGTTCATGAGTAGTATTTCCCCACTTCTGGGAATCCTGTGTACACGGTGTTCCCTCCTACTGCACTAACAAAAAGACCTTTTAGGCTGAGGGTTTTGTTGGCACTGTTTTGTTTTCCATTTCTTTTATATTATTACTAACAAAAATCAAACCAGGTGAAAATTTCTGTTTAAAGTGATCTTCCTTGAGATAGTTTGAAATACAATGGAAAATTAGTCCTTTCTTCCTACTTTAAAGGTAATAATTTACTATCTTTTTTTTTTACTAAGACAAAATAGAAGTTAGTTGTGATATCAGTAGATTTACATTATCAGAATAATATAATGAAATTAGAGAACTGATGATGATTTTTTTTTATTTTGCTTTACTTTTTTTTCCCCCTGTACAAGTGAAACTGGTGCTGAAAAGTTACTGCAAAAAGTTGTGCCATGAAGGAAACATAACTCAGATAGAAACAAACATACTAATTTTCCTATCATGATACTTACTTATCCTTTCTGTGCATTAAATAAATTTTATGTAGCAAAAACCAAAGAACTAGAGGTAGGTTGATTGTTTTAATTAACTGGTTTTTGACATATTTAACATCCCAATTAGAATTCTTGTCTCTGTGTTATTACATTTTCTATTTCTATTTTCAACTTGCAGCATTTAAAATTCAATAAGATGTTAAGAGATAAGCCAGAAATGTTGACTATTACAGCTGCATAGGAGATTTAGTTAATCTGACCTAGATGTTCTTTTGATGATTGAGATTTATATGTGAAAACAGTTCTCAATTTCAAAATGAAACATGGAAAGATCTGCTGTCTGAGTCAGCAGCTCTACCAGTGACAGGCAGATTAATCAGACACAAACAGAGTTTGCATGAAAGTTGTGCTGTTTAGATCTTTGGCATTTGGATTAGCAGTAATATTGAAAGTTGTAAGTGAATGTAGTTCTTACATTTTGTCATGTTTAAAAAGGATTATTTACTAGTTTTCAAGAACATTTTGTATATATTGATGTTGGTCTCATTTTCAGTGTAATCCATGTAAAACAAAACAGATGTGGAAAAGCACTTTAATAGAAATAATGCCCGGATGTAGCTATTAATGGTACTTAAGAATATATTTCATTGGTTAATTTAATCAGTATTTATTTCTTGTATCCCAAAATGTAGATACTTGCATGATTAAAATGAGAACGTTTATATCACCATACCAATTTTTCTATCATGGCTATAGGATGTTAATTTTTGCTTTAATTCCTAATTTTACATGATACAGTCGGTGTTTTGTTTTGTTTTGTTTTGGTACTGGGGATTGAACTCACGACCTTGCACTTACCAGGCAAGTACTTGAGCCACTGAGCTATATCCCTGGCCCTTAGTGTTATTTTTAAAGTTGAAAATAATGGAAGATGTCAGGTAGGGTGACATGCACCTCATTAGTCCCAGCATGTATGAGGCTGAGGTGTGACGATTGCCTGAGTCTGGGCATTCAAGGCTAGCCTGGCCAGTGATATGGTTTTTTTTGTTTTTTGGTACTGGGAATTGAACTCAGGACCTCACACTTTAGCCTGGCCAGTGTCATGAGGCCTTGCCTCAGTGGTGTTGAGGAGAAGGAGGAGGAGGAAGAGGGAGATGGGATTTATAAATATAAGAGATCAGACCCAAGGGTCACCTGTTTTCATCAACAGAGCTGAGTGGAGAAAGCAGGAAAAGTAATTTTTATGTACTAGAGCAGCCAGTGCTTATGAGTATGCAGTGATCTTATCATAATGCCATGATTAAAACGTAGTATTTAGTGGTGAAACTCTTAGAGATGATGAAAATTTTGTTGTTGGAGGGACAAATCCTTGGAATTATGTTGGATGGCTTGTCTGTTATTCCAGTATTTAGCTTTGTGAAATAAGCCAGTTGACTAAGCCTTAGGTAACTTCTAATTGAGGATGTAATATATGTTGTAATTAAAGTAAGTTACTGCTGTAAACAAATTTTAAGTATTTAGCTTGTTGTACTCATTAAACATTTGGTTTTAGATGCCAGGCAGCATTTCTAGTAGAATAATTTTATCACATTATGTTCTATAAAACATGTTTCTTTTAAAAAGGAAAACCATCAGTTAGTATTCTGACAATTAACATACTAATTAATATGTAACATACTAATAATTTTCATCTCCTGATTCTGTTAAAACCTCTTAGAGAAGTGTGTGTGGGGAGGGGCACTTCATAGCCAGTGTGAGTATACACACATGTGCTTAACTTGCCATATTTTCAAGTTGATTTAGTTCCTTACTCCTTTTTAAAAATTTTTATTTAAAGAGAAAAAAAAGCAAAACAGAAAAAAAGGGAAGCAATAATACAAAATTCCCCCCAAAAATTTTTAAATAAAATAAACACTAAGAAGTCACTAGTTGACAAATTACATACTGTCATCTTAGAAGTAGTTGTTCAAGTTACAAAATTAAAGCACACAAAGTGGACATTCAAATAGTGAGACTGCAAACATTTCTTCTCAATGATCCAACAAAAACTTAGTAATATGGTTATCAATCCTACACACTTAAACACACATGCAGTTATATTCTTTAGAGCACTTTCTTTTCCTCTCCTTTTGACAATAGCAAGTACGCATTTTGGGTTTTATTTCTCCTAGAGGTTCTTACTACTTTTTACACTAGAGACACAATGTGATATTTATAAATACTAGAATAGGCTCAAGTTGCCTCCATTTCAATATGAAGACCTCAAGATCATCCTTTTTTATAGCTGAGTTATATTCCATTGTATAAAAATACCACATCTTTTTCATCCACTCTGTGGTTGATGGACATCTTGGTTATTTCCAAGGTTTAGCTATTACAAATTGTGCTTATATGAACATGGGTGCACATATATCACTGTGATATGACTTTTTCAGGTTTTCTGGGAAAATACCCAGCGGGGAATAGCTCTGTTGAATGGAACTTCCAATCCTAGTCTTCTGAGAAATCTCCATAGTGATTTCCATAGTGGTTGCACCAGTCTACACTCCCACCAACAGTGGAGCAGTATTCCTTTTTCCCCTGCAGCCTTGCCAATATTTGTTACCAGTTGATTTCTTGATGGCTGCTATTCCTTCCCAAGTGAGATGAAATCTCAGTGCTGTTTTAATTTGTATTTCTTAAATGACCAGTGATGGTGAACATTTCTTCATGTATATCTTTATCTGAGAACTGTGTATTCATCTCAGATGTCCATTTTTGGAGAGGGTCTTTGAATTTGGGGAACTGATGTTATTCAATTTCTTATATGTTCTAGATATAAGTCCTTTGTCTGAGGGACAGCTGGCTAAAAATCTTTCCCATTCTGTGGGTTTTCTTTTCACTCTGTTGGTGATTTTTTTTTAAATTTTATTTTAAAGGGGGTAAAATTAAACACAACAAAACAGGACATAAGAAAGCAATGGAAGAGATACAAATTTCAAAGCTTAGACAACCAGAGATCTTCACTATCTATCATATTGTCTCTGGTTTTCTTCCAAATAGTTATCTATATCTTCTTATACAGGGAATTCATACAAAACAACATAGTATAAAACTGACCCGAACAGAATGAGGAAGGTGTTTTAGGTCTTCAAAACCAGACAATAGGGAAGTCACTAATGGCTGTCATAGTGTCTCTCGTTCTCTTCAAAATAGCTGTCCATACTTTCATGTATGTTGAAATTAAACAAAACAGGGAGGGGAGTTGTTATTTGGTTTCCCAGTGCCCCAGGTCCCAGCATGGCACGGGTCTCAGGATACGCTGGTGGCTGGTGGTGATTTCTTTTGAAGTGCAGAAACTTTTCAATAATACGAGATCCCAGTTGTTGATTCTTTGAAGTGTTTCCTGTGCAGTTTGCGTTTTGTTCATGAATTCTCTCCCTACCCCTAGGTCTCTAAGACTTCTACCTACCTTGTCTTCAAGTAGATTTAGTGTTTCTATTTTAATATTTAGATCTTTGGTCCATTTAGACTTTAGTTTTGTGCATGGTGATCCGCCTGGATCTAGTTTCAGTCTTTGGCATGTGGAAAGCCAATTTTTCCAGCACCATTTATTAAAGAGGCTGTCCTTCTTCCAGTGAACATGTTTAGCCCCTTTGTCAAATATCAGGTGGCTGAGTGTCTTTGTAGTTGTGCTTGCATTTTCTAATCTGTTCCATTGATCCTCAAGTCTATTTCTTTGCCAGTACCATGCTGATTTTATCACTGTAGCTTTGTAGCATAGTTTCAAGTCAGGAATTGAGAGGCCTCCTGCCTTACCTTTGTTGCCCTGAATTGCCTTTACTATTGTAGGTTTCTTCTGCTTCCAAATGAATTTTAGGAGTGTTTTCTCTAGATCTGTGAGGTATCTAAAAGGTATTTTGATTGGGATTGCCTTAAATCTGTATAACAGTTTTGGGAGTGTGGCCATTTTCACAGTGTTGGTTCTTCCTAGCCAAGCCTCATTCCTTTTTGAACTAATTTTTTTTTTTGTACTGGAGATTGAACTCACGACCTTGCATATGCCAGGCAGGTGCTTATGACACTGAGTTAAATCCCCATTTATTGCAGATTTATGAAATGAATGCTTACCTGCACAGCAGCATTTTGAAATAACCTGAATCTTCTAGAAACAGTTACATATGGGTTACATTCAGTGTTCTCTTCTAATCCTTATTAAAGGTGTTTGCTAACAGTGAGATTAAATTAAAGGTTTCTTTCGGTGTATATATTCAGCAGCAGATTCATGAGGGAAAAAACCCCATGTATGTTGTTTTATTTTTCAGACTCCGGGCATTAGAGCTCGACCTGCAAAACTTCAGTGGTTTTGTGAGAGATGTATCACTAGTAACCAGGTTTGTGTTTAATTTCTGATGTCTCAAACACATAAAACTATTAGTAGAAAGCAAATCTCATAAGACTGTTTGGAGATGCCAGGAGATGGGGCAGTATGGAAGCAGTGTTATCTTGGTTGTTCTGCCAATAAATGATAGCTGATTTGTTGTTCATGTGTTACAGTGGAGGCCCTAAAAATGTTAACCTGGGCTGTGAGGATATTATCTTGGTTTATCCGCCTTGACTTGTACAGGGTGAACAGCTGCTTGTCAGTTAAGCCTGTGTCCGTCCTGTGTGAATGCAGGAGGTGCCCATAGAGCCCCATGGGGTTTCTCCTCGCCCTGGCCTCCCATGCAGTGGCATTTCACATCAGGCCAGCTAAAAGCCATAGGGAAAGGAGTGGAGTGTTGGGGGGTGGTGGTGTGATTTATTACTGACAGATGTACGCTATTGTTTACTACCCCAGACATCTTTTTTTTTTTTAAGAGATATTTTAAATTTTATTTTAAAGAGAACAAAACAAAATGAAGCAGAATAAAGTTAATCAAAACAAAACAATGAGAGTAATACAGGATTTCAGAACAAGATAATAGAAAATTAACAATGGCTACCATAATGCCTTATGTTATCTTTAAAATACCTGTCCATACCGATACCCCAGACATCTTTAAATTTCTAAAATGTACCTTCCTCGCAGTTCCTAAAACCAGATAGTTACTTACATTGTGGTGTTGACGCTAAGGGTCCTTTATCACTTTAATTTAAACAAAACCAATTGCTTTGTTAATTGTGGTAAAATATACAAAGCATAAAATTGGTCATTTTAATCATTTCTGAGTGTACAGCACAGTGGCACTAAGTATATTCATGTTGTGCTTAGCCTTTTAACTTGTTTTAGTTAACCTGCCTATACTGGGTAAACCTATTTGAAAGATTATTCAGTTGCTATTTGTTATCTTTAAAATAAGTCTTTTATGTAATCAAAATCTATTTATTTTTAAGATTGAAACTCTGGAAAAATTAGTGGAGTTGACACAAAAGCTGTTTGAATGTGACAGAGACCAGCTGTACTACAGTCTGCTAAAGCTATACAGTAAGTGATGCGGCTCCTCCTAACGTTTTTGTTTATTTAGTCTGTTGAAGGCAGCGGTAGGAAGGGACGGTCGGGCTTTCAGGATGCTCAGGGAGTGTCAGGTGTGGGCTCTCCACCGGGGCTGATGCGGAGGCTAGGCTGAACTTGGTCACAGAGTGTAGCATTTTACCGCTAGACACTGATCTTTCTAGTTTCTGGCATTCTTAGCACAGTAATGAAAAGATGAGGAGGTCTTTGTGCTCATTGATTCTCCATTGTTGTGCGTAGAGCTGGGAACTACAGGTGGTACGTGTCCCTTGGTTTTAAGGGTCCACTACACTCATGCATGCCTAAATGGCTCAGGTCCTCTGCCCACCCTGACCTGGGTGGATTGGAGATTAGATGGGCAAAAGGTGATGATCTCTTTTTGATGTTTTTTTCATACATGAAAGCGAGTGTCATAACTATCAAAAAGGAATCAAAAAACACATGAGGTAGCCAAGATATCACATATAAATTTGCTTAGGGCTAAGTGGCATCTGGTACCTGAGTCCAGCCTCTTTATTAGCTGGTTCCACTTCTGTCTAATATTTCCAAACAGTTCAGTTTTAGCTGGAATGATAAGGAAGTGGCTTCTACTTGAAGCTTTGTAAGGAAAATGCCTTGGAAAAAGACAATCTCTTTTTTGTTCTGGTTTTGTCAGGCCTTTTCTGCCTCCCTTGTTCAGCTCATCAGAACAGTGATTCCAGTTTATACAGTGAGGTATTCCCTGATTCCATAATGGCAAAAAAATAATAAAAGTCACTACGACCTTTAAAACAACAGAAAATCACGTCAGAAACACACAATTTAATAGGACTTTTTGAAGATAACCTATTTGTAGTTTTTGTAAAGTCCTAAAGTAGATTTATTAGCCACTTCTATAAATAGGTAACTGTCAACACATTCATGTGCATATGTCTTTCCAGAAAGATGCATATCTAGGTATAAAATGACTGCTAAACAGTTTCTTTAATATGACCATGTTATATGTCACAAACTTTTTTCTCTATTTAATCACCTAAAAATGATTAATATTCTGAGTGGGAATCCTATGCTTGATATTACTCAACCAGTCTCCTATTGCTGAACACTTGAATTAATATATTTAAGGTTTTCATATTACAGAACAACTTCACTTTATCTTTGTATCTGTATCTTTGCTTACACCCTCGTTTCCAGTAAGATTAAATTCTTTGGGGTTTTTTGTTTGTATTTTTACTAAAAGTGAAAAATGATTGAGGTTTCAAATACTTTTGACCTCTCCTATTAAATATTACTGCAATAATTTATATCAGTTTACATATTTGGAAGTTTACAGTGTCCTTTAGGATATTTGAGTAAAGGAAAGAACATTTAGAATAGTTAATGTATTTTCCTTTTTATTTCATAGATATTTGACCTAGATTTATCATTCTCTTTTTGTTGTAGCAAACTTTAACTCACCAAACATAGATGGCAGTGAATAAATTGATTGACTTGTCTTTTTGAACTTGTTTTTGGAAGTTTAATCTTACATCTTGATTATATGAGTAAAACAAGACCTGCTTCAAAATTTTCATTCCAATTTTTGGTTGTATTGAAGTACACATTTCATAGTGTGATTTGGATTGAATGATCAAATTCTCAAACAGTGTTAACGTTGGTACTGAATGTGTAGAATTAAAAGTCTTATGTTTTACATGTTTAGTTATTAAATGGTAGATTATAACCTGGAGTTGGGTGCTAACTCACCCTTTCTGCTTTTTCTTACTTTTGAAGAACTATTTCATGCTTAAAGTGTAATTTTATACAAACTTAAAACCAAACAGATTTTTCTGTTTCGTATGAAAATAGTTAAGCATTTAACGTAGAAGACTATAAACTATTTCATTTAGAATAGTCATTTAGACTCTGATGTATTTCATTTTCAATAATCATTTAGACTATTTCATTTAAAAGAGAATATGTAGGAAGGCTTACTGTGCTAACCGGTGCAGCAGGCACTGCAGTGTAAAGAGCAGTGCTCTGCAGAGAGCAGGGTGTGAGAGCCACCAGGGGACTGCAGGAGGAACAGTGGAAGTCCAAGGAAGGCGAGGGGTAGCCAGCTACACAAGCATCTTTCTCCTGTTTTGATGAACTTTTAATGTTTTTTTTTTTTTTTAAGAGAAAGCTTTAGGTTCATCCTAATGTTTCTTTTAGGGTTACGCAATCTCCGAAATACAAAAGCATTTTCTTCTCCTTAATTCCCCATCCGCTTTCTTGGCACTTAGTTTCAGGTGCTTCTTGTGTTTGAGCCAGTAGTATTGAGGAGCTCAGCAGGGCTGGCATACTCATTTAGGAGGCTGGAAGACTTTGGCATCCTTACAGGGAAGTTCACCTCTTAAGCCTATTTGTATGTATACTTCCCACCTTCTTGGATGTAATAGCCCTACCTACTCATTTTCCTTTCTGATTTTATCTGGTTTCTTTTTTTCTTTTTTTTTGTTTTATTGGTACCAGGGATCAAACTCACGACCGCATGCTTCAGGTGCTTATGCCGCTGAGCTAAATCCCCAGCTCATTTTCCTTTCTAAAGAAAGAGCAAGCTGTCTGTTTTTGCAGTTGCTTCTCCACTTTGCCCTCTGACTTTAGATAACTGCTTAAATATTGTTACATAAACAAAGTTTATTTGAAATGCTATATATATTTGAAATGATATGTGAAATGATGTTCTACATATATTTGAAATATGTGAAATGATGTCTTGTTATACTTAATTTATAGTTGAGAATTTTTTATTTTAATTTTTATTAGTACATGTTTGCAGCATATAAAGATTTCATTCATTGTGGGAGTTGGTACAGTCTTTAACAATTAGCTCCTAGAATCTACAGTATACGTTACATGAAATAACTCACTCACCTGTATAAGTAAATCCCATCTTTCTAAATGGTATGTGGTTACCCTTTTGCTAGACATTTTCTGATGTCCTAAGCATGTTTTTTCTTTACATATACAAAGTAAAGGTTAGCTTATTCTTTGTACACATAAAATACTCTTCAGAATGAATCTGCTTTACATTTGTAACTTTGCATTAAAAATTCATTGAATTTACTTTTTAGACATTTTACAGCCTCACATTTATTCTCCCTTGAGTTTGTTATTTCTTTAAGTATGCATAGCTATTGATACTTGTTTTCACAATGTGATCTTTTTCCCTGTGTTATAACACAGGTAAAATGAATGTAGTTTAAGTACTAAAGATGCAAAGAGTATTACTGTATTAACCAAATATGAAAATGTTACTGCCCACTCTCTGTCAGTTGCCATCCTTCCAATTTCCTTCTCTACATATTTTTTTATAAATGCACCTATTACTTTGATTATTTCATATTCTACACTTCTTATACATTTCATTCAGTAAATTTATCTTGTTTTACTTAATGATAAGAAATAAATTTATAGGAAAAGAGAAATATTTGGCTTTTTCTTCCTTTAATTACTACTTTTTCAGTGCTGGAATCCTTAAAACCTCCAAAGTTGACAGGTGATTTTTTTTTTAAAGTGTGTGTATGTATTTTTCAATAATTTCTTTTTACAAATTGCTAGTCCATCTTAATAGTCTTGAATGTTTTTATCCTCCCAAGGTAGGTTTTAATACCATTTTTTGCCTTAAAAAGTTCTCTCTCCATATTACTCAGCTATAAAGAATGATAAACTTGAGGCTTTTACAGGTAAATGGATGCAACTTGAGGTTAAACTCACAAGTGAAATAAATCAGACTTGCACATGTAAATATCTTATTGTCTCCCTAGTGTTTAAAAAAAAAAAAAAAGAGTAATAAGGTCCAAAATGTACAATAGATATTGTGGAAATGAAAAGGTAAGAAAGTGCTCGAAAGGAAAGAACAACTGAGATAGGGGAAAGGAGAAAAAAGAAAAAAGGAGATTATATGCATATATTCATATATGTGTGTGTGTGTGTGTGTGTGTGTGTATGTATATACAAGATAACTATGCTGCTAATCTGTTAGTTCATCAAAAAGAACAGCTTGTATTTTCATCTTTTTTCATGCCTAAATCTTGTAATCTGAGCAACTACTTCTAACAATATGCAATACATTAGCTACTGTTAATTTCCTAGTTTTTAAAAGTTACGTATTGTTTCTAGCCTTTTTTTGCTTTTTAAAAAAGTTACCACTCCAAGATTTGTAGTTTGAAGGTTGTAAATCCTGTCTTTTCTTCATTGTGTGAAAGAGTTTTATTTGCTTAAAAATTAATGCCTTTCAAAGTACCTTAGCAGTACCATTACTGATTTTTGGAAACATTGCTTGTCTTCCCCACCGTTCACAGTACGTTCAGCAGTGACAAGAAAGAAGTGTTTCACTTTCTTTGTGTACAGAATAAAAAGTTTTGGGCTGCTTGGGTTTTTTTGTTGTTAATGTTTTTGGGGTTTTGGTTATTTCTTTTTTCTTTTCTGCTTCTATATACTTGAACTATTTAAATTTGTATATTACATGAGAATATCTTAGTGAAAGAAGAGCATAACTAGCTTGTAAGAGTCTTGTTTTAAAGATTAATTGTAAACATAAGGTCTCATATTGACTTTATTATCAAAATATGTATAAAACCACTCTGAACTTCAGGTTAATTTCTACTGGTATTTGAGCCTCCTTTAATATATTCTATGTGAAAATGTAAGTTACAATCTATATATTACCCAGAGAAATTTTCCTATTCATTTTCCTACATTTGTTTTTATTGTTAAATTCTGCTGAGATCCAAGCATGTTTCATTCTTTGTTCTCTGAGTCTTTAATTACTAGGAGTTACTTGTTAGCCCCAAATTTAGTTTTATTGGTTTTGGAATGAAATCTCATTTGTTTTACTATTTTTTATTTTAATTCTCTAAAATGTTGAAGACCAAATATATTTATGTTTTTAGGAATGTTTATGCTCTAAAACAAATCCTCTTCTTTGAGCTGCAAAATCCAAATGTTTCTTACATATGCAAAAGTTGTAAAAAGATATTTAAAGCAGTATCTCTTAAATATTTTCTATTCATGAATACTGGGTCACCACATAGAAAAACCTGTTTTTTTATGGTGAAGAAATTAGCTTGTTTCCTTTCTTCCTTCTTTTTCTCTTTGTTTCTATTTATTTTTTTATTTATTTTCTGTTTTTGTGTTTGTTTGTTTGTTTGTTTGTTTGAGATCGGATCTGCAGTGCAGGCTGGCCCGGAACTCACAGTAATCCCCTACCTCTGCCTCCCGTGTGCCATCCCCTAGCTCTGCCTCCCGTGTGCCATCCCCTACCTCTGCCTCCTGTGTGCCATCCTCGTGCTGTGCTTGTTTTCTTTCAAACAGATTTTGTGCTGCCACTGCTCTCCCCTGCCAAATTTAGTCTGATGGCATTTTCTGTTGAGATTAGAAATCTAAGAAATTATAATCTTAATACACCCTGTCATAGATTCTTCAAGGCAATGTAAGATGCAGCCAGTTAGCTCTGTCAACTAAATGAAGAGTTATAGATTTGTTGCTTTTAAAGAAAAGTTATTCATTTGAACACATTAAGTCCTTTTGGACTCACAGCTGTAGACAGTGTCTATGTATGTATTCTTCCTTGTAAATACTAATAATTATTACCTGATTTCAATCTTCACAATGGGCACTTTCTCCATTACATATTTTAAAAAGACAAATCTTATCAGCATGATTCTATTAAATTGTGAAATTTCTAAAGATTATAATTCAGAAGGTACCAAAAAGTATACAGAATAGTCTCTTCCTCACTTTTGGGCCATAATCACTTTTTGTTTCTCCCCCTGAAGGCAGTATTTGGAGTAATGCTTCTTGCAACATCAAATAAGAAAAAGTAAATTTTCAGAAATTCTGTTTAACTTTATTAATTTGTTTAATCAAATTCTGTAGAAAAAAATGGTGACTGGCAAAGCGCTGATGCTGTCTGGAATAAAATGCAAGAAGAAAATATTATTCCTCGTGAGAAGACATTAAGATTGTTAGCGGAAATCCTTAAAGACAGTAATCAAGAAGTTCCTTTTGATGTTCCAGAGGTAATTTACTTTCAGCATGACTGTAACAGATTTTGTTGTCAGTGTGTCACTAGGTCCTAGATTAACCCACTTTTATGTCGGAAGAAATCACTGTGTTTAGCAATTTTTGTTTAACTGGTTAATTTTGTTTTGAAGTTGTGGTATGAAGACAACACACATACCCCAGTTTCGTCACTGGCACCTGTGGACCCTCTGATTGAGAAAGAGCTGCTGAAAGCCTGCAACCAGCGGAAAGACCGAGGTAAGTCTACCACTGGGCCTAGTTTATGACAGCAGCATTGGGTGTTAGCCCATTAAGCCAGTGGTTCTCTAGGGTGGAGGAAAGAGAAATTTTACACACCTGTATTTTAAATTAAAAGATATAAGATATCTTAGCACAATTGGGGAAATGTAGATATTAGTTGAGTGTTATTACAGATTTACTCATCTTTGAAGTGTCTTCGTTAACAATATAGGAATCCAAGCAGTCTAATCGATAAATTTGGGATTTAATTAGCTGAGCTCAGCAATGACTCACGACCCCTGTTTCAGAGTCCCACCAAGTAGCACTGAACTGGAAAGTTACAGAGCTTTTAAAACAGAAAACCATGGAAAGACATCCTGTTGGGAACAATTTAGCTAGAATCTTAAATTAATTTTTGGTTATACCTGTATCCTGCTTCTTTGTTGAGCAGGTTAATTTCTCTCTTGTGGGTACAGTTCGTTCTTCTTTTTTCATGGAACTTGTACCTTGAGTAATTTTCATTTTCCTGGGTTAAAAACAGGACACTAGTTAAATGCAGGGCTCAAGGTGGTGTCAGTTATGCCAAGCTGCAACAGTCTTTTTAGCAATAATAATGGTATTATGATCTATGGGACAGTACCTTTAAATTTTGAGACCAGTGTGAAGTATTGATGAATGAAAAAACATCAAGATTTCTGTCGAATTTTAAATTCTTAAGCCATGAAAAACAAAGGAAGCAGCTGGGTGTGGTGGCTCATGCCTATAATCCCAATCCTCTGAGTGGCTGAGACAGGAAGATGGCAAGTTTGAGTCCAGCCTTAACAACTGGGAACTTAATTAGAGTCTGTCTTAAAATAAAAAACACAAAATAAGCTGGGAATGTAACCCAGTGTAAAGGCCCAGGGTTCAGTCTCCAGTATTATATAAAAGAAAGTAAATCTAGCCAAATGTTAATAATGTAGGTTGTGGTAATATGGAGAGTGGGGAATTATACTACTGTTTTTTTTTTTTTTTTTTTGGTTTTGTTTTTGTGGTACTGGGAATCAAAATCATAATACTTATGTATATTTTTCTATACATTTGAGTTTTTCTTAATAAAACCTATTAGCATAAGTTTTTTTTTAAAGCAGGACTTATGGGGACACATGTTTCTTAATAATGGAGAGTTGGTTGATTTCATCACTGTGCACACAAGTAGCCTTACTGCAAGAAGGCTATGTCACCAGACACTATACTCTGAGACCAGCAGCATTATCTGAAATATTACATAGCACAAGACTATACTTTGAAAATAATATGATCACAGTTTTGGGGTCAAATACTGTAACATTTATTTGAAAGTGAAAAAATGATTAGGGAATTAACCATTATATTAGTGTTTGCATTAAAGTGAATAAGCACTGTCTCAAGGTTGGAGATGTTTTTCTTGATTTTTTTTTTCCCTCTCCATAAACTTTCCTCAAGATATCTCTACCACTATTATAACTAGTTTAAAATTTAACTATTAAGAAAGTAAAGATGTGCGTGTCGGTCAGACAGAAAAACCACACACTAAATGTGACTGTTAGGAAAATTTTTAAAAAAAGGCATCTCGTCTCTCTCTTTCAGCTGGATAGTTTGTAGGAAGGAGTCCATTGGGACAAGTTATGTGAATAATGGAGATGTTTGCATGTTTCCTTTAACTGACCCTTTTCAGGGGAATTTACCCTTTTTGGAGCACGAGAGGGACCATTGTGTAGAATGTGTCATTCCTGTGTTTTGTGACATTAGAGCATGGTCAGGAGCCCAGATCTTTCTGGTTCTACAACTTCTGCTCCTTCCAGACTATGCCACATGCGTTTTCTGTTTTATTTTATTTTATTTTAATCTTTTGGTGCTGGAAATCAAACTCTCAGGACCTTGCATTTGCCAGAAAGGCACTGTACCGCTGAGCTGTATCCCTGATTTTCCATTTTATTTTAGAAAAAAATTTGACTACAGTTTGTGGCACGAGTTGAAAGATATGGAAGGCAATTCAGAAACACTCTAAAGTATGCCACTGAATCTATAATAAAACTCTTAACATAACAAACGTGCGTATGTAAACACCAGAATAAATATGGTTAGTTTCATATCACAATGTAATAGAGACCAGAAAAAAAAAAAGTAAATGCTACAGATTTTTTAAAGTTTTTTTTTATTCTAATAGTGACAGTGTCTTTTCAGTAGAGGCTTTATTCAGTAAGGAGGAATCAGTGTAGAAGTTCATAGAATTACTCAATTTCCTGACTTAACTGGAAATTTAATTAACACATAAAATGTATAAAGTCAGTATTAGCTGAATTCTTATACTTTTTTTAATTGCCTAGAGTATAACTTAATTTTTCCAAAGTCACCTTCCTTTCTGCATATGTAGTATGTCTTTGAGTCTTTCACCATGTATCTGTTAAAGCTAAATATAAAATTAATTTTCCTTGGCCATACTATGTAAATACTCTGATGAAATTTTGATTTAACAAAAATGAATATAAGGTTAATATGTAATTACAGATTTTAAGGCTCCTTATTACCTTTTTTAAAAATTCTTTTTAAGTGAAAGCATTTAACTAAATATAATTATTAATTGGTTTTATTTTGTTAGTTCAGGTTTTTTGGTTTTTATATGTGTTAGGATTCACATACTTAGCATGATATAAATGCTTTGAAAAATAGAAAGCTTGTATTAGTATTTTTCTGATAGTTTTTCAAGGTGTATTGTGATTATTACACCAGAAACCTTTGGTGAATGAGTTTGGTACGTTACAATGGCAAAAAGTAGAAAATCACAGAAAAACAAGGAGGAATTCTTTTCTTATTTATGACTTTATCAGATATCAGGTGTACTCACTGTGTTTTATTTTCTGCTTTTGCCAGTGCCATGGAACGTAGTTATTTACAAACAAAGTGTGTGTGTGTGTGTGTGTGTGTGTGTGTGTGTGTGTGTGTGTGTAAAATGAATAACTAACACAGCCACACCAATTTAAAGTGAATGCCACAATGTTAGAAAATAACTAGTAAGAGTTTCTGGATTTATTTTGTTAATTTTAAATATACAAATACTACATATTAAATGTCCTCATTCAACAACTAATGAACTGATACATGTGGTTATTAGAAAATAAACAAAAATGACAGTTGTTTTTAAAAGTAGTCTCACTATGTAGTTCAGGCTGTCTTTGAATTCACTCTGTAGCCCAAACTGGCTTCAAACTCATAGTGATCCTCCTGCCTCAGCTTCCCAAGTACTAAAATTACAGGCGTAGACCACCTCATCCGGCTACATTAAGTCTTTTAACCAGTCTTTAAAAAGTAAATATATGAATTGAGTGCAGTGATGTATCCCCATAATCCCACCATAATCAGTTTGGAAAGCTAGGTAGAAAATTTGTGAGTTTACTAACATAGACAAAGTAGCAAGACAGAGAAAAAAGAGAGGAGAAAGGTCACTGTATACATTGTACTGAATGCCAGTATTTTGAAGTCATATATGTAGCATGACTATATAGCTATTTAGCAAAGTTATGCTGGTGACTTTATATTTTAAATTTATGACAGATTCATACTGGCACAAAAATTAAGAGATGGTAATGATAGAATTCTGTCCTGCTCATATGTGTGATTTTATTTTATTTTATTTTTTCTTTGCCAGTGCCCTAGAACAAACAGGTGTTAACAAACAAAAACCTGGGGACCAGGAATGTAGCTCAGTGGCATAAGTGCTTGCCTGGCAAGCAAAAGGTCCTGAGTTCAAAAAACAACCCAAAAGTACAAACAAAAAATCTGTTTCAAGGCACTTAGTAATTCAGTGCTACAAGGGATTGTTCTTTGGACAAGCTTAAATTTGATATAACTTATACCAAAATTGCTGTTCACGTCCCCAAACTGCTCTCCTTTATTATGATGAAGATAACCATCGTTGTCATATCTTGTCTCTTTTTTTTCCTCCCAATTTGACTAAAAGAGATCAATAAGTTTTTAATATTGCCACTTCATTTAGTTGAGAATAATGCAAACTCACCTAGTTCACCCATACAAGCATAAATGCCTGTTCAGAAACCTCTAAACAGTGTAGAATGCTTTTCTGAACATCAGTATCATGTCCATTCCCTCTGACGTGCTCCGTTCTTTACACTGAGCTTTGTGTTAGTAGAAAGCCGTACATGATGGTTGTCTTATGGTCTGTCTCTGTTACGATGTGTTTATCCAAATGGGAGATTGGATTTTAGTTCCAGGTGGCTTTTCATAGCCAAGCAATTTTATTTCAGAAAAGTAAGTGACTGAAAAGTGTAGTTACTTCTCTTTTGGTAACATCTTTTCATTCACTGACAGTTATTGTGAACAAGTGAAATAAAACTGTTAATCAGTCAAACAAATGTTGCCTAGTTTACTTGTTAGATATCTGTATATTTGAAAATTGTATGTTTTTGTGTAAGTCCTGTCGTAGCCAAATAATTTGATCTCCTAATTTTAGAATTATAGGTTATATTCACTTTAATGCTATTGTGTTGAAATGTTAACCATTGAAACCACCCACTTATAGATTAAAGATTGCTTTAAAATGAATCTTTTGCTCCCCTCAATCTAAATTATACCTCTGGTTTATTTGTACTTTAACACATTTTGCTATTTATTTTGAAGCTGGCATCTTTTGATAAATTTAAAAGAGCTATTTCTCATTTTTATTGGCATGCACATAATTTATTGACTTAAGAAAGGTAGTATGAAAAATAATTTTAAAAAGAAATAGTTTTAGGTACTGTCCATTTTGATAAAGTGGTAGTTTCCAAAACTGATTTTTGAGGAATGATGTTAGCTTGCTCAGTTACTATATGTCTGTGGAGTGATAATGGTGGGTGTGTATTTAAAAGAAATAAAAATGTACGAATTTAAGGATTTAGTTTGGGGATGTTTTTCCCTCCCTTTTTGTCATTTCAGAATAATGCTGTCTTATTTTTTGTTTTCTCATAGATGCATATAACATTTTCCTGAAAGCACAAGGACAAAACATTATGTTCAACCGTGACACTTACAGAACTCTTATAAAACTACTGTTGTTGAAGGATAATTTCACTGAAGCAATGCAAGTGAAAAATGCGTAAGTATTGGCCCACTTTTACCTTGCACTTTAAATATCAGCTACCATTGGGGTTTTTAAAGATGTATTGCTATAGTGGCAATTGATTAGTCTCAGCTCCCTATAAAAATTGTATTTTAGGTTAACTCACTTATGAATTTTATGTAAAACCTAAAAAAATTTAGCTGTCACTGGCCTTACTGAGTTGTATACATTTTACTAAAATTCATTTTAGATATTCACATACAGAAAAGCAAAAATTTTATTATGTTCTTCTTATTTGACAACTAACTCCATGTATCTTTTGTGATGGAGCAGCCTGATATAAGAAAGACAGCAAAGGCTTTGGACTTAGACAAGGGTTTGAATCTTACTTATATGAAAACGCTTTGACCTTGGGAAAACTACTTACTATCTCTGAGCTTCAATTTTTCTTTCTTATGATGAGTTCATAATATTATTACTGAAAATTTCTTCAAGATATTGAGAATGAGGTAGAGAATCATAGATATTCAATAATACTTTATGTGTTGAATGTGCCTTTTTTTCCCCTTTTCTGTCTTCTGGTTCAGTTTTGAGTTTTTCGTTTTTTAATCTGGGTGGTGATGATAGGAGTGGTTTTTGTGTCTTGGGTTAATTACCTGGATCAGTGGTGGCAAACCTGTGGCATGCATGTTACTTTGTTTTTCTTTTGAAGTCAGAAGAGTTGTTTTTGCTAAACTAAAATCTCAGTATTTAGGTTTAATTACATTGTTGGCACTTTGTGATAAATAAGTGGGTTTGGAGTTACAATTTGGGCACTGATCTCTGAAAGGTTTGCTACCACTCCCCTAGATTAAGATACTTTGTTAATGTAAACAGCAGTAAAATTCCTTCTTGGTGTCTGTTGTCTGCCTCTGTCCTCTTACCCTCAAGTTACCAGTGAGTTATTAACCAAAAATGGTCTAAAAAGAAGGAGCTTGGGACACCTGCTTTGGGACATAGACATGTTTTGTTAAGGGTCAGTAGCTTTATTTATTTATTTATTTATTTATTTATTTATTTATGGTGCCGCAGGTAGAACTTACAACCTCGCATTTGCCAAGGAGGCACTTAAGCCACTGAGCCAGACCTCGGGCCCCAGTAGCTTTATTTCTGATGGAAAAGTTCATTTTCCTGATATACTGTGAATTTTGAAATAATCTCAGCCAATTTTTGGTTCAAACAAAAATAGGGTGCATGCCATTTTTCAGGTCACTAGAAAGTTACACACCATAGGGCTTATTGAGTTGTAGTTCTAGATGACCCCCTCCCCGCACTTGTCAGGTAGACTATTTGTCTAGGTGGATGTGGTCTTGAATCATCTGAATGTCTGAGACAGTCACATTAGGACTACTCGAGTATTTAATGTAGTGAGTGCCTCATTTGTATATTTACTCATTTGCTTGTTAAGTTATGAATCTCTAAAGTATGTAGTCAGTGACTTGGAAACTTTTACATTTAACAATGTCCTGTCATCTATAACCACTAAGGGTCTGGTCTATCTTCTAAGATTACTGTTCTTAAAAAATTACTATGAAACTATCCCATAATAATCAACGCTGTTCTGAAATAACCAATGGTGATTTGGAAAGTTAGGCCAAAAAAAAAAAATTTTTTTTTGTGTTGACAGGTATGATCAAACCTCAGTGTTCAGGCTTACTTGTAGTATTGACACTGCAATAAATAAATGGGTTTTGGGTTGCAGTTCGGACCCTCATCTCTGGAAAGTTTGCCATCACTGTTTCTAATAAAATATTCACCAGCCTTTCCTGTTGAAATGTTGACTTCAGTTACATATGGTGTAGTATAAGGAAAGAAGGAAAACTTTAATCTTGAAGTAAGTCTCGAAGACCTGAAATATTTTTCAGAAGTACAAATTAAGTCTGAAGGCCCCACCCACCCATCATTGGGGCTGGGTGGTCCTTGGTGAGCCTGCCAGAGTGGGCAGGAGGAGAGGAGGCCACGCTCATGCGATCAGTGAAGCCTTGGTGAGCCACTGCCCCCACCTGTTCGCCAACCTAGGAACTTCAGATCAGAGGAATCCAGGTGTCTAGTCCAATCCCCAGCACCTCAGGATGGGCAGCCAGTGCAAGGAGCACCCTAGCGATACCCACCAATCAGCTGATTTGGAGGAACATAGGAAAATGTCAAGGCAAAGGAGCAAGATGCAGTCTCCAACCTCCTGCCCACCCAGAGCAAGTCCAGGAGACATAGACACAAAAGAAATTAGAGGCCACACACTTGAAATTTATAGTAACTGAAAATGATAGTAACTGAAGTAAAGAAACAACTTAGTGCTTCTGTTGTTTATCTTTGCATGCCTGTACCCTGAGCAACTATTTAGAGAGTAACAATGTGCAATATAGTAACTGTTGTTGATTTCCTACTATCTGATACTTTCTCATTGTTTTGTTGTATTCTTTTTTTTGAAAAAGTGCAGATTAATTTTTTTTAAATGGAGCTTATTCCAGAAGTATTCTCACTCTGGAAGCATGCAAAGATTCCCCATAGCCCATCACAAAGGTTTGGATGAGCTGATTTGTGGGGGTACCCAGGATTGTGCCTTTTACTAAGTACCCTGAGTGGTTCAGGAAGTGTCTCAAACATTTTAAAATTATGCTCCCTTACCATGTCACATGTAAGCATATTATAGGATATGCTAGAAATTTTTCATATAATAAGCTTGAAAAGTGAGGGCATAATTGTTCCCTTGCGTCCTAGAGTGTTCGAGCAGTGTATGCATGATGTCACTGAAGGCTGCTGGCCTAGAGTGCTTTGTGAACCGTATCTTCAGCCTGTTTAGTAGGGTAGAATCAGCGTTTTTTAAAAAGTGAAATAGACTAGAAAATATCAAACTGCTTCATGTTCCTCAAAAATGTTAGTTTCAGTTATATAAAATGTAGTATAAAACATTTGTGTAGCCTTCTGTGGGTCTTGATCTTTCTTTTCTTGGGAGGGGTATTGAAGGCTGTTGGTCTAGCATGTTGTGATAAGCATGGCCTGTTTCCCCTTATCTCCACAACCTATAAAATCTAATTTTAATTTCCTTCCTTCCCTCCTTTAGAGTTTCACAAAACTTTTTTGAGGTATGATTGACCTAAAAAAGATGTGCATATTTAGTGTTACATCTCAGTGAGCTGGGGATAAATATACATTGCATGAAAACATCAAAGCCGTAAACATGTCCGTCACCTCCCAGTTTCCCCCAACTTGTCTGTAATTATTTGTGCGTGTATATGTGTGTGTGTGTGTGTGCACACGTGCACACAAGAGCATGTTCCTCAGCAATTTTAAGTATATACTGTAGTATTGTTAGCTGCAGGCACCATGCTGTGTATCGCTCCAAAACATAACCTTGCATAAAAATTTTGTACCCTTCCTTTAATTATGTCCCCATTTCCCTCTAGCCAGCCCCTGGTGACCATCATTCTGCTCTCTGTTTCTGAGTTTCACTTTTTAGATTCTACATATAAATAAAAACTTTTTGTATAATTAAAAACTTTTCTTTGGCTATGTTATCCTATCCAGTTTATACTATAGCTGCCTTCCCCATATAGCTGTGTAATTGGATGTATGTCCTTTTTCTTGAGTCACTAAAATGTATCTACCTATGTGAATTGTAACTCAAGTGAAATCTATGGAGTAAATTTTAAAATAACCCTGGATCGGGAGTTCAGAAGTGGAAGTTCGAGTTCCATTTATCCAATTAATTGTGTTACTTGAGGTGTGTCACATATCTTTCAAGATTCATTTCATAGCTCATGACCAATTCTAGACCTGGTCATCTCTTTCCCTTCTAGCTCTGTATCAGTGAACAGAATAAAAAAGAAGTAGCCAGATAACCATACCAGTGGCTCTATATAGCAAGAAGTGGTAGCCATAGTATTATTTTGGGGCCCTTATGCCATCCATGAATAGCAAATTATTGTTACAGTTACCTGTGTAATGCCTCTTGATCAATCTTACGAGCGGTCTTAATTTCCTATAAATTTTGAAAATGCCATCTTTGGTTTTGGCTCTCTCTAATGTGTTAGAGATGCACTTAACTTCTAATGAGATTTCTTCAGTTTTACTGACAAGGTCATTGAACCTGCCAAACAACGAAACCTCAAAAGTAATAGTAACAGCTGCCTTAAAAATTTTTAGAAGCCAGCTTTCCTTCATCTTTAGCTTTCAACTTTACTTTTTTAAAATAGAAGTTTATTTACAATGAACTGCTATAAGGAAGGTAAACTACTTAAAGAGAAGTAAGAAAAATGAATTATTATTTTAAATCTCTGATAAGTAAACTTTTTGGGGTGAGTACTGGGAATTGAACGGAACACCTTGCATTTGCCAGGCAGGTGGTGTGCCCCTGAGCTACAGTTGAGAATCATACTTAGCCCTGCTTTGTCTTTTGAGAGTGGTTCATCATTTTCTCCTATCCCTGCTAGCTGCTATTTCAATCTATCTAGAAATGTTTTCCAATGTAATATGAACACTGACTCATGCCCCATGCACTTGTTATATAAGCACAATCTATAGTCCATTCATTACTCTGAAATGTCTAATGTCATCTGTAGTACTCTCTTTTGGTTAAGGTAGATTAATTTTTGCAGTTAATTATAAGTTAGAAGATTAATAATCTTTCCACACCCTGTAATTTTTTTTCCTTTTTTGGCTGGCCTCAGAAAGACGTTTGAATCGTGTGCTGTTGAATCTACTAGTCACTAACCATATGTGACTGTTTAAATTACTTAAAATTAAATATAATTAGATTATATTATTCTGTTCCTCTGTCACAGTAGCCATAAGCCATATGTGCATAGTGACCCAACCTAGTAGGCAGCTCAGATAAAGAATATATAATTTCTTTTATTATATAAATGACTCCAGTGCAGAGGTCTGTCAGTAACTTTTGGTAGTTTTTCTCTTCTTGCTAGATTGGATTATATTTTGATTGGTCTATTTCTACATTTATAAGGTTTGAGAGTTTTTGTTTCCTGGTATTTATCTCTGCTTTCATATTTGTAATGAATAGGTAGATTCTTGAGATAGGAAGAGATTATTGATAAAAGAAAAGTGTCACATGTATGGGGTTTTTGAAAGATTTGTAGTTAACACTTTCAATTTTGTTACCCTGTTGTTTTAGAATTTTAGGTAGTATTTTTAAGTAAATGTTGCGTGATATTGACATGAAAAGTGAGCTTATAATAGTGTCTAATTTACTTAATCATGCTACAGCTTAAGAAAGAAAATCCTTTATTTTATGCACTGTATAGTCTCATGTGAGTTGTTGACTTAAAACCTTTGACAGATGGGACACAGAGAAAAAGTCAAACTGAGCAACAGTACTTTGGTAGGATTAAGAGGATTGGTCAGCAGGCTAAGAAAATCCTGCATCCAGAAACCACAGGGTGAGAACCTTTGAGGCTGAAAGTGACTGAGAGGGTGGGTGTGTTGCCGTGTCTTTGGAGGATTTTCCAAGGATTGATGAGAGTGATGTGGCAGTGACCCTGCTTTCCTGACAATCTGCTCACTGTGTAGGCTCATGTTGGCAGTGGGGTCATCCCTGAGCTTTGATAAGGCAAATGGCAGCAATTGCTTTTGCTCATTTTGACCTTTGGAGATTTCCTAATCAGGAGATGAACTCTCAGTGCATTAAGATTGCTGAAATTTCATCACAACAATTGTGCAAACAGAAATAATACCTGGCTGTTAGGTTTTAGGCTTGTTTTTAATCCTGTAGGTTCTAGTCAAAGTAAAGCATTTTTTTACTGTTGAGTTTTTAAAAATTAGGAATTTTGTTTCAGATATAAAGCTGGGATAAGATTGTTATATGAAGATTTTAAATTTTAATGTAGCAGTTTTAGTTCTGCTAGTATGTTTAAATGCTTTAAAAACTATATGTATCTAGATGACAGAAATTTGAAAATTAATCAACAAAATGACATGATGTTGGTTAGTAATATGCTTTAGTTTATATTTAAAATATACAGTGCTGAAAAGAAATGCTCATTTTTGTTGCTGGAAGAATAGTTTTACATTTTATAATTATGGTAAACGTAGAAAAAAGAGGAAAAAGTATCTCGCTTAGGATACAGCCGAACAATGCAGGGCATGCAGTTATTTTAGTCATCTAATATGTCAGCATTCAAGAATCTGAACCGATTGTTTAAAAAAAATCTTGTACTTTGTTTCTTTTGTTGCTCATTTCCAACTTTGTCATCTGTCAGAATGCAAAAAAAAATTATCCTTCTATAACCATTGACAGGATAACACAAAAGCTGTCTCCAGGTCGATATTTTGCAGCAATATTTTTAACATACGAACAGTAGTTTTTATAATTTCACCTTGGTGCTCAACCATTTATTATCGTATCAGAAGCATGTCAGTAATTCCTTTCTAAATGTCTGCTTCTTTTAGCGCTGAGACCCACATCAAGGGCTTCACACTGAACGATGCTGCCAACAGCATCCTCATCATAGCGCAAGTTAGGCGGGATTATTTGAAAGGTATGTCACAATGCTTGACCTTTACGTCACATTAATGCCTCTGCAGATTTTTCTTGTAACGCCCTTCGAATACTTGGATAAAGGAGTCCATTTAGCAAATTACCTGCTTATCAAGAGCCTTTTGTGGTAGCTGAGAGACGTAAATTACTGTACATGCATTTATAATACAGCTTGAATATGAATGTACTTGTCATTTGACCACTTAGTCCAGTTTCCATTCCATTTAACACAAGATGGGTTTTCTTAAGATGAATCACAGCTCTTCAGACATGCAAAATTTGTGTTCCAGGAGGAGAAAAAGTACAGGCTTTCAAGTGTGTTAAAATTCACAGCGCAAGTCATTTTGCTTTGGAAATTAACATACTTTCGAACATCTGAAACAATTCCCAGCAGTTGTTTCTCACATATTGTGTTGGTTGTGTGTGAGATAGCAAATGTGTTAAATTGAGTGTTAAATATGTGGGATTGTGCACCAAATGATTATAATATTGATTTTTAAAACTTAATCTAATACTTTTTTAATAGTTCATAATACCAACAGCAATAAAATACAGTTTAGAGTTTTTAAATGCCTACGAGGGTAGCACCAGAATGATGCAGAGGTGACTTTGGGAGGGCTGGGATGGGGCTTGGTGCTTTGGCAAAGGCCGTTTATCGGTTTGCCTAGTGGGGTGGAGTTGGATCTGGAGGTCTTGTGAATGAGTTCCCAAGGGGAACAATGATAACTCTTTAGATAAGAAGCTTTTCACATTTTCATGTTTGAATTTTAGCCAGTATGGTTAACACCACAGTTTTGCTAATACAACAGAACCCATTTAGTATATGGCTGGAGGAAAAGCTCTTTAATGCTTAAATCTGTTACTTAGTTTCTTCCCCAGTCTGTAATGTTTTTCCTTGCTTGCATGTTTATAAAATAATTTCACATCTCTGAGAGAAAATTGTGCTAATTGTGCAGCCTTGGTGTTGCTTGTAATACCTAGGCGTGCTGGTCCTTAGCTGTCTCTGTAACTGACCAGGACTGAACATGTAAGTGCTGATTTCACCCTTTGCCACATCTCCACCTTGTCGTTCCTCAGACAAGGCGGGTCCATCTAGACATCTCTTTGGACAGCCCTAATGGTGTGGGGCTTGTTACTAAAACTTTAAAAAGCTTATATTTCTGATAGAAAAGACTTTGTTAAGTTCATTTTTCATGCAGAAGTGATAATTTTGAGACACTGAAGAGTTAAACTTGCTACTCATAAATAAGCTCATTGTGCTAAATATCTTATGTTTCTATAGATAAAAAGAACAAAGCACTTTTTAATTTTAATTCCAGAGGTTCATCTTACCTGTGTTTTTATTTTGATGACTACCCTCTGCTTGTATGTCAGTGCCCTATGAAAACTACAAGAAAGTGCACAAATGTAGTTTCTCATCTGCTTTTCTCCACTGTTTAGCTTGAATGGATTGTTGTCTGAGAGCAGAAGTGGGGAGCACAGTGTTCCCTCTGTAGCCTAGCGGTGCCCAGTCTTGCCAAGCCCTGGTGCCCAGTCTTGCCACAGACTGAACCACACATGGAAGTAAAGTCATCAGCGAGAATGACAATGCTGTGTGTCCTGTGCTCATTTCCACATTTTGCTCCATGGGTTGAAAGTTCCTAAGCTTTATGATTGCCCTTCATTCTTCTGCCCTTCTGTCATTCAGGTGTCTTTTAATCATTCCCATCAAAGGCAGTTAGAAAACAGTAAAATCAAATATATCTCACTGTGCTTTTATAAATATGCTGTTGTGAAATATTAGTAGTATGTACATGCAAAGCACCTCTGCAGTATTCTTAGTATCACTGTCTGTGAGTTACTGAGTAAATGTTGAAATTGGGCGATAGTGAGAAAAGACTGTGTGTGTGTGTGTGTGTCTTTAAGGTCATTAGCTATGATGACAAATTCTGTGTAAGAATATGATTTAGGTCACAAGTTCTCATGCTCCCTCTGGGTAGCGGAAATGATCTGTTCTGCTTGCCCCTCCACTCTCATGTACCCATAGATACAGCCTCTGGAATAGTTGGACTGAGGCTGATGTCTAGCAGTGTGACTTTGACCTCAGGGAAATAGTAAACTCTGCCCTAGTTGCTCATCTGTAAAAATCAGTGCTTACCTCAGTGAGTTGGTTTTGAGTGTAGATTCGTAGTACTGTCTGGTATTTAATAAATGCTCGATGAATACAATAAAATGCACAATAAGTTCCAGTTAACCATCATTGTATTTTTGTTATTTTGATCCATTGGTGGGTGGAAAGATTTTCCCTAACATTAGTACTTAAGATACTAAAAATATTTTATCTTTGTCTGACTTCAAGTGAATCAGACATTATCAAGCTTATTTTCTATAGATCGTGTTTTTAAAATAGTATAAAACCTTTTTATTTCCTATTTGTGAATGTGTATTTATAAAATTTTATCAAATATGCTTTTTAAGTGACCTATATGCCCTACGTGAGAATTGCTGACATATTATTTATAGATTTGGAGTAATAGGTTTATTCAGTAATAAAGATTAAATTCATCATGTCTTTTATTTACTATGTTGTTTTTGTAGACTGTTTAATTATTACCCTCTCATTCTTCTGTGAAAGATAAGCTGTTCTTATTCATAAAGCTGCTTCGAGAGTCTTAGTTTTGTTTTGTCTAGGTTACATTGCTTCTTTAATTGTTGTAAAGCTGTAAAGTTTTCTTCCGTGGAGCTAGTGCGATGATTGTTATGTCAAGTATTATTACATCCCCCTCTGGTTTACTATTCTTGTTCAACATAAGAATTCCGTTACCTTTGTAGATGAGCCCGAAAATCAGAGAGGTATTCCATATTTATTCATAATCAAGTACTTACAGTTGTGATTAAGCAAAATACCATTTGCTATAGTCATAAGAATTGAGTAAGCTTTATTTGCTTTAAAGATTAAATACAAGAAAATAGCTGCAATGTGCCTTGTAATGTAAAATAAGTCCATTAATGTGAAAATTGAATTTTCCAGTTTGGCTACTCCAAAGTGGTAAATTCTATTTAGACCATATTTCCTGGGGAAGAAAAAAGGTTTTGAGATATTAAAAGTTTTTTGTTTTTAAATAATCATGTAGTCTTTGAGTCAATAAAATTTGAGAAGGTATAAGTCTAGCTAAAAGTTCCATATTTTTGGAAACTTTTTTTTCTGTTTAATTTTTAAAATTCTTCCTTATTTATACTTATGAATCTATCAACATCATTGAAGTTAGTCATGAAAAAATGTTATACCTGAGTGGAACTCAGACTGCCAGTCACACTTTAGGTTCTGTTTATGACTTAAGTTTCTGTGATCTCAAATACTTTATAGATAATAAAATACTTTTTTTTAAAGTTTCTTATGAAGTATTAATATTTTCTGTAATCTGGAATAAATTATTTATAACTTTTTGTATATAACCTCTTGGTGCTCAGATTTAAAAGCTGCTTTTCAAAATGCATTAAAGTCAATATGAATTAAATAAGGAAAACTGTACCCTTTGCTCTTCTATTTTAGAGGCTCTAGCAACTCTAAAAACAGTCTTGGATCTGGACCAGATTCCTTCTAGGTTATCAGTGACCCGCCTTATCCAAGCATTTGCCTCTAAGGGTGATGTACAAAGTATAGAAACAATTGAAAAGATGGTCAGTGGATGTGACTCAATTGTGCTCTCAAATATGATTTTCATCAATAATATTGCTTTGGCGCAAATAAAAAAGTAAGTATTGTCAAGTTTTTTTGAATGAACATTATGTCAAATACTACCTTCTAAAACTTTTTATGCCTTTGGAAACCATGTCAACTTAGGAGATTTCAGTGCTGATTATTTCCTATTATGAATAATTAATACGTTGAGAATATATTTTATATTTAAATTAAATCTTAGAATAAACATTTATCAAATTCATAAAACTTGACAGTTGCTAACTTTTCTTGGTATGTGCATGTATACATACTTGTATGTGTGTATGTATATAGGCATGCCATACCTCTTGTCAAGAAACTTTCATAAAAGTGAAAATGATTTCTTTTGTCAGCAGTATTTGAGAGTGACACTCTACTAACATTGTGAAACAGAGGGCCCAGCAAACTTGTCAAGGTTGTGCCTCTGTAGGGTTAGGCATGTTGCTAACATGCACGTAGAGTGTGTATATAGTATGCACAAGCCCCCTTGGTTCCATTCCCAGCGCTAAAAGTCATTTCCATACTCCTCACCCACCCACCTTCTCAGTACACACACCCACAAGAAGGAGCGATATTTAGGCTTGATTTCTTTCCCACCATCCCTAGATTCCTTATTGGGAATCATCATTGTATAAGTAAATAGGACTTGATTTTTTTCTATTCTTGTTGTTGACCTCCCTAGCAAAGTACTTTGCTCAAGTTCAAGAATCATAGGAACAACATGGAATTGACACTCTTAATACTTTTGTTAATCTTATCAGGTATGTTTGGTGTTTGCAGGATTTTTTGTTTGTTCCTATTTCTTTGAGCCCCCTAATAGTTATGTTTGGTTTGTTTTTACCTTTTAAAATTATTTCCTTAAATAGAACTTCAGACTTTCTTTTTAATAAGAAGATGGAATTCTTTTAAGTTAGAAAATCAAGGACATTCCAGTAGAAGCTGAATGAATTTTGCAAAACTATATACTGTAAAAATTTCTTACAACATGAAGAATATGTTTGTATTCACTGTTTAATAGGGAATTGAAATCCATAAGAAAAGTATATTGATATTCATTTTTAGTTAGAGAATTCTTATTTTCATATACTAATTTACATAAAATCAATTATTTGAACTTGGAGAATCAAAGCACCAATTTTTAATTTCCTTAACTAAAATTGTATGAAATTTTTTTCATGATTTGCACAGTAGCCATACAATTGATTTTTTTTTTTAGCATAAAGACACTGATTTCTGAGCATTTTAAAAAGTATTTTCTAAATATATACTAGCTTACAGAAAGAAATTTATGTGACTGTGGGTGAGACATGGAAATACACCAGCTAAAGACATGACCAACTTTAAAAGATGCAATATATTATCTTTGCCTTGTACAGTAGAGACCAATTGTAGATTGTAAAGCCAAAATTGCAGTACTTACACAGATTGCCATGTCACTTCCACAGAGCTACAAAATCAAACATTTCAGATAAAGTTATCTTGATTAATTCTTATAATATAACATATATAAGAATCTTATCTCTAGAGCAGTATTTTATCTCTAGAGCAGTATTTTAAAATAAACAGCTGTTTCAACTGAGATAAACAACTACTATAGCATGAACTGCTCAATGATTGCTCTTGCTGCTTGAACATGATTTAATTATACATGTTCTTAGTCCTATTAATTGTAAATACATTCCTATTGTTCCTAAAATATATATACGAGTGGATCAAAAAAGTAAGCTCTTAGACTGAAACTGGCTACAATATTAATATAAAAACAAATTTAAAAAATAATTTATTTTGCTTTCTTTTTAGCAACAACATAGATGTTGCCATCGAAAACATTGAAAATATGCTTACTTCAGAGAACAAAACCATAGAACCCCAGTACTTTGGCTTGTCATACTTATTTAGAAAAGTAATAGAGGGGAAGATGGAAACAGCAGTCAAAAAATGTAAGTTGGTTGTTTAGTTAAAGAGCACAGAAATATATTTGTTCTTTGGTTAAACTAGACCAAATTTCTTTGATGGATAAATCACACTACTGTTTTAACAAAAGGTTTTTCTTACCTGTCATTTCCCAGTAAGCATCATGGCAGAGAGATTGGCCAATCAGTTTGCAGTTTACAAACCAGTCACTGATCTTTTCCTTCAGCTTGTGAATTCAGGCAAAGTGGATGATGCCAGAGCTCTTCTACAGGTAAGGACTAAGCAGTGGCACTTGTCACTAGTGAGAGGCAGCTGAAAAATTACTAGACATGCTTGAGTGAGCAGCTCCAGAAATAAGGTGCAGTACTGCTAGACCATTTGAATTCAGTGTGAATCAAGGTTTCATAGCAAGGAACTGGATTTCAGGTTGTAGTTTGCCAGTTTTAAAGATGCCAAATAGGATGAGAAATTCACTTACAATTGAAGAAGGGGTCTAGAGAGTAGGGAAGATGAGTATTGCTGAAATGATTTAAAAACAAATGTTTCCATGCAGGTAGCCAATGGAAAACAGCAGTTCCTTTGATTTTTCTATGTTAATTTCTCAAATGCTGTAAGTAGTGTGCATCACTATGGCAACAAGATTTACCAATAAAAAGTTGAAAGTGTTTGCTTTTCACATACAGCTTCTCACTGAATACTCAACATTCTCAATGCCTTGTTCAGGGTTTATTAAGAGTTGACTTTGCTTTCTATTCACTTGTATGTCACAGACACATTAAATGACAAATACAGGTCTCTGTGGCCTGCACTTTCCGTTAAATAAGCAATCTTCAGGGAAGGAGACAACTGCATTCATACCATTTTAACAGTGGAACATAGAGCTGCACCAAGTGCGGCGGAACGGTAGGTGATCAAGCTGCCACTGGCAGTGTACACAAACAGGCACCGCTGGGGAGCCCTTGCCAGCAGGTGGCAGTCAAACAGTCACCGTGATCCCACCAACGGCTGTGTTTGTGTAGACTCCCTGTGTCAGATTGAGGCCTGAGACCAATTTTTGATAGTAAATAGTATTATATTCACTTACATTTCTACCAGCTACACTATATCTTAAGTAGGAGATAGAGAAGGTGAAACTGAACCCATTTGCTTGAGTTCCAGTTTTGATTCTAAAAGTCCATCTAGACTGACAGTAGAATCCAAACCATTTTTTAAAGAAGATGTCTAAAATGTTTCTTCTGGGTTAGTGGTTGTATAAAAAAGTATAAATTAGGGCTGGAGATTGAGCTCAGTGGCATAAGTGCCTACCTGGCAAGCACAAGGTCATGAGTTCAGTCCCCAGTACCAAAAAAAAATAAATAAAATGGTATAAATTGGACTGATTCTGAGGCTTTTTCTTTTGTTTCTGGACATAGAGGAACTCTAGTTAATTGTGAAGTTTCTTGTTTGATTTGGTTCATTTACCAACCCTCACCTTTTTTTTTTTTTTTTTTAAAGGAAAGGCAGTTTACAATGAGGATTTCAGGAACAGATTGTTGTGCCTTGCTGCCTTTAGTGTTAAAAATTCCATCTTAATATAACTCATGTTTTATCCTCATGTACACATAAGACATAAGCATATAAATATTCATCATACACATAAAGAGTATTCAGCTTATTCAGTATTTATTCACTTTATTCAGCTTTGACATATTCTTCCTGACAGCTTTCCTAGACAGTGGCACTTGACTTCCCCTGGCAACTTATTCTCAGCCATAATCTTGAGAGCGCGTAGCAGCTGCGCCAGGATATAGCCAGCCTCTGGCTTGGTGGCTTAACCCAAAAGCTCGTGGTGACAGCTAAGTGTTAATGCTACAGCAGTAGTCTGTTCGCTTATGTCCCATCCGTCAACTGAAGTTCCACTGATAAACCCTTTGCTCATCCTTTACCTGCTTGTCAGACATTAAAGGATTATTCCTGCTTTAGCACAGAACACATTCTTCACAGATACTGAAAGCATCAGTTTACAATGTAAATGTTCTGTGTGCCCCCAAAAGTTCTTTTTATTCTTCTCGTTTTAGTATTGACAGTGTTTAAGAGCTTTGAAAGAGCAGTGTGCTTTTAGAAACTTAGGAGAATGACACCTGTGATGAGTGTAAACTAAAATATTGTCTTGCCATATTTGATTTGACTATAGTACCCAAGATTGGATAGACACTTGATTTATCTGGTCTGTCATACAAACTTTTTTTTTGAGTTTAACTTTTGTCTCTTTCTCAAGCACTGGCTGTCTGTTGCAATGAAAGCCTTTTATAAAATAGAGAGATTGAAATCAGTCCTTTTGTATGCATAAGTGTAGGTAATTATACTTTAAAGAGAACTTGCTTTGTACATTTTAATTTTTATAAAGAAACGAGCAGTTATCTCCCTGACACCTTATTAAATGTATAATTAACCTTATGATCCCTAGCTCACTTGTGAATGCTTGGCAGTATAATTGGAGAGGAATAGTGTTTCTTTTTTTCCTCTTTCTTTGCAGTCTTAAACCTTGTTCTGTGATTGTTGAAGCATTAGCTTAATTTTTCCCTTTTCTTTTTAAACAAACTTTACACTGGTAATGCCAAGGACAGCGTTCACCAGTGCTTGGCATAGCTTGCACTTGTTTTCTTTTTTTTTTTTTCTTGCCTTAAAAAAACATGGTCGACTATTAGGCTTTCCTGGTGGTAATGATACACTACTGTATTATTGTGAACTTTCTTAATTGAAAGTATTCACCTTGGTCTGCTTGTTTATCAAAAACCTTTACTCACTGAATAATTTAATTTTTAGAGATGTGGCGCAATTGCTGAACAAACCCCAATTCTGTTGGTGTTCTTTGTGAGGAGTGCTCAGATAAAAGGAAAGGTACGTGCCTTGCTTGTAAACAAATCAGTCTTGTTCCATGATTTCACCTAAGAGCTTGTTGGTTCAGGATCTTGAACAAAACACCACCAAGACCACCTTACTTTTCAGGGTGTTGGTGCAGAACCAGTTATGACTTCTTAGTTATACTAAATTGCAAAACAAGTTCTTGTGGCAGATTTCCCTTTCTTGTATTTGTGTGCTGAGAACCCCAAGAAAGGGTCCTTTGGAGTCGAAGATAAAAATCATATTGTGGAAGGAAACAACTACAGGGCGTCTCCCGTGGGCTGGCTGCTTCTGACCATTTCTCAACTAGAAGCATCACAGGCCAGTGAAGCATTCAGCTTTAAAATCTTATGATGTAGTCTACCAAGCTAATGTTCCTGGTACACCTTACCTATCTGTACTATAAAAGGGGTGTTATAAGTATGTGTAACATAATGTATTATTGATGTTTTAAAAAACAAAACCATACTGCAAAAAATTATTTTAAATCTAGTTTTACCTGTTGAGCTCCAGGAACTTCATGCTCAGTTTATTTGGGCACTTGATAACATTTCAAACTGAATACAAATTGTCATTTTTGTTCTAGGAGAAACTACCCAAACAGTTCATATAAGACAGATCTGGTTTTCCTTTCTTTCTACAAACTTCCACTTCCCATACACATACTTTTTAAAAATTTAACCTAATCATACTTTTTTAATCTGAGTCATATATTTATGTACAACAATGTTTAGAAAGTACTTAGTTGTATGTCCCCACCCTCATTTCAGAGAGATTCTTCTCAAATTTTTAAAAAGAAAAAAAGAATTTGTGCAGGGATGTGGGTTGTAACTTGGTTGATGGTAGAGCTTGCACTTTGTATACAAGAAGCCCTGGGTTCTGCCCCCAGCACCACAAGGAAATGAAGTATAGGGATCTAAAAAGCACTGGTAGGCCAGGCGTGGTGACACCTGTAATCCCAGCACTCCGGAGTTGGAGGCAATGGGAGTGTGAGTTCAAGGCCAGTTTAGACTACCTAACCAGACCTGCTTCCAAAAAAAAAAAAAACATGGATGGACAGACCTGGATCAACTGACCGATCAGGCAAGCACCTGTCTGAATGTGGTTCTGTGCCAGATTCTGACTGCCTGGGTACAGAGATGGGACAGGAGGAACACAGTAACAGTATCTGCTTAGAACATTCCTCGGAGAAAACCCCAGAATGTAGTAAGAAGTCTGGGGAAGATGCAGGCTTAGCTGTGGGTTGACTGAATACTCATGCTAAAGAGGGAAGCAGGACGTTTAAAATACTGGTCATGGTGTCCTGCCATTGGACAGTAGAACAGCTAAGCAGGACTTAGCTTCTTGTGAGATGACACCAGAGTCTGACTGTGTGTAAAATACTGGTCACAGTGTCCTGCTATTTGACAGTAGAACAGGTAAGCAGGACTTAGCTTCTTGTGAGATGACACCAGAGTCTGACTGTGTGTAAAATTCATCATCAGTTTGTTCCACAGTGTGTCTGGAACTACTGCTTGATCAGTCTCTGACACTTACAGATTCTCTGCAGGAAATAAGACTATAGATGTATCTACATACCTTTCCACAATTCAAACAAAGGTTCCAGTGAGATCCTGCAGATAACTCTTTTTATGTACCAAACATAGAAAACTTTAAAACACTTGGCTGAATTCTTCACATTTCATAAAATTTTGGCATCTCAGAATATACCTGGTATCTCTGCTACCCTTGGGGATTTACAATTTTTTGGCATGGTTACCAGTTGATAAAAGAAGCAATCATTAGCTATTTAGAAGCATTATCTTGAAATAATATGTTCAAATATTTTAGAAAATCTTCAGGGGAATGTAAATGGAATTCTACCATCTTTTGATAAAATACTAGTTTGTTTTAGTATAAATTAATTGAAGCAACATCAAGTGCTGAGATACACAGAAGGGAAAATCATTAAACTGAATGGGTAGCTTTTTATAATTACCGTCAAGACTTTCTGACATATTTATTTATTAGTGGCCTATTTCACTGTTCTTTTCAGTTTGTGGCAATGTTATCTGCATTTTAATTTCCTAGGCACCTGTTCTGAAATCTTTGCTGGACTTGATTCCTGAATTATGTGACAGGGAAGAAGCATACACTTCCACCATGAAAAGCTATGGTAGTAAATTTAATCTTACTATGTTATTTATGTGATTTAAATTGTAGTATAGTCAACTAAGTCTTCAGTTCAAAAGGCAGTAATTGTAAATATGAAGACAGCTACCAATGATGTAAATGATTCACTTAGCCCTGGAATATGTTTCAAACTGTGTGAAAATATGAAGTGTTACTCATATAACTCACCTTGAATGGCATCACTGAGCATCTCGGGGGCAGTGCAGGTACGGTGAGTAACATCCCAGACTCTGAGAAAGAACTGGAAGTTTACCTACCTGGGCTCGCGGATTGGAAGCAGTTCGCCTCCTCGAGGCCCTGCACCTGAGAGGCATCATGAACGGGGCCTGGCCTGTCTGAGACTGGCATTGGTGTTACCTTCCTTCTCCCTCGGTGTCCTTTGAAATGGTTCACCTGAGTCCCAGGGGAAATTGGTCTTCTGGCCAGTTTTTCCGTCATCGCCAGGAATCGTAATGGAGGGAAACTGATCTAAAGTTTCCTCACTTCTCAAGATAAATGTTTTCATTTCTAAATGAGATCATTTTGCCATCTGCTAATTATTATAGTACATAAAGAATTGTTGTGTTTATTTTTGGAAGGACAAGTGACTCAAGTCAGAATTAGTAAATTGGTTCTTCCTTTTCCTACTCGTATGAAGGAACTATATCCTTATTTCAAAATAAAGGGACAGCCATGCATGGTAGTGTGTGCCTATAATCCCAGCACTGGGGATGCTGAGGCAGGAGGATCGTTGTGTATTTGAGACCAGCCTGTGCTACATAAGTGAGTTCAAGGCCAGTGTGAACCACACAGCTAGACCCTCTCAAAAATAATACTAATAGAAGTGTATAATCATTAACTTCATCAACTTTCCAATACGTAAGTAGCATGAAATACATCAAATGTGTAAAGTACTTATATATTACTACTAAAATAGGCAGGAAGGAAGCAAAGAAAGATACTGGAGTTTCCTAAGGCAGCTTCCTAAGAAGGTGGAGCCTGAACCCTTGATAGTAGTAGGGAAAGGAATGAGCAGCAGTGTGGGAGGGGAGGGGAGGGGAGGAGGGGCTTCCGCAGAGGCAGCTGACTTGAATTAGACTCATAGTCTGGTCCCACTCTAGGAGGGGCTGCTGGGTCATTTGCCCTAGCTCCCCTTTAAGGAGAGCCTGGCTGGATTCAGAATTTAAGATGATGGCCACTTTAATTGCCCTGAATCTTCAAAATTGTATATAATAACCAAAGTACCTGATATCATTAATATTATTCTGGAGGCCTTTGACCCTGCTTGTCATTTCCCTTGTCCTTCGTAGTGAGTCGTTACCTGTGGGTGCAGAGGGTGTGGAGAAGCTGTGAGGACATTTGTAGACTATAGCTTTAGCTCCCGGACACCACTTGCCTTCAGATAAAGGGATTCAGGAGTTCCCTAGCAAGTAGATTGTTCTGATGAAAAGAGAAAGATAGGTCATATTTGCCTATGATTAATGTATTTTTCTTCTTCAATTTGGTCAGTTTTGGACAATGACGTATCATCTGCTAAAATGCTGTATGAACATTTGAATGCAAAAAACCTGAAATTGAACGACCTGTTTCTAAAGCGTTACGCACTTTTGCTGAAGAACGCTGGAGAGCCTGTTCCTTTCACTGAGCCCCCTGTGAGTAGTTCTTAATTAGGAGGGGGGAAGCCCACACCGATTTATGAACACCTCATAGGAATGTGTAAAAAATGAGCTGAAAGCTTAATTACCTGAGGATTAGGTCTGTGTAAGGAGCTGCCCGGGCTCTGGCGGGGAGAGCGCGGCCCCCAGGGCTGAGCCCCCCACGTCAGATCCAGCTGCACCTTCATCTCGGCCTGGTTTGTGCGCTGTGCTCGGGCAGCTCTCATCATCCCCTCTTGGAACAGGACTCTGTGGCCCAGTATTTCAATCACTGAGCGCTTATATCACCGATAGGTGCACATTCATTTCTCCACCATCTAGAGAATCTGGCTTTAGTAAGAGAAGTCATGTATGCAGACTTCTTTTTTTTTTTTTTGTACCAGGGATCGAACTCATGATCTTGTGCTTATCAGGCAAGCACTTGAGCCACTGAACTAAATCCCCGGCCCCAGAACTCCATCGTAATGTGTCAGTGACCTGAAAGTCACTACACTGTTTGTGTCAGACACCTAAGCGCCACATGTCCAGGCACTGCGTGAATATCTGCACACATAGAAATGTGTGTGGGGGCTTCCAGTGCTGCTTCAGCTGTGCACCCCAGAGCTTGGGAGCAGGCTGGTCAGGGCCCCACCGTCTTGGCTACCAGTGTGCAGTGCTTTGTGATTTCAGAGTTTGTACCATCACAGCTTGATGGTGCCTCAATAACTTCCTTCTCTCTTTTTTTTTTTTTTCTTTTTTTCCTCACCAGGAAAGTTTTGAATTTTATGCAAAGCAACTGAAGGAATCAAAGGAAATCCCTTCCTGAAATAAGTAGAAACTACCTTGTTTATTGTGTATTTGTGATCCTATGTCTAAATGTTATTTTTAAGATGTGTTTGAGAGAAATAAATATAAATGGAAAATTACTTTGTTTTGTGTTTTTATCTGTAAAGTACAATGTAATGTTCAGCCCCTTATTGATAGTAACTGTACATTTACTAGACTTTTTGTTTGTTTAGAACATAAAAATGTTTTCTTTAAGGCTCCTTGTGCATGTGAGGCCACAATTTTTGAGCAGTCTTCCCCCTCTTGAATCTTCAGTTTCCCCGCTCCATATCATTGTATTATTTTCAGAAAAAGGCTGTTCCTTTTAGACATGCTTGTTAGTTTTATTCATCTGGAACATTTTGGGGCTAGGTAAAATGAAGCTCGCTGGGTTTTCTAGTGCTTAATACTCTAGGCTATGACACTCTCTTGTGTATGTAAAGTCCTGGGTCACTTTCTAATTTCATAGAACATTTTCTCTGAGAAGCAGAGACCCAAAGTCTGTCCCTTGCCCTTGGTCAGGATGCCATTTGCCCGTGTGTGGAGCTTTGCAGCCCACTTTTCCTGCTGCCGCAGTGGCCTCTCTGAGCTTCTGAGCTATTTGGCTCTGGTCCAGATTTCTCATGAAATACAACAGTGCATTCCTGCCATTGTGGCTTCAGGATTTTGTCACAAGCCATGTGAGCTGGGCCTGTTAACTTTAGACTCCTGTGCTGTAACTGTGTGGCTTCCTGTGTGAAGCTGTGAAGTTTGATTTATAATCAGCCTGAATAAAAATCCCATATTGGCCCTCATGCTCACTAGTATGTATCTACATTGTAAAGTAATTACTTTAAAGAAATTAAGATAGACGTTCAAGGCGTATCATTTCTAAGGAGTCTTCATGAGGAATAGTGACCTGTTTGGGGATGTGAAAATGTCTCGCTTGCTGATTCCCTCACTTCCGTGCCTGCCGTGTCCATTTGGATCTGGAGCCGCCTGCTCTTGGGTTTCGGAGCTGGCTTGGCTCCACCCTTACTCGGAGCAGCGCGCCTGCTCCTGCTGTGTGTTGTGGGACCAGCGCTCCTGCAGCCAGCGCCTGCCCACAGGTGGACAGGGAAGGGTGACAGAAGGCAGCCCAGTCGTGCGTGTTGCAGGGCCAGCATCCTTCAGTGCCACGCTGTCCTGTTGGTTCTGCTGAGGCGAGAGGCGGCACCTGTGCCGAGTCCCAGCCTGGAGAACGTAATGGCGCCCCCTGTGGCGGTCTGGAGTATCTCTGCTAAAGCAGCCCTTAGTTTTGCAGTCATGCTAGCCCTAGAGTAGTTGAACTAAGTTTTATGAATGCTGGTTAAAATGTTTCAAAAGTGAAGCCTTTGAAGTCATCTTTGGGGAAATTGGAACTATAATCTCATTTGCACGAAGTGAGTGCAATGTGGGTGTAATACAAAGAAAATAAGAGAAAGTCTCCATTTAACCACCACCCCACAGTACTGAGAATTGAAGCCAGAGCCTCTGTGCTGAGCTACCCACTTCCAGTCCTTTCCATATACACGTATATGTACAAGTGTTTTAAGATGTCCTGCTGAGTTGCTCAGACAGGTTGAACTCATAATCCTCCTGCCTCAGCCTCCCACAGAGCTGGAATGACAGGCATGCGCCAGTATGCGTGACAGCATTCTAAATGGCAGGTGAAAGGACCGTAGTCAAGAATTGCATTGATTTCCCTTTTTGAATGTAAATATGTAAAGTGTAATAACTAGGAAGGCCCAAGATGTTTAAGTATCTAATAACCACATTGAAATAAGTAGAACTATAGCATAAAAAATTACAGCAGGTCAATGTATTACACTCCAGTTATATGCAAACAGCAAATTCTAAAACATGTCACTGTAAAACTTTTGTAAAGTACAATATTTTCTGCGTAATTATTTGTTCATTTATTGGAACCTAATATAAATGCAAATTGTTTTAAATAAATGATACCCCAAGTACCACTGAACTGTTTTTTTGGTTTGTTTTGTCTTGGTTTTGTTTGTTTCTTTTGGTGTGGTTTGGGTTTTCGGTACTGGTGATTGAACTCACAACCTCACACTTGCCAGGCAGGCGCTGTGCTGCTGAACTACATCATCCCCAGTGTCATTTTTAACTGCTCAGACCCATTTCAAAGGACTTCAGCCTTAAACATTGAAGTTGAAAGTAGTGTAGTGGTCTCTGTTAAAACCAGAATCACCTTGCTAACCTCACTGTTGACCGGTTTTATGGGCAAGCCAGCGTTTGAGATCTCTGAAGCACAGAGTTGGTAAGACTTAGAAGCTGTCAGAGTTGGGCTGTTTGGAAAATCAACACTCCAAGAGAGTTTTCAAGAAGTGTCAGGCTGTGTTTTCCAGCTCCTGAGCTGGCTGGGATCCATCCCCTTCCTAAACGGGGTCTCCAGCACCTTCACCTTTCCAGGAGTGCTCACTAACTCAGGGCTGCTGCTTTCGGACCCTGTCCCCAGCTAGCATTTGGACTGTTCTCTCCTAGCGCTCCACAGCCAGGTTATCCTCCAGACATTGTGGGCCTTGGTCTGCATCCTCGGTCCTAGCTTGCTGCAGACTCTGGGTTGGTTCTGTGTGGTTAACACCGGGCATCAAGCACCTGCTTCTGTGTGTCAGCCGTGCTTCTTGTCTGATTTTCATAGACTTCCAAAAGTGAGTTTGCCCAGAATTACATCAATAGATAAATGGCTAGGACTCCAAAGGCTTCTACTTCCTATAAGAAAACAAAACTTGGGCATTCCAGTTTAAAGTCAGTTAATCCAACAGACAAACGAATGTAAACTATAAAGGTATTCTTTAATAAAAAACCTTTCACAGTAATGGAAGTAACATGTTCCCAGTCTCCAGACACCTTATGCTGTAAGGATAGTTTCTCCCATTTATTCCAATACCTGGTGCCTGGCATAGTCACCAAGTTTACAAGTACCAATAAATTATTAAGCCAACTTTATATTGCAAATTGTTCTCGGTGCAATTTGTTTCTCAAATCTGCAGTTGTGTGTACTCTGTACACTTTTTCATGTCTTTGGGCACAATTTTCATTTAATATTTGTCTTTCTGAAAAACCAATATTTGTTGAATTTCTGTATGTAAAAGCAAATTTCCTCAAGTATGATCGAACTAATAGCAGCAGGGGGTACAAAATCATGGTAATTTATCGCTTTGCAGTTACACAATCATGCACGGGAGTGTTTCCATTAGAAATGGATCCTGCTTTCAGGCCTGGGGACCTTACAAAGCTTGCATTATGCAGCCTTAGTACAAATAAAGGAAATGGCTGCTTTAGCAAATTCCAAACAGGCACTTATCTTTTCCATTTTTGCATAAAGAAAAGAAACATTATATCCCTGTAGAATAAAAGCATTTAACCAACTTGACTTAACACTGCTCTGCACCTTTGTTCGGACAGTGTTGGGCTGCCGGAATCCGTCCCTGGAGCCTCTGAGAGAGTATCTTGGTGGGTCCCTCATCCCAAACATGTGTTTGTGAAAGTTTTTGTATCTCTTTTTGAGTCAGGGTCTTGCCATGTAGTTCAGGCTGGCCTTGAACTCACTCTGTAGCCCATGCTGATCTCAAACTAATGGATCCTCCTGCCTCAGCCTCCCAGCTACTGGGATTACAGACATGTACCGCCATGCTCAGAAAAAGTCTCCATTCTTGACTGGGCCTGTGTCTTCCTCTTGGAGCTCTCCTTGTTATAACTGCCAGGCACCAGGGGGGGCCCAGCGAGGCTCCCTGGATGACCAGCGGGCACAGGCCCTGTGTTACCCTTCTCAAGTCCATTCTCTGAGAGTGATGTGTGTACATCAGGGTTCCCTCCACAATCTCATCACAAATGCCACTGTTTATTCGTTTACTCTGGCTCAGAAACAACAGGAGTTAAGCCCCAAAAGGTCCTTCAAGTCCTGAGTGCACATATAAAAAACATTTTTACCAGGGCCAGCTAACTGATCATGACCTCAGACTGAACCAAAATAAACCTTTTCTTTCATAGGTTGATTGTCTCAGAACTGATATTGTCAGGAGCCCTCGAAAATGTGATGAAAGAGCCTCAGTGTGAGCCCAAGCACACTGCCAGGATCCTGGGCGAAAGTGGAAGGAACGGAAGTAAAGGGCCTTTTCTGTCTGTTTTTTTGTTTTGCTTTGTTTTGTTTTGTTTTTTGTTTTTCTAAGGAAGGAGCAGCGGTATTTTTTTCAGCAGTTTGGGAAAACAACAGTCCCGATTTTACAAAAGAACAAGACAAACATACAGCAAGCCAGCACTCTTCCCTAGCAAGCAGAGAAGCCTCACTGTGTTGCTATGTGTTAAAAACCTCAAACCACTGCTTAACCATTATTGTTTTAATTATTTGCTGCTGAACCACATTGCTGCTGTTCCCAGCTCCCAGCAGAAAACGGGCTGCACTCCACCTGCCTGCCTCCCCCGCCAGAGCCGCCTCAGGCAGGTGACATGGACACAGCCTGGTCTCATTTGGATGCCAGAGATTGAAGCCAAGGTCTGGCACTTGCTAAGAAAATGCTCTACGACCAACCTCCTCCCCAGCCCCTCCCCAGGCCACTTTTGATGAAGAACCAATTTGAATGATAGTTTTCAAACAAGGCCTCTGTCTTTCGAACATGAGTTTATGATACATTTCTCAAATCAGCAGCGAGAAGCTCCCATCCCTGGCCTTGTGCCTGGCTGATTTCGGAGCCTGTTTGGTGCTGTAGGCTCCAGCAGCTCGGCCCCAACAGAAAGTGGCTCCTCGGCTGTCTGCCTTAGGGACTAATCTGAGTCTCAGCAGAACCCCTGGCTTCAGGTCTGTCAACACTTGGATTGGACACAGGTTTTAATACCTCTGCTTCTGTTTAATCCAAGAACACAAGACCTGAAGAAAGATGTGAGAACAGCAAACAAAAGCAAGTGTAAGATCTAACTGTAGACTGGTTTAACCCCGGGCGAGATTACGTTTTATATAATCCTTACAGGAATGACAACAGTTTATTTAAAAAATCATATCAAGAGATAGGAGTTAATATAGGTAATTCCTTTTGGTTTAATTAAAATTCCTCTATCAATAGCATAACTTAAAATTGGAGAACTTAAAGTGAAAATTTCAGATGCTTTAACTTTTAATCAAGGGTCAGAGCAAATCGAGCAAGCTGTAGTATTTTATGGGAACACAGCCGTACCGCGCCCCATGCACTGTTGGGGAGCTGACTTCATACCAGGACAGAGAGATGTAGTTGTGGAAAGGACTACTCTATGCTCTCAAAGCCTAAAATATTTACCATCTGACCCTTCGTAAGGGAAGTTTGCAAGCCATGTGTTTGAGAATTACAAGTACGGTATTCTACCCCTTAAGGACGCGGGCTCATGAGCCCACATGCACACCTCCGTGGCCCGGTGTTCCTTTCCTGGCCCCGCCGGCCTTAGCGAGTGCTTTAAATGAAATAGGTCCACAGAATCCAGATTCCAGGTATGGGGCCACACTGAGGGAGAGCCCCACGGGGGGCAGCAAGTGCTGAACTATTGTTCTAAAAACAAGCGGGAAACCCCAAACCAAACCAAACAAACAAACAAGGCTGCCACCCGAGTTGCAGAAACTTCAGCCTTTGCCCCTTGAAGGATCAAACTTGGAGCAGTGAGGGCCAAAGGGACCTGCAGAGAACACGGCCCCTTCCCTCCCACACTTCTTTAGCTCCCAGACTCTCATTTTCCTTTGGGAACACAACCCACCAAGCTCTAGGTGTCCCTGTTTTGGGTCACTCGGGACTGAAGCAGGTGATCTGGGGCTGTAGCATCCCATCCTTTGGCCACTGTGCAAGGTTCAAGGCTGGTCCTTGAGACCCAGCCAGGGCCACTGAGATGCGGCCAGCTGAGCCGGCACAGGTTCTGTGAACCTCTTCTGGACTGCAAGACTTAGAGCGGCTCAGGCCTCACCCCTGCCCTCTGACTCCTCTAGGCCTCAAACACTTCTGAACCCTATGTGGTTCTGCCGCCCAGTAGCTGTATGAACTTGACAAACCAAATGTGCCTGTGCCTCAGTGTCCTCACCTGTAAAATGGGACACTGCTTACCTCCAGGAGTTGTACTGAGAATAAGTGGCAGAATCTGTTTACCTGACACAGAGTGGATGCTTGATAAATTTTTAATTGTTCATGTTGGTTTTTGGATCCCGTACAAAAAGAAGAGATAGCATTGCACTCGTATGTTTTAGGCTACTTGAGTGGCTAAACAGAGGATAAGGAATGGTAGAGATGAAGCTAAATATTTTGTTCGTTATCATTTTCTCTGGGTTCTAGCAGCTCCTGCAGGGCCAAGCTACTCAGTTCACACCTGATTTGTTCTCATCCTACACTGAGTTGTCTGTACACCCAAAGGAAATAAATTAGCAACACTGTAGGTTGCACCAAGTGTGGGTTTTCTCACTCTGGCAATCATGAGCTCTGGCCAGTGAGCAGAAAGCCTTTGCAACTGTCTTTATTCTACTGCCATCCTGTGGCTGACCTGTGCCACTGCAGCACCGGGGGCTGGATGTAGCTGAGCGCCGGTGCCTTCACTGCCCCGGGGAGGGCTCCTTAGGAGGAAAGGAGTGCGGCTGACGCTCTGCTCAGAGGCCCCACCAATGGGAGAGTCTGAGCACGAATCACCAGTCTTGGCTTGACTTCTGCTTGATGAACCTTAAGGACACATAGTACAGGAACAGGAAACCGATGCTGATGCCGATGAGAATGAGGTAGATGGCGTAGAGAGGGTGGGAGTTCAGGCCCATCTCACCGATCATCTGGAGACACCAATATGCAGTGAGCTCATCCAGAGGCCCAGTTACTTGCCTGTCAGTTCACAAGCCGAGGCCCTCACTACTTACCATATCTCCTGGGACCGAATAGGTGATGTTTCCGGCCTGCACAGTGTAAAGGCGCCCGTTAAACTGGATCTGCATCAGCCCCGCGAAACACCACCGGAGGAAGGACACGTTGGAGACCCACGCAGGGGCTGCAGACAGCAAGAGCCATGTCAGCCCCGTGGTGCCGGCACCTGCACGAGGTGCCATCTGCCCTCTGCAACCTGCTCCCAGCAAGTCCTTAGAGGGGCCAGGAGGCCAGAGAGGACGGAGGGCCAAAGGTGCAGGGGGAACCTGGGGACACGGGTTGCAGCTGAGGAGGCAGAGGAGCCGCGAGGTGACTCACATGTGGGATTCAGAGCACTTTTAGAGGGTCATTTCACTGGGTGTGCCTGGCATCCCAGAGCGCTCAGCAGAGAGGACATGGGCTGGGCTCTGCCTTGTGCAGCAGCATCACGATTCAGAGAGGAGGAGGAAGCCCTGAGCCCCACCTGGCTGTCTGCAAAGAGCAGGCAGAACAGGGAGTGGGGGAAGGTGGGGAATGGCTTTTCTCAGAGAAGAGGAGGGACAGCCACAGGGGTGGAGGTTGAGTGGAGAATCCTGGGGTGTCACGAGGAGAAGGACCAAGGTCACAAAGGTCAGACTGTTGCACTGGCCCAGAGCCCAGTCACAGAGGGAGCCAGGAAGACTCAGGAAGTGGAAATGACCTGGCTCCCTGGAGATGCGGAGAGGGAGAGAGTTGGGGTGGCTTCTGGGCGTTGCCTGTCTTCTCCAGTGGAAACACTGCCTCGGCCTTCAGGGCAGCTGGCAGAGGCATCTCTTGCCGGTCCTGAGTGGGACCGGCTGGAATCAGCCTTTACCCACGGCCCGCGCCCAGAGAGGCTTGGCCGGCAAGAGGCGCAGACGCACCTGCCCACAGGTTCTTCAGGTTGATCATGAAGCCCCCGGTGAGGTAGAAGGCATTGTAAAAGGCGTTGCAGAAGAAGGATGACATGTGGAAGGTGGGCAGCAGGGCGGCGGCCGCCAGGGCCATGGCCCTGCAGCAGAAGACCACCAGCCACACCAGCAGGAAGTGCAGCAGGAAGGGCAGGAGGCTTGGGTGCAGGTTGGTCAGCCAGTAGATGGGCATCCCGTAGATGAGGACGTAGGCACAGTGCTCTGGCAGCTCCCCGAGGATCTGCCAAGGACACAGAGCCAATGCCATTGTTCATGCCGCTATTTTAAAATGCATAATGCTGGCATTTACTCCCACCCCAAGATGCCAGCCTTCCCTGCTGGTACTTGGGCCGCTGAGGGGATGCCCTGGGCCCAGGCCAAGCTCACCCCGACTCCTCCCACAGGGCAGTTCAGAGCCATCCCTCCAGAGACCTGGTTTCCAGTCCTTACGCTGCCCTGCCCAGGCCAAGCACCAGCATCCTTTGGAGGGCTGTGTGACCTCTTTGAGCTCAAGACAACACCTGCTCCAGGGCTCCAGAGAGGCCAAGTGTGCTAAGTGTCCCCCATTGCTTCCTTTTTAAGTTCCTGCTGACCAGAATTGCACACTGCTAGGCTTTTGGTGAGTTTTTAAAAACGCACAAGTCAAATGCAAGGTCCTGAGTTCAATTCCCAGTGCCAAAAAAAAAAAAAAAGTGCAAATCTTCAAAACCTCCCAAGAGAAGGTGATCTCTGCAATCCAGGCAATGCAGAGGCCTGGGGTTCAGCAAAACTGTCCTGGCGTCTGTGTAATGCCTGCAGCTCTCTGTACCCTGCACTCACTGGCACTCTCCCTAGTCACCTTTGCAAAGTAATAGGGACCGGGGCTGTAGAGCCCATCTTCCAGTTCGGCATACAGCATTGCCCGCTCCGAGTGACCTGGGGCCGGGGTGGGGCGGAAGAGTGAAGAGAGAAGAGTTATCTGCCTGTTTCTGATTTTGCATCTCCCTTAATAGCACTAATAGCGTGAAGGTCTTATTATATATTGTTTCAAGCAGGCACCATAAGCAAGCCTGGCCCAGGAATTCGGGGAGGCTCCTTAGGCGCTGGAGATGGCATGTCCTGCACGTCCCCGTCTGGCACAGACTGCGACGGGACGGGAACAGCTACAACTTTCATTCGTGTGCTATATTCACCCACAAGTTTACACGCTGTCGTGGCCACTTACTGCATAATTACAAGAGAGCTGCTCTGCTCAGTGGCGGTTTGGGGCCCACTCAGAGCACGACCGATGTTCCATGTCTGCCTGCCCCAGAGTGGGGGACACTTACATTTGGAGACGACATCCAGGATCACGTTGAAAGGGATGAGCCCACCGATCATGAACAAGAGGGCCGCTGTGTCCTGGAAGGAGAGCTTGGTGTCCCCGTGTCCATAGTAGAGGAACCCAATGATCAGGGACATCAAGCAGGCCTCCGCCCCGTGAATGAGGAGGGTCGGCAGGTCTCGGAAGTCATTGGAAATCTGGCGGCTTAAAAACACCAATAAAAAGAAAGATATGTCAAGGGAGCAACGCATCCCGGCCTTGCGACCTTGAGAATGTTATGTCATGGCTGGAAGCATCGTTGCCATCACGGAGATGGTACCACGGGCCCGCAGAGCTCCTGGGAGGATTACACGAGGAGACTGGCAGGGGTCTGTCCCAGTCTGTATTCAACACAGGGTTCTTTCCCATCAAGAAACAGCTCACGTTACGTAAAGAAATGGTGCTGCGGGAAAAATCGATCGGTCCATAGCGTATAGAGATGCTTGCTGTGGTGTTACTTGTGCTGGTAAAAGTCAGAAAATAACCTAACCACGTCCAGGGATCAGAGAAGCAATAAAGACGGGCTGCCCTGAAGGCTGAGGCAGGCAGAGGCGCTATTCTAAGCGAACATCATTCGCATATTCAAACGCTCTCCTAGGTGGAAACTCATAGAAAGCCACAGAGCCTGTGGGCCTGGCCTTCCCCGAGAGCTGGTGTGACAGGGACTCTTCTTCTGGCTTAGATTCTCACGCACTATCTCAAGTTTTTCACAGGGACCTCATAGTAGTTCCAGTTATTTTAATTTTGTTCAGAGAATAAAAGTAACAATACATCTCTTGAGGGCTAGAAATGGTCCTGAAGGTGCAATTCTACCTCTTGCTTTCTCCTCAAATTCACTTTAGGTGGAAAAGGCTTAAATTGGCAGGGACTTTGGGTGGAGGAGGGGCAGGACTGGGGTGGGGGGCGGGGGGGGCGGGGGGGGTGCACCATGAAAGACAATTACCGGATCAGGGCGGTAAACTGCTGTGTCACCCTGGGTGGCTCTGAGGGAGTCTGGCAGTTGTTGTCACAGGGGAGGGCTGGGCTGTGAGAGACAGTATGTGGCAGGTCAGGCCACATCCCTTACCCCTCATTGCAGCAGGGAGCAGGGGCGGGTGGCCCTTGTACCTGGCCACACGGGCGCCCAGCTCCGTCGCCTCCGCTTTCCACAGAAAGTCATCAAAGTCACGCACTTTTTCTCGGAACAAGGCCGCTAAGGACTGAGCCTTCTCCCTGGTGGCCACTTCCTGCTCGTGGCTGCGCCTGTCAATGCTGGTTAAGTCCACTGTAAGCAGAAGATGTGAGGCCATGGGTGACAAGACATGATGACTCCCACTCTCTGAGATGGACCCAGGAAGCAATGGCCAGAATAAAGAGGGACTGAGACCTCCAGAGCTGGCCCCTTGCCCTGCCAGGCCTGAACACTGAGACTGAACCCTGTTCCGGTCCCAGCACCAATTATAGAGACACCAAGGAGGAGGAGGAAGAGGAGGAGGGGGATGCAGGGGAGGAAGAGGAGTCTTCAAAGTCAGAGGTCCCATCACAGCTACACCCCGGCCCCAACTCCAGCTGTCCGGGACGTTTCTGACAAGGGCTGAGCCTCACAGAGCCTGCTCAGGAGAAGAAAGTGGGCTGGAGGAATGGTGGGCCAGGAGGAAGGGTGGGAAGGTGGGGATTCCTGACACATTTCCTTCTCACAGTGGGTTAATAATCTGGCCTCCCAAGCACCCAGCCCAAGACAGGATGAGGTTTGGCTGAAGGGAGCCAAGGACCAGCCAAGTACACAGAGTTCTTACTGCCCTCCTTGGTCAGGGCCCCAGGGAGGGAGTCAGGCCCCCAAGTTGGGAGCCAGGCCCACTGCAGAGCTGCCTCCTGAATCCCAGGAAACGGCCCCTGCACCGGGGAGCCCTGTGCTGCAGCCCCCCTCCTGCAGTGCTTTGCCTTCACCCTCCAAGGTCCCAGCGGTGCCAGTGCTCACAGCAGGGCCTTCCTCTGCCCAGCTGGTGCCAGGCCAAGCACCCTTCAGGCCCCCTCCATTCCTTCCTCCCAGCCTCAGCATGGCTGGGGTCCCTCTGTCACCTCTCTCCCGTTCTCTTTCTCCATTTTCAGTACACATCTCACGCCAGGTCAGTGCTGAGAAAGGAGCTCAGAAATCACAGTCTGTTCTTTTGGGACACAAAATACCAGACTTGCTGGGCAACTCAGGCTCCATTGGCTCTTGTGCCCCAGACTCGTGAGGGGCACCTGCCCTAGGACTTATAGGCAAGGACCCCTATTTCCACTCTCACTCCCAAATAATACAAAATAAAAGCAAAAAACACTTTCAAGTCTGCTACAGGCATTTGACTCCTCTAGATGTGCTTCAAATTGCCCCCAGCGGCCATGTTAGCAGGTGCCTTTATCTGAGCGTAGGTCATCTGAAGGTGACAGGCTGTCGAGAGGCCAGGACAGTACCTGTGCACAGGAGGGAGGTGCACTGAGTTCACCGAGGGAGCAAGGGAGGCTGGGAGAGCACCCCTGTCAGGGAGGGTCAGCAGGTGGTGAGGCCGACAGCACCAGAGGCAGGGTTAGGGTTAGGGTGAAGGCGAGGGTTAGGGTTAGGGTTAGGGTGAGGGCAAGGGTTAGGGTCAGGGTCAGGGTTAGGGTGAAGGCGAGGGTTAGGGTCAGGGTCAGGGTTAGGGTTAGGGTGAGGGCAAGGGTTAGGGTTAGGGTGAGGGTTAGGGTAAGGGTGAAGACAATAGTTAGGTTTACGGTTAGGGTGAGGTCGAGGATTAGGGTTAGGGCTCGTCTTAGGCATTGTTAGGAGTAAAGGATCCTCCCCAACCCCATCCTGTAAAAGGAGTTTAGTTCTGTGCAGTACAGCTGTTTCACCACAGCCAAAGTATTGAGCTCTTCCAGGCTGTGAGGGTCCACCCGGAGACCCCAGTGCCCTGGTAAATGCTTTCGAGGAAGTGCGCGCTCTCATCAGGCTTATTGCTGATACCCTGACTGTTCTTAGACGTCTTTGGAAAAACCTGGTATTCACGTGACCTGCAGGAGTAGCCACTGCTGCTTTTTCCCCCAGCCATGGGACCACTGTGAGATCTGTCTTGCCTCCAGGTCCTGCTTCAGCATTCTTTGGGGTGCCCCCAAGGAAGGTACCCCAAAAAGGTCACCGCTCCCCAGGAAGAAAGGAATGAAGGGAGAAAAGGAGAAGAGGAGGGAGGGAAGAATGAAGGAAGCCACTCATTCATGCTAAATGGGCATCAAGTCCTGAGTTTTCAGGACTCAAGAGAAAGGCGAGTCTAGGCCAGCAGAGCACTTTCCACAGCTAGAGAGCCCCCCCACCGAGGCCCTGGGCCCTGCACCTGCGGGCACAGCAGCCTTCCTGCCTCCCAGGGCCTCAGAGTCCTGGGTTCCGTCCTCTGCTGAGCTGCCCTCCTGCTCGGAGGAGCCGCTGGCACGGCTGCTTTCTCTCAGGTCCTTCCCAGCGCTTGACCCTTGGCCAACCCACTCCGCCCATTACCTCTCCTCCTTCTTCTTCCCCTGACTCCTGCCAGTTTTTCTCCTGAATCTTTTCAGCAACTGTCCGGGGTGGGGGTCTGGGTGGGGGAGCAGCCTTGTGCCTATGTCCCTGGCCACCAGCCTGCAGTCTCACCATAGAAGTCTGCAGGGTTGCTGTAGCGGGGACAGGGGTGACCGATGCTCGTGAAATACTGGACCATGTGCTGTGCAGACCCCAGGTAGATGGTGGTGCCCGAGGTCATCAGGAGGACCAGGTCGAACAGCCTGAAGATGTCCGAGCGGGGCTGGTGCAGGGAGATTAGCACCAGCCTGTTGCCTTTGGCCAGCCGGGACAAGGTCTTCACCAGGTTGTGGGCCGTGAAACTGTCCAGCCCCGAGGTGGGCTCATCCAGGATGAGGATTCCTGGCCATGGAGAAGAAGCGGGTGACCTTACTGCCCCAGGACGCCACCCCTCTCTCTCCCCCAGGCTACGGGCGCTCACCCGGGTTCCACAGGAGCTGCACCCCTATGCTGACGCGCCGGCGCTCACCCCCCGACACCCCGCGCACGTAAGCGTTGCCCACACGCGTGTCTGCACACTGGCGCAGACGCAGCTCCGCGATCACTTCCTCCACCTGCAGCGGGAGTGGGCATCAAGGCCTCAGGCTGCCTGCAAGGCCTGGGCCAAGTCCGAGACCTACCCCTCTGCCAGGGCTCAGAGGCGAGGTGGGCGCTCAGAGCCCTGTTCCTGAGCTACAGCTTCGCTCCTGCCTTTGCCCCCAGCTCCTTGGGGGTTCACTGTGCCATGCACAGGCGGTGTCAGTGACCAGACAGTTGGTTTCCCTGCCTGCGTGGCGGACGGGAAGACTGGTTCACAAGCACAAAACCCATGACAAATACTCAGGGGGGCAGTTGAGGCCGAGATGGCTTTGTGTGTATGTGTGTGGAGGGTGGGGGACTGGGGACTGAATCCGGGGACTTCACACTGACCAACCTCCTCTGTCTTTTCTCATCTTGAGACAGGGTCTCACTGTTTTACTGAGTTGCCTGGGCTGAGCTCAAATTTGCAAATCCCGCTGCCTCAGCCTCCCAGAGTGCTGGAATGAAATGTGTGCACCACCAGGCGCAGTTAGGATTGAGGGGAGCACAGAGCAGACTCTTTTTGGCAGGTGGATGAGGAGCTGGGGGTTTTGGACTCCACCTGGGCTGGGTCCTGAGGCCCAGAGGGGAAGGATGGGGTGACTTGGACCCCATGGCTCACTCCCAAGCTGTTACCCTTTTGTCACGCTGGGACTGGGAGAAGGTCCTGGGGAGGCGTAGCTGGGCGGTGAAGGCCAGGGTCTCTCGCACGGTGAGGTGAGGGAGCAGCTGGTCGTGCTGGCGCACATGGGCCACGCATTTCCTCACCAGCCGGGGTGTGCTGGGCTGCCCGTTGATCCGGATTTGGCCTGACCTCATCTTGCCACCGCTGTCTCTGCCGGTGATCACGTCCAGCAGCGAGGCTCTCCCACAGCCTGCAAAGTGACCGGAGTCGCCACTGAGGGCCGGCGGGCGGGCAGCTGCTGTCACCCACATGCTCTCCACTGCCCTGGCCTGCACTACCCTTGCCGAAGTGACCGAGCCCCAGGGAAGGTGACACTGCTGCTTGGCTCAGGTGTGGCAGCTCCTGGACATGAACCATCAGGCTTTTTGTCTGAAGCCAATTTGTGCATCCCTGGGGGGTTGGGACACATTGGTCCCGGGGTTCAGGCCAGTTCAGCCACCAACTGAGTGCCAGAAGAATCCTGAATGCCACAGGCCTGCAGGAACCTGGAGCCTCTGTCTCCTCCCACCGCTACAGATGTGCTTCCTCCTAAGCCAGCCTGGGGCTGCTGCACCCTGAGGTGTGACTTTTTTGCCTGGCAAACTTGCCAGTGATGTATCATCAGTCACTGGTTTTGAAGCTGGCTCAGTGGGAAGGACTCAATGGGAACATTCATAGCGTGTCTTTTAAAAATGCAAAATCAGAAACCTATTTTGAGAAATAATGGAGAAAAGTAATGGGAAAGGTGTAGAAGCAGATGCGGAAATGATTTCAAAGAGCAGCGAGCACAGATTCTGAAGGCAGCTCCGCCCTTCCTTTTTATTTTTATCAGTAGCACTTTCTATATTCTTTTTTAAAAAGACCCCCTGCACTCACCACCATCTACTTTTGAATGATGTACCTGTTACTACTGATTCGGGGAACTGAGCATCAGATTGGATCTGTTTTGCAAAAGTACTCAGTGAGGCTCATTCTTGAACTGTCAATGCAAGTAGAGCTCAGACTTGGAAACCGTTTCCTCCGCTGAAGCCAGAAGTAAACCCTGTCCAGTTGCCTGGGTGGGGTTTAGGTTTCCTTATTGTATATTCCTTTTGGAGACAAAAATTTCCAAGTTGTTTTCAAACAAGTGCCAGTAAAAAATGTGTGGCAGCTCCTGCCCAGTGTGAACCTCCTGCCCACTGTCTCGGGGTGCAGAGTGGAAGGGGCCTGGCCGTGGCCTCCTGAGATCCTTGAGAATTTAGTCGGGAGAGGACCCAGAGACGGACCCAGACCAGCTCCCTATTCAACCTGGAACACTGGCTTCAGGGCTTAGGAGGGAGGGGATTTCACCAGTGTTCACAGGGACCCTGAGATTCCCAGTCAGAAAGCAGGAAGACCACATTTTCTAAGCAAAACTTTGTGAGAAATGTGGGCAGTCTTTTCAATAGCAGGCGCCTGATGCTTTTGGAGAGCTCCAGGTTAAAATACCTAAGGCCACACAGAACCTAGGCAAGATGAGTGACATCTCTCTACCAACAAATTCATTAATTGGAAAGTACTTCCAGCATTGCAGATTCTACTGAGGACGCTAAATGCCTGGAGCTAGTTTTCTTTTTGAAATTATGGCCATCAATTTCTGTATGTGTGTGTAGTAAATGTCATAGAAAGTATGTTTAAACTTCCCTAAGGATTTTAATAATTTCAGCCAAGTGAGCTTAAAACCAAACAACACTAAACCTGGAGTCAGAAGACCAGGATATTACCAGGTATGATGTCTTGGACTTCAGTTTTCTTAATCACATATCAAAGGTATTCACAGCTAAGATCACATGTACCAGCTGTTCACCAGGATGACTCTCGGTAAGAGCCCGTGTGTCCCCTGATGCTCAGTTCAGGAAGAAAAACCACCAGAAGTTACAAATCAAAAGAATCCTAGTTTAGGTCAGAATTCCAGCAGCAGGCCCAGAGCGGGAGGGAATTACTGACTGTGTATGTTATTTCAGTTACAGAGTGCATTTACAGGTAGCAATTCATTTGATCTTTGGTTAAACAATAAATAGGACTTCTCTATCCAAAGAGTATGAAAGTTTGGAGTCAGTGTCAAATACACTGAGTAATCTTTATCTCTGGAAATGATTAATTAAAAGGTATAAAGTGCTGTGACAGTATGCAGGGTGTCCTAGGAGGAAGCACTTGATTCTAAGAATCAGGAGACCAAATTCCAGTTCTAGCTCTAGATTGAATATAAGCCATCAGGAGAATAACTCAGCATGGTGAGTGTGTGTGTGTGTGTGTGTGTGTGTGTGTGGTGTATGGGAGGCACACTCTAAAAGTGTCCAGGACTAGATAATTTGAAAATCTTCCAAAAAATGCTTCCCAGCTCTCTCATTCTGGAATTTTAGCTTTTGCCCAAGGAAGGGTCTGTCTGAAGCAGTTTTAAACATCTGGCTCTTTGCAGGTGGTTGACAGTTGTGCTCTGGCTTTGGAAGGGGAACACTGTGGTGGGGCCATGCCTGGTCACTGTCTGACCATGACCCGAATCTGACTGTAGGGGAAATGACTTGAGCAAGTGAACTTGTGGTTGGAGGAGTCCCAGCAGAGAGCATGATGTTCTGAAGCTGCCTGATGGTCCTGTTGGTCCTGGTGTTAAAGACAGACACTGTGACCGCAGCTTCCGGTGGACAGGAGGAAGCTCATGATTCAGACTAGTACCAACCATCTAGAGCCTGGAAAGGCAGGAGCTGGACTTAGAGCCCAGGTCTGTCTCTTGAGGTCACTCTGTACACTGGTCTACTAGTCAGCAAAGAGTGCTGCAAGAAGCATCCATTTCTCTGAAGGACCATTCTGTATCCCAGAAGCAAGAGGCCATTGCCCCTACCCGGCATTCCTCCAGCAGTACCTGAGCTCCCAATGACGGCCAGCATCTGTCCACTTTGCACTCGGAAGCTCAGGTTCTGAATGCCCTGCTCGGCAGAATCTTGGTTCTTGTGGGACATCCAAGGGATCCTGAACTGAGCCAGCTGCTCAAACCAGGGCACCTGGGAGGCCATGTCCACCTGCGGGAAGAGAGACATCGGAGGGCTCCTCAGGGAGCCAGGTCAGCAGCTCTGCTGGGCCCACCTGTGCTCGCCTCCACCGAGACGTCCCCTGCTGGTACACACTGGGCCCACGCCCGCCCCACCCACGTTCTACCTGCTGTGGAAGGGCCGCCCAGGCATAGGGGCTGTAATCACACCTGTAACCCCAGCACTCTGGGAGGCGGAGGCAAGAAGGCTGCAAATTCAAGCCCAGCTGGAGCAAACTTGTGACTTAGTGAGACCCTGTCTCAAAATCTAAAAATATATTAAAAGGGCTGGGGATGTAGCTCAGTGCAAAGGGCCTGGGTTCAACCTTTAATGAAGCAAAAATAAAAACAGAACAAAACAAATACAGATATGGAACTCTCCCACCCTGAAAACCTGACACTGCTGTTCCCAGGTCTGGGGACTAGAAATCAGGTGCAATAGCAGCATGGAGGAAAATAAAAAGAAGCAAAACGTCTTCACTTAATGATAGATGCTTACTAAACCCCTTCAGGTGTTTACTGTGTGCAAAGCTTTATGTTATATCCATTACCTCACTCAATCTTCATTGCAAATCTATGCACCACGGGTGCCATTATAACCTGTGTTTTACAGATGAGGCTCAGAGCAGTTAAGTAACCTGCTCAAGGTCACATAGCAGACAGAGAAAGGTTATAAGGCAGCTCATTAGCTTGTCCTAAACTTGACTTGGGCCTCTGAAGTTCACCATCGCAGGCCCCACGGTGTCCCCGATGTGGAGCATGCAGTTGCCCAAAGGGAAGGGAAGTGGTGGCCCTTGAATCTGACCAGGTAACCCCGAGAACCTCTCACAAGTCTGAGGTGATTTCCAGATCTAAAGTTGAAAGGGAACCGGAGACTTTCCCCCAGGTTTGCTCTGTGTTTCTGCAGGGCTCCTGGTCTCCTTCCTGGCCGCGCCCCGCCTGCTCCACGTGCGGGCGATACAGAGGGAAGTCCAGGCCTGCAGCCAGCAGGCGGGGCCCGGGGTTCCTGACTGCAGTCCGTCTGGGGAGCTGAGGCTACAGGCTGGGTCTGCCCCCCACTTTCCCCACTGTGGTGCCGCCCCCAGCCCAGGCCCCTGCACCCCTACCTGGTAGGTGAGGTCTCGGACCTCCAAGGTATTGGACTGGCCACTGTAGGTGAAGTACAGGCTGTTGTCGTTTTCAGAGGAGAACCAGCTGTCCTGGAGACCCTGCTGGGAGGTGTGACAGGTGAGGGGCTCCTGAGGACACGGGAGAAGACAGGGAGGGCGAAGAGGCAGGAGCAGTGGCTGGCAGTGTGGCGAGAGATGGGTTCCAGGGAGGGTGGCCAGGGCTTAGGGAAGACAGGAGCGTCAGGGTGGGCATCACTTTCTCTGCTTGGTGAGCTCGGGCTTCCCCCAGAGCAGCCCCTGCCCGGGCAACCTCAGCCTCAGGCCTGGGGGCCCGAACCCAAACAGCTTAGGATGACTGATGTGCAGACTGCAGGCTGCAGGGAGCAGGGCAGGGAGGCCAGACCCAGGAGCTCGGAAACCCTTAGCCTGCACCTCTCTCCTCTCCGCAGCTGGCTTACTATCTCCTGGTGCCAACAGACTCCACATGGCGGGGGGACAGAGACAATAGCGGTTAGTGAGTTAATAATGCTCATTATTAGCCGGGCGTGATGGCTCATGCTCACTGGTAATTCCAGCACTCGGGAGGCTGAGGCAGGAGGATCCTTGTGAGTTCGAGACCAGCCTGGGCTACAAAGTGAGCTCAAGGCCAGCCTGAACTGCATAGTGAGATCCTGTCTCAAAAAAAAAAAAAAAAAAAAAAAAAGCTCATTATCCATGATGACCTTATCCTGAGAAAAATGTATCCTTTTAATTTTAATTTAATTAATTTATTTATTTGCTATACTGTGGGTTGAACTGAGCTATCTCCCCAGCCCTCTTTTTTTCTAAAACAGGATCTCACTAAGTCACTGTTTTATACAAACTGGACTCAAGCTTGTGATCCTCCTGCCTCAGCCTCCCAGGGTGCTGGGATTATTTTGATGAGAAGTTTTGTGCAACAAAACCAGTAAGACTGCTGCAGGGGCGTTTCAGAAAGGTTGCTGTCATCATCACCCACAAATGTGTACAATGAAATGATGTTGCTGCTGTCGTTGGCTGGTGGTATATTTGTGTTTTCCTGAATATTTAACTGACACATAGCTGTACCTATTTATGGGTACAAAGTGATAACTGGACAATGCACAAAATGTATAATGAGCACATAAGGCCAATTAGCTTTCTGTTCCTTGAACATTTATCATTTTTCTGTATCACCTGCTTGCCTAGACAAACAACTCCTCTTGTCTGGCTCTCTATTAAATATACAACACATTGCTGTGAACCATGGTTACTTCAGTGTGCTGTAGAACACTAGAATTTATTTCTATTTTGTTTTGGTGCCTGCTATTTGGCCTCTGTCCACTTCTGCCTTGTAGCCTGGGATGGGCTTGAACTCGAGACCCTCCTGCCTCAGCCTCCTGAGTGCTAGGATTACAGGTGTGTGCCACCACACCCAGCTGCAAGATTTCCAGTTTTTAAGATACTCCATTTTCCTCCTGTTTCTGACATGCAGGACCAGGGATAGACTCATTAACAAGCCTCCATGGCCCCCAGATCTGCTGTCTGCAAAACTCATTCCAACATACGGTTGTATTCGTTCCTTCTATCAAGCCAACAACAAATTCTACCAGTGTTCACCACACTTCAGGCTTGGAGTTGGCGGTGAGGCAGTGGAAAAGATCATCTCTACAAAGTTTAGATTTGCGTGGGCAAGTCAGGATTTAGCATGGAGCAAGACAGGCCCGAGGTAGAAGCAGACTGACCTCTAGCATGTGGTCAGGGGTAGCTGCACTGTGTACACAACACACCCACCCACCCACACACACCCCCCAAGCCTTAGGTGGTAAAGCAGACATTGGTTTCTGTCAAAGCAGCCTTGCAGTGGTGCAGGGAAGCTGCTTCTTAGATAGGACTTTCCTGGCTGTCTGCCCAGAGTTCTGGGACAGTATAACAAAATCACAGACCGTTCAAGGTTTGAGCTACTGGCAACCTTATCCGGTAAAAACATGGGGAAGACAAGCACCTAACTCAGGCCAGGGGTAATCACGGGAAAGCAGGGCGGAGAAGTGGGAGAGACGCAGGGAGAGGGCTTCAAAGCTGCTGCAGGGGGGCGGGCGCCTGTTGCCTATGTCAGTGGATTTGTTTGAAATATTTCACAACGTGTTTCCAAACTGAGAAAGCAATCCCATGACTAGAACCCCAGCTTCCGCTCCCACCTTGACCCCTGGGGGTCAACACTCAAATCAGGCGGTAGAGATGGGGCCCAAGGAGGCAAGACGGTGTGTGCCCTCTGCAGTGGAGGCAGAGCTCTTGGGGTGGTCGAGGGCGCCCTTGATCCGAGCCCCCTTCATCACCTCCACCTCCACCTCTACCACACCTCGCCACATCTTTGTGCCGAGCTCTCAGAAATCTGCCAGTTGCTGGGGTCTCATTTGGGCCACGGTGAGACTTGTCATGCTGTGCCGGTTTTAAAGCAGACATCTACAGCAGGATGTTGGCATCAGAGGGAGTTCGCTCTGCCCGAAGCTGCCAGGCTGGACTCAGGGAGAAGGAGGTCCTAAAGGAGGACCACCAGACCCTGGAGTCTGGAGCTCTGGGTGGGAGGGATCTCACATCCAGGCGACCTCAGGGCCACTGTGCTGTGATGAGAAGCGAGAGGGTACTTGGTGTCTGTTGGAGACAAAGGTGGCAAGAGGGAAGGAAGGCGGGCAACAATCTGAGAGGGGCACAGATCCTGTCCCGAGGCCTGTCCCAGGCCCCAGCCTTGAACCCCAGCCACCACGGAAGGAGCCAAACGGGCAACTCAGGTTTAGAAGAAGAAAATTTGTGCCTGAGTTGAGTATGACTCCTGTTCCATCTTAAAATATTTTCCTTGGCTCCCAGGAAGGATTTGTTAGACTCTTCCGGAGGTTTTGACAAACTCTTTCTATTTTTCAAATACTTAAATATCTATTCGGCTGACATCTTAATCAGTATGACTGTCAGAACATCATTTGAATTGCTGACAGGTGACACCCAAAAAAGCAAAAGCAGGTTTATTTGTAGGTAACCAGCTCAGCTCCTGCTGGGCTACATTGTCATTTCTCCACGCATTAACTTCTGATCAGATTCCTGAGTCAGAAGCACAGACAGACACTCAGGGAACTCAGAGCTCAGGCCTTTGTCCTGGGATGAGAACCTTGGTCCTGGACAGGGGGTGATGTGCTAGGGACCTGTGACCGATGGGGACATGCAGAGCTGGTTCCCGGCTGAGAGGACACTCGGGATCCTGGGACATTCAGACCAGAGCTCCAACGACTCTGACCCAACACCAGGCCTCTATCGCTCCTGTCCATGACGTGGGCAGTCTGTGGGCCTCGGGTACCCACCACTCTGGGTACCTGATGCCAGAGCTCCCTGTGCACTCTGCCCTGGCCCCTCTCTCAGGTCCTCACCTCATCTGCTCCCAAGACAGCGCTGGTGTTCCCTCTGCCTCGGGTGCCCTTGGGCCACAAGCACATTTGTTTGTGGAGGGAATGGATGAAATGCGGATGGGCAGGCCAAGGTGACCACAAGGACTGTGTACATTCCTTGAAGAGTGGCACGGAGCTGGGATGGGGCAGAGGAGGGGACAGGCAAGGGTGTGGGCGAGAGGCCGTCTCTCCTGCTACCTTATTCTAGCTGCCATTCCAAGGAGCCCCAGGTTCTCAAAGGGTACACTTGGGCCTCCAGGTTGTGAGGGAGGGCATGTTGTGTGTCAAGGCAAGAGGATAGAAATTATGCTATTTAATAATTTTTTAGCTGGATTGAGAACATCTGGATGAAAGATACGTGGCCCCCATCCTTTTGCTCCAAACACTGCAAACATTAGGGGCTGCCCTAGGGGTTGGCTTCCAGGGGAATCCAGAGGGCTCAGCCCGGCTCTGTGAGCCTGACTGGGTCTCACCAGGCAACCCAAGGCCATTCCAGGTGCCTGTGCCTCCTGCTGGACTGTGAAGTTCTTACTCCTGTCTTTCTTTCCTACTTTTCCTCACAACAGGCAAAGGTGGTGGGAAGGTGGGGTGGGGTAGTGGCGGGGGGCTGCTTCCCTTCTGTCTGCCCCTGTAACCTCCTGCCGCAAACCCCACCCACCTCCCCGTCAAAGGCCATTTATCAAGTAAACATTTCTCTGGTAAAGTGAGTGAAGGAACTTTGCCCTTCCACCTGTGTCTGTCCCGCCCTGGTCTCTCCGGACCCTATAGCCGCCTGCATATTTGGGCCTAAAGTTGGATGTTCCCGTAAGAGTCATGTAGTTGCATCCATCACTTTACTGCTACTGAGATTCTTGGCCTGACAGCCACATGGGCAAGGGAGACACCGGAAGAGTCCCTGCTATGTGCGAGCGTGTTTCTGTGGTGGAATCTCCTTCAGAGAACATTACTTCCCTATGGGAGCGGGACTGGAAGTGACCTCAGAGTCCTCACAGCTCCAAATCCGATCCCCTCTGCCCTCTGCCCCCCAGGAAACGGAGTCCTGCTGGTGCTCTGCTGGCGGTCCAGGTGGTGGATCAGGACAGAAGCTCTTGAGAGAGGACAGAAAGGTCCAGTTCCTTCCCTGCTGCCAGATCAAGGTGGTCCCTGTCACTCACCAAGGCATCCCGGACAGCAGGACTCCTCCAGGGTCCCTTCTCCGCAGCCTCCCCAGCCATGGGGCCACCAGCTCTGCGCCTGCCCGATTGCTGCAGCTCCTGAGGCCCTTGGCGTCGCTTTCTCTCTTGGTTTCTTCGAGCCGCGTTCCCTGGTCCCTTGTTCTGGGCCGAGCTCTCTCCCGGGAGTCCTCTCTGGCAGGCCCTCCTCCAAACCCCCTGCGCGCTCTTCTCGCTGTTAAGATAAGGACACTCTGGCTAAAGGTACATCTGATAATGGTGTCCGTGGCCAAGTCCAGGCTGGGCAAGCAGCAGGTAGGGCACTCTGTCGCTGGCAAACTCAGCTGAAGCCACTCCAGAGAGGGCCAGGCCACCGGAAAATTCACCAGCCCGTGCTCCCCATTGGCCATGAGTGAGCTCTGTTCTCTGACCAGAGAGGAGGCCTTGGACCCCCAAGTAGAGGAAAGTCACCAGAGCTCCCTGGAGGAAGGCCCTATGGAGGCCCCCAGGCCCCGTCACAGCTTGGGTGTTTTGCATGTCTCCTATAGCGTCAGGTAAGCGGGTCTGTGAGACGGTAACCTCCTCTTACTACTGGGGGTGTCCTGGGGTGTGTGTGTAAGGTGGAGTTGGGGCAGCTTGCTTAGCAGTCCAGGATGCAGAGGGAAGGACTGCCACTGCCCCTCAGCCTTCCCGTGCTGCCCACACTCCTTCCCCCTGTCTGCAGCCCGATGTGAAGATAGGACCAGGGAGCGGGGCTGGGAGCAGGTGAGGGGCGGGTGAGGGAATGCAGGTCAGCCCAGGGGTAAACAGCGTCCTGTTTGCCGTCGCCATTGCCCAGCCAGACAGTGACATGCCATTGACAGTAGCTGCTGACACTTCCCGTGGGTGGTGCCAGCCTGTAGTCACCACCTGCCAGCATCTACGGAGCAGGACACTGAGGTTGAACTACGGTTAGGACCCTGTCCAGAGACAACAGCAGGGCAGAGCTGGGGTCAGTGCTGGGGGATGGGCTCCGGCCCCATCCGGACCCTTGCTGCCTTTGCCCTCGTGTGGTTTCCCGTACAGCAATCGTGCTGGGACCTGGTGGGATGTTGCATCTCGCCGGCAGCAGTGGAGCAGGCAGATCCTGAAAGACGTTTCCTTGTACGTGGAGAGTGGACAGATCATGTGCATCCTGGGGAGCTCCGGTAAGCTGGGGAGGAGGAGCCTTTCAGTTCTCAGGGAGCTCACCGTAAAGGCTGCGGCCTGATGTCAGCATCATGTTGGAATAAGTTTAAGGTCAAGGTCACGGGTTTGATGTTAGAATGAAATCCAATGACTGGATGTAACTTAGTACAATATGAAAGCCTGAGAAAAATCCTTGAAGGAGTATAAAGTCCCACCTAACACTGAGTTCTTTTCTCATCTCCTTTTTCTCTCTCTGTTTCTCCTCCTCCTCCTCTTCTCCTCCTCCCCTTTCTTCTTCCTCTTCTTCTCTTCTTCCTCTTCTCCCCCTTCTCCTTCTCCTCTTTCTGTCTCCTTGGTGGTACTGTGCATCAGATCCAGGACCTCCTGCATGCCAGGCATACAAGGTACCCAACGTACCCAACAAATATGATTTCCCCCATTGAAATCTTGCCTAGAAGACAGAAAAAGGAATTAAATAAGTACCATAATGCCCATCTAATTCCAATATTTAATTTCACTGGTCCTTTTTTTTATTTTAATGTACTTTAGACTTACAGTCAAGAATAGAGACTAATTGAAAAGTGTCCATGAACTAGTATCAGGTTTTATTAAGTCGTAACATTCCGCCATGCTTTATTCAGGTCTTTTCCCTTTTTAGGGACTTAAACACCGTAGGTTTCTCTGAGCCAACTTTGTGTCTGTTCCCTATACCATCCTGCTCTTCCTTTTCTCAAGGGCAGCTACTTTGGAGCCTGAGGCGCATGCTCGTTTCTGCGCCTACGCATCACCCAGCCCTTGTAACAGGAAGGAATAACCTTGGGACAGACAACTGTTGAGGGCAATTTTGTGTGAGGGTCACAGATGAAACTCCTCAGAGCTGACACTGCCAGCAATTGAGGGCTGAGTATCCTGGCCCCGCAGGGGGAATCTGTGTGTGACACCAGGAAGCTAGGTTGTCTTGCTTATCTTAAGGTTAAGGACTCTAAAAATTTGGCTTCGTGGGAGCCTCTTGATTGCACAGTTCTTGCAAATTGTCAGCATTTACCACCACTCTTCATTTGCATTACTCTCTGTAACAGGGAATATGTAAGCCTGGGGTAGAAGTCAGGGAAGGTACGGGTTAGGAGTATGTATGAGTTTGTCACCCAAAGGTTTATGAGAGGGATGCTTGGTCCGCAGCATGGGCATTTTAAGAGGTTCCGGAATGTTAGACGAGAACGATGCATCTCTCTCAGGATCATGTTTGTTTCTTACCAGGGAAAGTTGTTATGAAAAGAGCAAGTCTGTCTCTGAATCTGGCTGGCTTCCGGTCTCACCAGCCAGTCTTTCCCTCTTACATATCATCCTGCCGTGGTGCCATTTGGCATGTTGTGATGTAGCTGGAAGCTGTCATCACAGCTGAGCACAGGGGGCTGCCTGACCTCAGTGATAAGCCTCCAAAGCTGTGAGCTAAATGAGCCTCTTTTTTACACAAGTTACCCGACTTAGGAATATTTGGTGTGGGAATGGAAGATGGGCTAGGACAGTCTGAGCTTTTTACATGCGGTGATGAAATCCATGACCACAATCTGCTTTAGCAGGTGCACAACTGGTCACAACGGTAGACTCTGAAGACCAAATGAAAAGGAACTCACTGACCTTTGTAACCTACTTTGGCTACTGTAACAAAACACTGTACACCAGTAGCTTACAAGTAACAGAAATTTATTTCTCATAGTCCTGGTTGCTGGGAAGTCCAAGATCAAGGGACTGACAGATTCTGTGTGTGGTACAGGCTGTACCTCATAGACAGCTATCTTCTCAAAAAACCTCATGGTAGAAGAGATGAGGGGTCTCTCTGGACCTTCTTTTATAAGGCTAACTAATCCCAGTCAGGAAAGCTGTACCCCCAAGCCTAATCACCTACCAACCCCACATCCTAATACACCACACCATCAGCTTGAGGGTCAAGTCCTCAACATCTGAATTTTTGTTTCTTTTGTCTTTTTGAGACAGGGTCTCAATAGGCAGTTCAAGCTGGACTTCAACTCACTTTATAGCCCAGGCTGGGCTTCAGTGCACAGCAATCCCCCTGCTTCAGTCTCCTGAGTGTTGGGATTACAGGAGTGCGCCACCACGCCCAGCTTCAATATCTGAATTTTAAGGAGAAACATTCAGACCATATCATTAACTAAAACATCATACTCTTCTAAGACAATTCATATTCATATTCCTTTTATTTGTTGTTTTACTTTTTTTTTTTTCAGTACAGGGGATTGAACCCCAGGCCTATATACTAAACTACATCTACATGTACTTTTTTCTTTTTAACTTGAGATAGGATCTGCTCAGACTTATGATCCTCTTGATTACTCAGCTTCCCAAATGCTGGGATTACAGATGTGTGCTACCATGCTTAGCCTTATTTCCATTTTATTATTATTATTATTTTGTACCAGGGATCAAACTAAAAAAAACCTTATCCTTGCCAAGTAGGTGCTTTTGCTGCTGAGCTAAACCCCTGGCCCCTTCCATTTAAGTTTTTTTAAAAGAATTTTTTGGTACCAGGGATTGAACTCAGGGCCTTGTGCTTGCCAGACAGGCACTTATGCTGCTGAGCTAAATCCCTGGCCTTATTTCCATGTTTAAAACAAGTTCTAACTATAGATGCATCATGATATTCCAGATCATTCTAATTTTCCTTTTGATAAATATAACATGCTCTTTTAAAAAGCAAAAAGCTGTGTTACCCTATAATAATCTGTTGTATTCCTTATGTGAATTAAGAAAGGTGACATACAGAGCACCCTTCTCAGAGCGTGCCCCATCCATGCCATGCTTTGTGCACATTTCCCCAGACAGGGGAGAGCTCTTGGTCTGGGAGGAGACCCCCGTGTCTGATGATATACCTAATCGTGGTTTTATAATGTCTGCCCATTGTACTAAGCATGAAACTACTGCAGAACGCAAGTTCCACAAAAGCAGGAACTTTGTTTTTTCCTTTTTCCTGCTGTGTCTTTAACCCTAGAATAGGACCAGCCTCTAAGCAGCTGCTTAGTACTTGTTGAACAGATGAGTGAATAAATTAAATCTATGAGGTCTGACAGAAAAATGTGGTGTGTTTAAATCAAAGACTATTCATTATGATAAGGCACAAATTGCCATTAATCCACCTCAGAACGTTCTCTCTAGCTTCAAACACTCCTATGCTACCGTTCTTGACACTTTCTGAAGTAGTTCTGCAAGTTTTCTTTCACGTGTAAATGTTTGCCTTTCATGGTCATTCTGACTTTGGGGAAGAGGCAGAGTGGCTCAGATCTGGTGAACAAGGCAGATGAGGACACTCTGAGAGCTTTTTACAAGCCTGCTGTTCCACTGGGTGGCGGTGGCAGCAGCAGCAGCGTGAACCACGGCTTTGATCACACATGATACAGACACTCACAAAGGAGTACTTCCAGACTGGCTTCAGGAAGTGCCAGGAATGACGAAATTGCATTTGAAGCAAAGAGGAATATTTTGACATTATGCCTAATTAACACTCCCAGTGTTTCATTAAATGTCCCAGCTCTAAGTTCCGAGTAGCACTTAGCTATCAAATCTTTGTGATGAGGACAAGATGACTTACTGGTCACAGTCTCTCCCAAGTGTGGCCTACAGCAAGCCTGCTGCAGGCCATCTACCACATTAGGGGGATTAGTTAGACTCAGTATTTGCTACTGATTAGAGCCCAGATTCTGGGATGAATGTTTCCTTGCAGATTTAGTTACCAACTATTTCTGCCCTGCAGAAGAAATAATCCCCCCCCAAAAATTATAGTTTTATTGCTCCTTAAGAAATTCACTGATTGCGTGTTTAACGTGGCTACCTTATTCTAACCTTTGTTTCTCCACGGACTGTACACATCGATTTCTCATATCGTTTTCTTAGATAAGCTTTGTCACCAGGCTGGTTCCTCATTAATTACTTAAGTATTTGACACCTGTTGAAAAAACTGAATTAGTTATCTCTGTTCATGCAAAATAAAAAGAATTCCCATAGCGGCTTAAAACGACACAAAATCCTTTATCTCTCAAGGTTTCTACTTGGTTTATCTCAAGTCCTCCATAGGAATGTCCTTAGCGACAAGTGTGGAACTGTGTCCGAGGCTCCTGGTGCAGGCTGATGCCAGCTTGGTCCTAGCAAAGGACTCCTTAGGAGGGTGGTCCTCCAACTCTGTACACATAGGGGTCACCCAGAGATCTTGGCCAGCAAGGCAATGTCGCCTACATGCAGATACAAGCAGACAATCCCAAGGGACCACAAAGAAGAAATCCAAGTGTCCTGAGAGCCAGAGGTTTCCAAGAGTCCCGGCTTTGCTTTTATTCTGATCTTACAGTTTCTTTTAGGAAGTAGGAGGGGCATCTTCAGACTTGACGGTCTGAGAGAAGTGGTTTGTCCCCGAGAGAGTGCCGCAGGGGTGGGCCTCCGTACTGTCCCCGAGGGCCCCTCCAGAGCCCCCTCTTGTCGCCCCCAGGCTCAGGGAAGACCACGCTGCTGGATGCCATATCCGGGAGGCTTCGGCGCACCGGCACCCTGCTCGGGGAGGTTTGTGTCAACGGTCGGGTGCTGCGCCGGGACCAGTTCCAGGACTGCTTCTCCTATGTCATGCAGGTGGGCGCGCGTCCCCCCACCCCAGTACCCACCTTCCGCCAGCCAGCCGGTTGACAATCCCTGTCCCACAGAGCGACATCTTCCTGAGCGGCCTCACGGTGCGAGAGACGCTGCGCTACACGGCGATGCTGACCACGCGCCAGGGCACCGCAGACTTCTTCCAGGAGAAGGTGGGGACCCCCCCCCCGCCATCACCCAACTCCTCAGGCCCCCCCTAGCTTTCACCCTACTGAGCTCCACCTGCTCATTTTTATTTATTTATCTGTACGGGGGATCAAACTCACGACCTTGCGCTTGCCAGACAGGTGCTTAGGCCGCTGAGCTAAATCTCCAGCCTCAGACCTTCGCATTCTGATGGAGATATGAGAACGGAGATGTGCTCTCTGTGTAAAATATGCGACTGATTTCACACTCCATCCGGGAAAGACAAAACAGAACAAACCAAAGCACCCCTCCCTCCCCCCCCAAAAAACCCTAAAAACACAATGTGAAGTAATCTCATTCAGAATTTTCCAAAATATTGATGGTAGGTTGAAAGGATAATATTTTGGGTGTAAATATTATTTAATTCACCTCACCTTTAATTTTAAACTTTTTACAAATTTTGGCTCCTGACATAGCCTCTCCCCCATGTGCCCCGTGTGACTTGCATGACCCGGTGGATCCTGTCATTGTGTGAGGTCTGCAAACAGCTGCTTTACTTTTCCCGCTGATTTTTCTCCGTTTACTTTGCGGTGAATTAAATGGGCCTCATCCAAATGGGATTAAATTAATGAAGGCAGAGACTATGGAACGTTCAGCTCCTTCTAGGTTCCTGTCTGTTTCTTAATTTTGGAAGTAGTTGCAGGTGAACCTGCTGGAACCTTCCCTAAAATTATTGCCTCAGTTCTGTCTGGACTATGGGCCTGGGAACCTGAAGGGTCCAGTGCCACCTTCAAAGAGGCACAGCTCTCTGCCAGGGAGGCTTGTGGTAAATGGCATTCTCCCGTCGGAGCATCCCAGACCATTCTGAGAACAGCCTTGGGGGGGTCTGCCCTCAGGAAGGACCATCAGCCGCACAGAGCGACACCCGGCCCAGTTCCCCACCTTAGAGCTCCCAGAGGTATGGCAAAGTCCTACCGTTTCACCTGGTCTTGCTTGCTGTCTCATCGGGCTGGCACTGGGCAGGGTTTGTCTTACGCACAAACTTCACTTCTCATATCAACCTGTGAGGAAGACATTGTCTCCATCTTGCGGAACAGAGAACTGACACCCAGTTAGGATCAGGCAACTGAGAGTGACAGAGCTGAGGTGGAAACCAGTTCCTCTAGCTCCATCAGGCTCCTCGAGCCCCTGTGGGCTAAAGTGACACCAGGGTTCAGCTCACCAGGGTCCCCGAGTGCACAGGCATGTTCACATGGCTTAGGGCCCCGATCATGAGGGGAACAAGAGGAGCCAGGCCACAGGCCCTCTGCAGTTTTCTCTCTGGTCATTTAGCACTTCTCTTTCTAAAACAGGTAGGAGAAGACCTCACTGGGATTCGGGTGGGTAAAAGGAGGTCATGAGCAGATTCTTCTGATGGAGTGATTCAGTTCTATCACAGATTCTCCCTGTATGGAGAGGCTCTGAGAAACCCACGGGCATAAATCCTCAGCCAGGTTGGGCGCGTTGGCCAGTGCCTGGAATCCCAGCACTTGGGAGGCCGAGTTCAAAGCCAGCCTGGGCTACAAAGTGAGTTCCAGGGCAGCATGAACTGCACAGCAAAACTCTGTCTGAAAAAGGCGCACACACGCGCGCGCACACACACACACACACACACACAATCTTCAGCGACTTCCTATGTATCATGAAATGGACTGATGGCAAATTGCCTCCTCTGCCTGGCACAGGCAGTCCCCAAATGTTCTGAGAAGAGTGGCAGCACAGAGTTGGCCCTGCTTGCGTGTCCTTGCTGAGCAAATCTGACCCACGGCAGCTGAAATCCTGATGAAGTACGGTAGTGGGTAGGAGGTGATAGTCACAGCAGATGGCCCGGAAGACCTGCTCTGACCTTGCAGGAAGCTGAGAACAGAGCCTGGCTGATGTGAGTGGTCTGAGGTCTGCTGAGTGGTCAGCTTAGCCCAGTGCACTGTTGACTCCCTGAGCACTCAGGCAGCCCTGACGCTCGCTAGGGGTGGGACCTCGGACAAGTTGTGGTCCTCTCTGAGAATCTGCTTCCTCCTCTATAATAACTAGAATAATAATACCTCTGTGCTAGGGCTTATGTGAAGAAGCAATCAGATTATATAATTGCCAGGGCATAGAGAAGAATTGGATTGATGATTCCCAAAGTCTTTTCAAGGGGCCAGAGATATAGCTCAGCAGTACAGTGCCTGCCTGGCAAGCGTGAGGTACTAAATTCAATTCCAGGTACCAAATGTAACCAAATCAAACAACAAACCCAGACCAAACCAAACAACAAACAAACAAACAAAACCTAAAGCCTTTTCAAGACTGTGAATTCTACTTCACATAGACTCTACACAAATGAAAGAGGTTTCCTATCAAGCACAAAACACCCAGAAAAGATGCAATAACTGTCTCCTCTGTCCATTCCTACTGAGCCAAGTGACAAATTTACAACTTTCCTGAAGCTGCGGGCATGAAAGGAGGTTTGGGAATTTACTCTAGCTGGTGAGCACACAAACCCAGCCATGTCCACCAAAGCTCAATTCTAGGATCTTTTAAAGTCTGACAACAAGCAGAGACACTTCTTTTTTCCAGATCATCTCAAACTAGTTTATTTACACTTTTCCCCCTTCTCATTATTCTTCTTTATCTATTTCAGATATGTCGCTTCTTTTGATTAAAGCTTCCTGTATGCTGGTATCCCGTCCTCTGCTTCTCTGGTCCACACATCACTCTTTTTTCTCCAATCTAGTTTGCTGTGGTTCTTTTTCAGTGCAATTCCTTCCTTCCTTCCTTCCTTCCTTCCTTCCTTCCTTCCTTCCTTCCTTCCTTCCTTCTTTTCCTCCCTCCTTCCCTCCTTCCTTCCTTCCTTCCTTCCTTCCTTCCTTCCAAAAAGAACACAACCTCACTAGAGAAGGATGGGGACAAAGACATCACCGTCTACATGTTCTTAAGTTGTCATTTACCTTCTCCCTCCAGAGCTGCCTGCCCACTGGGCGATCAGTCAGGGGAGGACTAGAAGTAGTGGGAAGTTTCCATCAGATCTTTGGAGACAGGATGAGCTGAGGAGGGAAGCGAAGCAGGGAGGGGAAGGCCAGCCTTCTAGACAGCGAAGCACTGATTTCCACTCTCACTGTTTTGGTGAGTTGTGAATAAGGAGCCAGGAGCTGCAGGTGAGCATGGAGAGGCCTACAGGCTGGGGAATTTTAAGAAGTGTGGCTGTGGATTATAAATTGGGCCCCGTTGAAGGCCTGAAAGAAATCCAAGGAAAGAAGAAGATTGCTTTTCATGACTTTTGGCAACTGATCACATTTCAAGGATGTAAAGCCATACTGAGATTTGGCCCACATGAAACTCTAGGCAGTAGCTTATTCTCTTATGATGCTAGGTGACAGAGGGAAAACCAGGCTTATTTCAAACCTATTTGGGTTTTTTAAATGTATAAATATTTATTAATAAAATTCAAGATTTAAACACTTATAAAAATAAGCTGTATTATAACTACTCTTTTGGGTGTTTTTTCTGCACAGGCCAGATAGAGGCAGCATCTGAAAATAGGTGCCCAATGAACTCTCTGTCGTTTCATGATGAATCTCCTTGCAGCAAATATAAGTATTTGTTTGGTGCTCCAGGGTGTTAAAGCATATATGCCTTTTCCTCATCTAAACCTGATACATGTGCAATACTGTGACCTAAGCCAAGTTAGATCTCACTGTAACTGGCTGGCTTCTGGACGTGGCTGGGCACTCTATGGAGATGCGCTCTCTCCAGCGGGGGAGCTGAGATTGCAGCTGTCACTTGGGTGGCCCACGGTCCTGGGCTTGGTGTCTCTCACAGGTGGAGGCTGTCATGGCGGAGCTGAATCTGAGCCATGTGGCAGACCAAGTGATTGGCCACTATAACTCTGGGGGCATTTCCAGCGGTGAGCGGCGCCGGGTGTCCGTGGCAGTGCAGCTCCTCCAGGACCCCAGTAAGTGGGACACAGACCTGTGGCTACCTGGGTACTTGCCACTTGTCTGCGGATACTCGAGGCCCTTTCTTCTTGATCTGCATGTGGGAAGGAGTTTGTGTAGCACTGAAATCACTGAGCTTTCCAAATGGGGGAACCAGGATTTTTGGAAGTACTATGTAGTATATTTCCTGATGCTATTTTATCATCTAAGTATGGATAGTCCCCAACTTAACAATGGTTCAGTCTTAAATTTTTCAACTTTAAGATGATGTGAATGCAAAACACGCAGAATAAACTGTGCATTGAGTTTTGAACTTTGAGCTTTTCCTGGGCTAGTGAAATGTAATACGATTATCCCCCCCCACACACACACACACACACACGCACACTGCACCAGTCTGAGGATTGAATCCAGGGCCTTCACACGCTGAGCTATATCCTCAGCCCTTTCTATTTTTTATTTTGAGACAGAGTTGCGCTAAGTAATTTGCCAGGGCTAGGCTTGAATTTATGATCCTCCTATCTCAGCCTCCCAGAGTGAGATTGCAGGCAGTAGCTTATTCTCTTATGATGCTGGGCCATGTCTGCAGCTCACAGCCACCAGTTGGCTGTGTGGTGGAAAGGAGGAGCAACCAGTTGCTGCGTTGCTATGCTATGATGTTCAGATGAGGCAGGGATCATCGTGATCTCATCATAGTTAATCAATCTAGGTGCATTAGCTGCATTTCCAGCTCACAGTGTTTTATTTTACTATGAGTTTATAGAACATAATCTCTAGTCCATCTGCACAAAATATCTCTTGAATTGGAAACGTTGCATTTGTATTTTAGTGTTCTGTTAGCATTTTCCATGAGCAGAGGGTCTATGCTATACACTCTTCTTACTCCCGCAGTACCACTGTATTTGCAGGGAAAGGCTGATTACTTTCGGTATGACAGCAGTGTTCGTGAAACAACAGGAATCAGAGTAGGAATTGAAGGCCGATACCGAAAAGTATATATGCCTTGGGGGAGGGGTGATCGGGGCAGGGTTGACTGTCCCTTTCTTCGCCTGCCTGGATCAGTTACTGCCCCCACCTGGCAGACCCAACCCTTTCATGAGCTTGGAAGAGGGGACACTGCATCCGGGTCCTTTCTTTACACTGGTAGATTAGACTCCCTGATCTTCTGGTGGTGCTCGGTCACTAGAAGGCTGATAAAAGAAATGCTTCAGAGCTCTTGGTCATCTTCATGGTGGAAATAAGCCACAGTTGATCCACCTAAAGAACCCAAATGGCAGTCCCACCTCAGACCTTGTTTTATGGAGTAGATTTCTTTGCTGTATAATTATGCTTTTAGTGTTAGTGCTATAAACAGTTACGGCCTTTTAAAGCCTATCTTGTCTCTTTTGAGAACAACTTGGTGCCCGTCAGTGTCTCCTGGGTGGAGCCCAAACAGGCAACAGCACCAACTAGGAGGCCCAACCTGGTTGCTCTCTGTCCCTACATTTGCTGCAGAGCTAGGGGTTGGACCCCCAGGTCAGGTCCTTTCTCCGGGGTTTGGGCTGAAGGGGGTTTGCCTGCAGCTACCTCTCATCATGCGCTGGGTGGATGAGGTAAAATAGCTCAATAAAGGACTGGTCAAAATCTGAGTTTCAAGCACAGCGTCTGGAGGGGCATGGACACCGACATCTGCCCCTTCTTTGCTGGCAGAGATCATGCTTTTCGATGAGCCAACCACAGGCCTGGACTCCATGACTGCGAATCAGATCATCTACCTCCTGGCAGAGCTGGCTCGCAGGGACCGCATCGTGCTTCTCACCATCCACCAGCCCCGCTCTGAACTCTTCCAGGTAGGAGGGCGCGGCCATTGTTCCACTCAACCCAAGAGTGGGAATGGGGGTGCTGAGCTGGGGATGAGGGAAAGGACTAACGGTGCATCATCAAGCAGTTAGAATCAACAGTCCTGATTTGGGAAGAGAAAGGATGCAAGCCAGTTTCTTTTTAGCACCATGTTCCAAATAGATTTGAAACACTAGCTCCTTTAAGTTTCATGATGATCTCCTAAGGCTGGCATCAGTATATCTTCTTGACAGAGGGAAAGAGCAAAGCACAGAAATGTCTCAAAACAAAGTCAATATGTCAGAGTCAGAAGGTGGACTTGCCATTCATGGTTGAGTTGGCCTCAAAGGCTATATTTTTCCACTGACTCATAGAGATTCCTTCCGAAAATTCTCATTTCACTCTCCCAGTATCCTTTAGGTAGCTATTCTTCACTTTTTATAGAAGAGAATCTGAGATTATAAATATGAATAACAAACAAACAGATCACCCCAGGTTGCTCAAGGTCACTCTCTCCATATAATAACGAACTTAAACCTGGCCATGCAGCTCTTCCATACCTCAGAGGTGATGATGGGGCTCCGGAGGGAGAGGGCATGACCACCGGAGGTGACTCAGCTAGTACAGATAGATACACTCCTGACCATTTCAAATAGGCCCTTTGAGAATGCCGATGGGTGACTGAGGTAATCAAAGGAGTGACCCACTGTTTGGAAGTAAAGAACATAGTGACTTGACCACACACTGTCTGTTTTCTGATCAGCACTTTGACAAAATTGCTATCCTGACCTTCGGAGAGCTGGTTTTCTGTGGCACCCCAGTGGAGATGCTCGATTTCTTCAATGACTGTGGTTATCCTTGTCCTGAACATTCCAACCCTTTCGACTTCTACAGTAAGTTTCGCTTTACACTCCCCATCGTGAACGTTTTTCTCATCTCATATTTCTGCATGGATGGCACCTGCTCTAGTGGGTTTTGGCTTTGGTTTTGTTTTGATGATTTTGTCGAGGAACTGATTTGGTGGATCAATGAACTTGACTTGCCATTGATGAGTTATCTGAATGAGATGGCGATCTCTTTTGAGAAAATTGGTATATTCCTACTTTGTTAGAGAAAAATTAACTGAGCTTCTGAATTCTCTGATCATCCCAGTGAAATTCTCATGGCCTTGCTGGATAGTTTTACAGTATTCTGATTTTATAGGTGGCCATTAACAACAGATTTTATTCTGAGATGCAATATTATGATTAATATTCCCAAATCAATGATAAAATATATTATTTTCCATTGTGTATATATATGCATTGAAAAACACATGGATCATATTTTTTTGGGGAAAAATCTAGTGGACCTGACTTCAGTGGATTTTCAAAGCAAAGAACGAGAAATAGAAACCTACAAGCAAGTCCATAGGCTTGAATCTGCCTACAAAGAGTCGGCGATCCATCATAGAACTTTGGAGAACATTGAAAGAACAAAACGCCTAAAAATCTTACCAATGGTTCCTTTCAAAACAAAAGATGTTCCGGGAACTCTCTGTAAACTGGGTGTCCTCTTGAGGTAAGAGCCTCAGAGATGAAAATCAGACCCCACATCAGCATTTTAGGCCTTTAGATAGTCACCAATAATGAAAGAAAAAGAATTAAAATGGGATTGTTTGGTTTTTCTTTCAGGAGAGTGACAAGAAACTTATTGAGAAATAAGCAAGCAGTGACTATGCGTCTCCTTCAGAATCTGATTCTGGGTTTGTTCGTTCTCTTTTTCCTCCTGCGGGTCCAGAATGACATGCTAAAGGGTGCTATCCAGGACCGCGTAGGTCTCCTGTACCAGTTTGTGGGTGCCACCCCATACACCGGCATGCTCAATGCCGTGACTCTGTGTAAGTGCTGTGTGTAGGAAGCACCCTTCTTTCTTCCTCAGTGATTCCTTGCCTCAGCTGTCACCCTGCCAGTGTCCACCACAGAAGGTGTTTCTATGAGCTACCCCTGGCCCTCTCCAGAGCCCCTCACTGGGGAAGCTAACATTGAGTTATGAGCACTTACAGTGAATTAGCTCTCCAGCAGGATGTCTCTGAGAGTCTAAGGATTATGAGGCAAACGTGTAGTTATGAGGTCTTGGTGTTGGGGGAGAGGTTTTCATGTCTTTCCTGGCCCTCAGGATGCCCACAGCTCATGCGGGTCCCGTTACCTGGCCAATTTCACAACATCACTGGCTTTTTGGAGCTTACTTTGGAATAACCAGCACATGAAAACGTGGAGGGAATCCAGAAGCAACACCCAGATGCCTGAGGCTATAGCTTATTCAGGAAAATAGATGCCAGAGGGGTTCCTGACATGGAACACAGTTCTGGGAATGAGAGGCGAGGGTGATGCTTTTTACAAAGTTGGTCTTAATGATGGACATGAAGGGCAACAGTAAGTCCATGTGTTTACCAGGCTTTTCTGGCCTCTCTGAGAGTCACTGTAGAATGCAGGCTGCTGTGGGGGCCAACATACTGCACAGAAAGAGGACAAAGTGCTTGCTCACTCATTCATGCCCTTTTTTCCCCCTGGAATTGATGACCCACCCCCCACCCTCAAATTTAGGAAGAAGGAAATAAGTCACATCTTTTGCAACCATTTTGGAATTCAGGTAGAGTGTAGACTTCTGTGGTGGGGAGGCTTGATTGTCCCCTGGATGGCAGGTCCCCTTCTTCTGTGAGTAGGCAGCCTGCCCCTCTGGGGCTCCCCTTCTGCACGGGCTAGTCCTTCCTCCCTCAGCTGTGTGGTGACGACTGTTCCGGAACCTGCCTTCCATGTCAGTTCCTGTGCTGCGAGCTGTCAGTGACCAGGAGAGTCTGGATGGCCTGTATGAGAAGTGGCAGATGTTGCTGGCCTACGTGCTGCACATCCTCCCCTTCAGCATCATTGCCACTGTGATGTTCAGCAGTGTCAGCTACTGGTAAGGGGGGTTCAGGGCCATCCAGTTGGGCCCGCATTGAGTAAGAGGGCCAGTGAGCCCCGGGGGAGAGAGCCCCAGGGTGACTGACTCCGTGTCCTCTGCTCAAGGATCTGCACTGGGCCCATCCTTGTTTAGCACAATGTCCTGTTTTTCAATGCACTGATTTTATGATAAATGCAATCACCCACTGTAGGTGGTATGGAACCAGAGGATAAGCCAGACAGACCGCACGCACCAGGGAAAAGCAGGTCCTACTTTCTCAGGGTGGTCCAGAAAAGAGGGCTCTAAAGTGGCTGGGACCAAGGTGCCCAGAGAGCCAGGTGCAGAGGAGGTGGCCACTGGTCACCAGCAATGATGTGTGGCCTCCCTAGGCTGATATGAGCTGGGAAAAAAGCAGCTCCCTCTGCCTGAGATTCCACTGATACACCTGGACACTGCAGGGACATCACGGTGCTTACTTTGGAATAACCAGCACATGAAAACGTGGAGGGAATCCAGAAGCAACACCCAGATGCCTGATGCTATAGCTTATTCAGGAAAATAGATGCCAGAGGGGTTCCTGGGGCGCTGGAGGAAAACAACAGTGACTATGAGAAGAGATACTGGGAACCAGGAAACATCCCCAGTGCTGTGGGGTTTAGATTGATGCCTTTTTCTTTTTTTTTTTTTTTGTACCAGGGATTGAACACATGACCTCATGCTTGCCAGGCAGGCACTTATGCCGCTGAGCTAAATCTCCAGCCTTAACACCTTCTTTTTATGTCTTAGAACTTTATTTTAATTTTATTTTCTTTGGTGCTGGGAATCAAACTCAGGACCTTGCACTTACTAGGCAGGTGCTTGCACCACTGAGCTGTATCCCCAGCCTTCCTTAGAACTTTATAAAGATATAAATAGAAGGATGTGTAGAGTGACAATATTTGCAGGATTTGTTGGGGGGAGAAGGATCTCCTCCCATCATGCCACTCTGCCTTAAATGACCCAGCGTTCTCTGACTCCATTAGTGTAAAGGTGCCTAGCTCATGACCCCGAGAAAGAGAACTTAGGTAGTTCCCAAGGCCTTGTCTGTCTTCGTTGTTTGGATTCATATACAGATGCTCCTAACCACATCCAGTTCAAAGTCCAAGGCATGTAGTATGAATCACTGTTATAAACCAGACATATAAGCACAAGATAAACTAGGGCATGGCTAGTGTGAGCTCCAAAATTAAAGGCTTAAAGGGGAAGAAGAGGATGGCCAGTGAGAAGAACTTCATAGAGTAGAGGGGTTAAACGTTAGGTTTACCAGGGCTGTGGAAGAAACAGATCGGTTTGAAGGAGCTTGGTGAAACAGGATAGGATGAAAAGATAGGATCAGTTGCTTAAGTGACCATCAAGCTCTAATAGGCATGATTGTCCTAGGATGTGATAAATAAGATCATTAGAAACCCATTAAGGGGCAGAGGCCCTACCTAGCATGTCCGAGACCCTGAGATCTATCCCCAAAACCACAAGAAACAAACAAATGAAAAGAAAATGCAACAAAAATTAGATTGTGAGTTAGATGAAGATACAGCCGAAATGGCATAAGTCACAGATCAAGATTTCAGAGTAGACCCGGGTAAGGTCAGGGAAACAGAATATCATGAGGTCATAGATCCAAGCAGGCAGGGGAATATTTGGCAAAGATGGGATTGGGAGAGAAGGAGGATGGGAGGGCAGGAGAGAGAAACGGAGAATAAAGTAGCAAGCAAATGATCAAACAGGAGGTGAGTTCACCTGCTGAGACTGGAAAGAGATTGAAATAGGGGAGAAGGGTGAAGTGGAGGCTTCTATCAGTCATGATGGAAAACACCATTGGAACCCAAGATATACAGATGAAACCTTAGGGGGTCCAGGGTCAGATGAGGCAAAGTGCATCCAATCCATACAGCCATATTCCATGTTCAACATACTTTGAACGTGCTTTTCAATCACCTACGTGAGAAGTCAGGGCTCCCAGAGGTGAGGCAAAGAATGGTGGCAGCGGGCCAGCGTCTGAGGCAGTGGGACTGGGGAAACGGGAAGCAGGAAGGAGCTGAGGCAGAGAGGGTATGTTTTGTCTGAAGCCTTGCCAGAGGGGTTATTCTGAATACTGTATGAACTGAAGTCACGCTGAGTGACCCGGGTTGGGCAGATGGGGCCCCTGGGATGGAGATCAGCTGATGAGGAGATGTTTGTGTGGAGGATTCCCCAAGGAAACGAAAGTCAAATCAAGGAAGGGAGATTCGAATGGAAGAGTGGAACGGAGGCTTGGAGAGGGAAGCCAGTCTGACAGAGGGTGAAAGTGGCGAGGGGCTTCCGGGCTGGCCCAGGGCCCCAGCACAGGGAAGCAGGGCTGAGACACAGGTTGGACCCTTAGCCCAGGGTAGGAGTGGTGCTGGAAGACCACGGTTCCTTATAAGGAGGCCCGGAGAGTTCAGTAGCCTGCATGGTGCAGTTCATTGCAAATGTTGTCTAAGTAATTTATGATTTTGCCACAAGTGTCTCAGCGAGATGACTCATACTGAGCAGAAGCCAATGGAAACAATGGTGGCAATAAATGGTCCCAACCATTGGCTCTGTTCTCAAAATGCCTTATACAAAGGAAGTTTGGCTTGCTTCGCCAGCTCCTCCCAGCCTGTAACCACCAAATATCTATTCATAGAAGGCAAGTATGGTATTTTTCTTAAATGATGGTGCTTGGGAAGGGAACTAAAGCCCTTCTGTTTTTCTAGGGCTTTAGGCTTATATCCTGAGGCTGCTCGATTTGGATATTTCTCTGCTGCGGTCTTGGCCCCTCACTTAATTGGTGAATGTTTAACGCTTGTGCTACTTGGTATAGTGCAAAACCCTAATATCGTCAACAGTTTAGTGGCTCTGCTGATCACGGCTGGGTTGCTGGTTGGATCCGGATTTGTCAGGTAAGGCACAAAGATTCAAAGGATTTAGGGTGGTATGATATGTACTTGATAACCACGGGATGATGACGGCTATAAAGGAATTCCAGACAGGAGCTCTGTGATACTAGCTAAAGGTTTCACCTTAGGGTCTGGAGAACTTACACTACCTGCTAAGTCATTATTATTGGCTTAGATCTTGTACCAATTATTCAGTAAAATACCTTTTAATTGGGAATATGGTAAGGTAAGAAATTAATGATATGATCCACATACAACAAGCTATGAAAGCAAAAGAAGGAAAAATTAATCTGGATGCTCCAGAAAAACCCACGATCCACATTACAGGCTAAAGATTACATGTATTATTAGTTCATTTCTGACCTGGCACTGCTGAGGCTCTATTCCAGTTCTCAATTCCCAGTTATTTTTAGGAATTAAAATAGTCAGATAAGGAAAAAGACTGCAGAATAAAAGACTGCTCATAATTTCAGGACTAAAAGGACATGTGCCAAATGTTAACAGTAATTACCTCTAGATGATATTTAATTTTTAAATTCATATTTTCTATGTTTTACAAATTTTCTACAATAGACAATCATCATTTTATAGTGAACACACACACAAGAAAACAGAAGGGGCAGAAATTTTTAAAAAGTTAAAAAAGGCAGATGTCACTTGCCTGCCCCAGGAACAGGACTGAGTCACTCTTCTGTCTTTTGTTCTTTGCTTGTTTTGAGACAGGGTCTCACTATGTATTCAGGCTGTCCTTAAACCCTCTGTGCTAGCCCAGGCTGCATTCAAACTCATGGTGATCCCGAGTTCCTGCCTCAGTCTCCCCAGTGCTGGGATTACAGGTGTGTGCCACCATGCCTGGAACTCCTCTGTCTAAATTAGTTTCCTCATTCATAAAGCAGAGGTTCTCCTCTTGGCCTCACTGACCTCAAGTGGTCACCAGGAGTAAATGATGTAACCGACATGTAGACACAGGGAAGCAAAGCAAGCTAGATTCTGATGGATCTGTTTTTTACATTACCTGGAATTTGTCCTAAATGAATCGTTAGCATCCATGAGAAATGCTCGGATCAGATCATCCTCAGGGATGCACACGGAAGCTTGGCATCGCCTCCTCTTTTACATTATTTGAATTATCATGTGCCAGTCAATCTGGTACTTTTTCTGGTACCCGCTTTTCAGGAAAAGGAGATTAATCGCTGTTAAAATGGAGGCAATGGCCAAAATTACTAAACACTCTTGGATTCTTTGTAAAATCATCATATTGAGGCCTCACTGGGACTCTGCTTGACCTCCAGGCACTGAGGACCACTCCAGGCATTGTCCCTTTTGTGGTCATCGTCCCTGACTGAGTTGCAGGCTGCATTTGTACTCCTGGTTCCTTCCTCCTTCAAACACAAATGGAGACAGCTTTGCTTTTCCTTCTACTCACACAATATTCCAGGTTCTTTTGGATGAAAAATGTGCATGATATAGGCCTGTACGTAAAAGGAAAAGTTGCCCAAAACCTCACAACCCAGAATTAAACTTTGTTGCGTATCTGGCTAGACCATAGTAACACTTTTAGCAAAAAATGGGATTGTACTATTGTGTAAGATGGGAAGGTTGCTTAGTGCCTTACCATTTAACAGCAGAAGGGGGACATTCTCATGTCGACAAATCTAAATCCATGGTTCCTCCCTCTGGAGAGCACCCTCTGGGTTTCTGGGGTACGGCCTAGTCCTCCTTTCTACCCTTCGCTTCATTTGTCTCCCTGTGCTTGCCCGCTGTTCCCACGGCCTCAAACGCTCTCTCTGGATGCCCCGTTTCCTCTCACTGCCCACCCTCTGCCTCTCGTGTTGCAGCGTTACCTTAATAGGTCGCCAGCCATTTGAGGCCAGCAGAGGGGTCTCATTTATCATCGCTGTCTTTCGCAGGGGCCAGCTCATGATCTTGACTCAGGTCAACATACAATTTTTTGCAAATCTAGTTGGTTCAAGACCATTTCACAACTTCTAAAAATGAGGACCATTCATTCTGCACCTTAGAAAATTGCCATGGAGCTTGGGGTGGAGGGGTCACTTGGGATAGGGGAGGGAGACCATAAATACAAAATATGAGAATTTCATGGATGTGTGATGCTATTTTTCATGTGTTCTTGGGATAAACAGGTCACTATCCTATGTTTTTATGGTCTTAATCTTTTTATGCATAGTGTTTCATTTTTGGAATGCCAATAACAATGGAACATAATAAAATGTTTTTCTCTTCGAATTTTTCTTCCTTGAGCTTTGCTAGGTAGCATATATAAATTCCATGAAAAAAAATTCCAAAATTTGCAGTCTTTGGCATAAATGGGTATATATTCTATGTCTCTAACCACATTGTAAGTTCTTCAAGGATGAGATACTATTTATTAAATTCCTAAAGCATTTAAAGCTACAGCTTTGCAAATATACTTAATATGCCTGGGTTGGCACATAGTGGACTAAGAAGGCCACAGCATCACAAGAAGGTTCTTCTGAGTTAGACTGGAGAGGAGTCATACAGCGTCTTCACAACTGTGAAGTCACATCTGTGCTCGTCACAGCCCCTTGTTATTTGCTCCCTCCCTTTCCCCTTGCATTTTAGTTTAGTTCTCACTTCATACCCTACCACCTTCAAATCTATGTTTAACCACGGTACCCTCCTCTCCTGTAATATGCGTGTATGTTTTCTCCTATGTTATAGAAGTGGTGCTTACCAAAAAATTAGGAGCTAGTCCAAAGTGAAAGTCTACTATAATGGATCACCAAAGTATGGTGACAAGTGACTGAATGCTACCCTTACTAACTGGGAATGTCTGAGACATATGTTTGGGGTGAGAGGAATCAGCCTGTTAGGACATAGCATAGTCTAACCTCATTTGTGTAAAATTTTATAAACACATACATAGGCTGTCTATATCACCAAAATGTTATTTTAGGGCAGTGTATTTCTTTATATTTTAGTATTATTTAAAGATTTTTATAGTATAAATTTTTAATAGAGATGGAAAATTATGTTTATGTTAAAGAACATAAGATAAGGATTACTTTTCATTTGGTAAAACTATTTACCAGAGCCTACTGAATTTTGTCTTTTTCTCTTTTGTTCTCTTAAGGAACATAGAAGACATGAACTTTCCTTTTAGAATCTACAGTTATTTTACATTCCAAAAATATTGCTGTGAGATTCTTGTAGTCAATGAGTTCTATGGACTGAATTTCACTTGTGGTAAGTATTCAGTTTTGATACGTTATTTTTACATATTACTCCGAGGAAGCAATTTCCTGAGAGAAATGTTTTTTGGGGAAAAATGGTATATTTTATAATAAATTGATTTTTAACAACTTGTCTTGAAATAAAAGCCAACATGATAAAAAAAAAAAGCCAACATGATTTTTAAAACAAAAATTAAGCAGTGGTCCAGTTTATATCCTGCCAGAGGTCAATACCTAAGACCATTTTGGTGTTACTAGTGACAGAATTTATGTACACTGAGTTAAATTCCAGTATATTCTAGACAGACTGAGCTCCTGTAGCTACTGAGCTCACTGAAGCAAGCTATAAAGTAGCTTGTTGATCCCCAAAACGGTGGTATGTACCTGAGTAGAGCCACTTTTGATAGCAAAAGTCTATTCCCCAGTTCCACGGGAGCAGTGGGAACAAAAATACAAAAATCTCCCTGGAGATCCCAGGTGTACTCTGAAGAAAATGAAAGAACATGGCAGAATTTAGTGGTCATTTAAGTGTATTTAGTTACCTTAGGATATGTGATGCTCAGTGGATATTTTATGAGAAATATGGTAAGGAATCTATACCCAGAATAGAAACAAACTCTTCTCCATGTTCAAATGAGGCCAGGGCCCAGAACTCTCATTCTTGCTTCATCCAGCTGTGAGTTCTGGACTCAAAGATGTCACGTATCATTCATGAAGAAGTGTGCTTCACAGAGGGCTACGCGTTGGTAAATACTTGGTGACTAAGTCACCTGAGATATGCCACAGCTGATACTGTCGATCTTTTCTTTGGCAGGCAACTCAAATAACATAAATAATCCAATATGTACCGTTACTCAAGGAATTCAGTTCATTGAAGGAACCTGCCCCGGTGCAACATCCAGATTCACAACAAACTTTCTGATCTTATATGCATACATTCCACTTCTGGTCATCCTAGGAATAGTTGTTTTTAAACTCAGGGACTATTTCATCAGCAGATAGTGCACTGCTGGGAATGCAACTTCAGCTGTCAGATGCGGACAACAGTTCCAAAAGTCTGAAGTAGGAACATCATGGGTTTCTTTCTTGGTGGGGCATTGTCTTTGCACCACTAAGACTTCATCTGTGCACTTCAGATTCATACGGTCCTCAAGTCACAGCCCCTTGTTATTCCACCCTGTTGGGAAGTGTGGTATTTGAAAATTGTGACTGAGTTGGTCCAAGCATGTAAATAATAATAATCCATAAGCCTATGGGAGACTAGTGTGAATATCTGTTTTCCTTGTTCTATAGAAAAATGAATCTGTTTACAAACTATGCTTATGTTTGATACAGAATTTGATAAGAAGAAATGTTTGAATGACTACTGACTGAAAGTAATAGGGAAAAAAAGGTTTGATTAAGGTTTTAGCTACTGTCTTGGTTATCTTCTCTCCTTGCTGGGACAAAATACCCAACACTCAGAATTAAGGAAGGAAAGCTTAGCTCAGTTTGTGCAAGTTTCAGTCCATAATCAGCTGTCTCCAAAGCAGGGTAGCGTGGGACAGGGTCAGCATTTCAAGGTGGCAGAAGACAGCAAGGGCAGCAAGAACAAAAGGGAAGAAGAGCAAGCCTCTGTATCTCCCTTGTATTTTAAGCAGGCTCCCCGCCACCCACTCTCTGGGGACCAGCGTAGTCCCCACACCATCTCTGTGTCCTCTTCTTGCACAGGATGAGGATATTTATAAAGTGAGGACCCCGGCTGCCTGCTGAGTCCCTTATTTAAACCTCTAAACTTCTCAAGGTGACATAGTGTATCAGCCATTACAGTTATCACATAACACCCACATTTGCTAGGCGTTGGGGTGAATACCTGTAATATTAGCTACCTGGGAGGCTGAGGTAAGAGGGTCACAAGTTTGAGGTTAGTATGGGCCCCTTAGTGAAACTATCTCAAAATAAAAAGAGAGAGAGAGAGAGAGAGAAAGCAAGAAATTAAGGTAAGTACCTCAGTGGTAGAATACAAAAGAAATAGACACATGGAAATATATATGTGGCATACAAAAGGGCCTGTGTTTAATTCCCAATACCCACCCCCCCAAAAGAAACAAACACATAGAAACAAACTAAAACCCACATTTATGTGCACTTGTCCACATGAGAGGGCTCAGCTCTCTGATTACACTGACAGGGTGTTGGACAGATGTTGGATGGTGACCACTACTGATACTGAGGAGCCAGTGGTTTTGCTGAGTTAACATTTAAGCTGCAGGAAGGGACTGAGTGGTGAGCACAGCACAGTGGTCAACTTCCTGCTGATGACTTGGAAGACGAGCTTGCTGCTTTTCACATCCAGCTTAGTTTACTTACAAACTCAGAAGTAGCATGCACTGGGACACGACTCTTTAAGACATGGAGATCAGCTGTTATTCGACGTCCTTAGAGAAAAACATCCAACTGCCAACATTTCCGCTGAGCGGAACAGTGACTCAAGAGGGATTTGTGTTCTTGAATTGTAAAGAGAAAGAATGTTGGTAAATATAGACACATATATATTTCCATAGAAGAAATGATGAACGTAGGATATTAAAAATGGATTCTCTACTAAATGACTGATTATCTTTCCGATTGATCTTCAAATAATTCATGTACAAGTCTGAAGTGAAACTATGTCAATGTTGCCATGGTAACTTTGAGCAGAATGGTATAGCAAGCACAGGAACTTTGTACAGTTACTGTGACCTAATTTATAAAGCATGATAAATTATAGCATTTGAGATGTCTCACATTATAGTAGGAAAGATCATTTCATTAAGGGAACCACAGTCAAATTCTATTGCTTACAACAGCATTTAAAGATCTTGAGACATGGGTAAATTACCAGAACAGAATCAATTTTTATAAAAGATCTGTGACACTGATGATTATGGTGTAATAGTTACATAATACCTTACAGATTATATATGTCACATCAGTTATAGACAATTCTGAAGCAATAATTTATTAAAGTAGTTCAGAGAGAGTCCCACAGGAACACCTTTTGAAATCACTGATCTCGACACAGCACTGATATGGGTGTACACGGTAAGTGGAAACATTTTCTACTATTCATATGAGATGATTCTCATTCTAGCTTGGAAACATTTGGAAAATTGGCATCGCATGTGACTTCAAGCTATTAAATGCTAGTGATAGCATCTTAGCAAAACACAGTGACTTTCAATATGTGACACTTTGTATCTCAAGTACAAAATGGACAGTGATGTGTGTGAAAATCAAATTACATAATAAAAATCCCTATTACTGTTGTGCGCTAGGATGTTTCAAAGATCATAACGCTTGCCGTGAATGTAAAAAGAGCCCCTTCTCCACAGTATGAAGGCAGGAATCTTTTTGTTTTTTTTGTACCTGAGGTCGAACTCATGACATCACACTCGCCAGGCAGGCGCTTAAGCCGCTGAGCTAAATTCCTGGCCCAGGAAATCTATTCATAAGACAGATTCCTCAGAAAAAACTGGAAATTCTGTTCTCTAGCTACAAATAACTGTGAAGTTCTGTGGCACTGGAGGGCTTGCTGTCGTGCAGACGCACTGGCCGATGCAGGGTTCTTCATTAGTAAATTCATTTATTTGAAGCTGGGCACAGAGCAATCACAGTTGAACTTTTACAGTGGAAACAGAAAAACAAGAATAACTTTCCTGGTCAGTAACAGCGATTATACTTAAAATGGCCTATCGGCACACAAATCTACAAAATTGGAAAGGGTTTTTTTTTTTTTTTTTTGGCCTTTTTGAGGTAGGGTCTCGCTATGTGATTCAGGCTGGTGGCCTTGGGATCACTTTGTAGCCCAGCCTGGTCTCAAACTCACAACGATCCTCCTACCTCAGCCTCCCAAGTGCCAGGATTACAGGAGTTTGCCACCACACCTGGCTTGGAAAGGCTTCTTAAAGGCGAACCATCTTGTAAAGAATTCCAGTTATCCCCAACTCATGACATTCTGGTTTGCTTATTAATGGGACGTTGCCTTAATTTTGTCCCCTCTTCAAAAAGTGTTCATTTCAAATAATGTGTCAGTCTCACTTGGTGATGATTTTAAAAATGCTCCATTCCAGACCAGTGATTCAGAATCAGTGGTAGGATCCTCAAAATAAACTTTTTTTTTTTTTTTGAGACAGGGTCTCACTATGTAGTTGAGGTGGATCTTGAATTCACTATATAGCTCAGGTTTGAACTCAATGAGATCCTCCTGCCTCAGCCTCCTGACTGCTGGGATTAAAGGTGTGCAACTACCTTGCCCAGCAGGAATGTGCATTTTAAATGAGTATTTGCAGATGCTTCTTGTTTCTCACTGTTAAGAACAAAAGTAGGACATCCAGGAGCCCAAATCTGGTTTCTTACCAACTACATTTGAATTCAATGTCTAGAAAGAATGTGTCCAACATGGACACTTAACATTGCATTTAAGATTGTTAGCAAATATTCTTGCTTTCATAGTCCCAAGAACATTTAAGCAAAATGTATAGTACATTCTGAGCCGAGTCTGTGCTACTGACACGTTAGACACAGGTAACAGAAAGTTCCTTTATTTTTGAGAAATACTACATGTAGTTAGAAAACGTTTTTCCCTTTTAGAAGACTTCAGAATATCCAGAAAAAAGTCGTACTAGAGAAAGCTTTTCCTCTAAAAATCACACTTAACTTTCTTCACCGATTTGCCACGATAGTTAATCAATAATCTTACTTGAATTTGGGAAAGATAAAAAATCAATATAATAGCTGAGTTAGGTTCAAGAGTCAAGCTCAATTTGTTTCCAAGACTTGGAAGCATTTCTCTTGTACTGCTCCAGCTCCTAAAACAAAAACATGCATGAAGAAAAATCAGCTTTCTAGTTTCACGTAGCCATCTTAAAACCTCCTTAGCATTTTAAAGATATAACAATGTGTCCTTGATAGTATTATCATTCTCAAAACTTCTTTTGTGAGTGACTATAGATTTATTTTCTAGAAATCGTTTTCAGTCTGTGTAGTCCAGGTATTGATAGATTATATAAGATAAAATTATATATTACATAGAACTTAGAAAACTTCTTCCAACTGATAAAATAGAGCATTTGTCAGACATTGAAAAGTCAAAGGGGAAAAGGATCAGGGGACGCGGGGGAGGAGGGGACGAAGGCAGCATTAAGACCCGCTGTGCGCGCACCGACTCGCCAGAAATGGAATCATCACGGGCTGCAAACATGTATTAATAAAAAATTTTAAAAAATGAACAAACTAGAAATCAGTGAAATAACAATATTTAAGATGTACTTTTCTACTGTTAGAAATTGAGGACCGGGGATTTAGCTCAGCGGCACAAGCGCCTGCCTGGCAAATGTGACCTTGTGGGTTTGATCCCCGGCACTGAAAGAAAAAGAAAAGAAATTTATCACACACATTAGAGAGGTGCACATGATGTGAATGGAAGAAACTCGCGCTCTGTGCATCTCAACACAGTTCAGAGGTCCCGGTCAGGTAAGATTCGCCACACAGAGGTCAGCGGTCACTCCTAGGGGCTTCTGGGCCGCAGGAAAGGAGCGGTGGACACGCGTGGGGCTCACGAGCACAGCGCAAAGCTGGGAGAAGTCTGGGCACTGCTGTTTCTATCTTGCAACTTCTGTATCTTTTAAATGTTTTTACAGGAATAGGGTTTACATTAATTAAGAATAATTTTACATTTCATAAAGCAAAGCTAAATTTTAGTGGAGATGGAAATCTCGTGAGACAAATGAAAAGCAAAAATGATGACCAAAGGGCTTCTTCTTGGCCGCCTCCGTGTTACTCAATGTCTAAACAATGTAGAGTGTCTTGTTTTGGATAAGTAAGACGTGGTGACTCTGCCAGATAAGGTGATCGCTGCCCTTTGGTTAACAACACTGAAGTTCATAGTTGCCAAGAAAAGAATTATCCATTCTCATTGTCAGAAAAATTATGGATTGTGTCTTTAAGACACCTACATTCTAAGTTATTATAATTCCAGTGTTACAAGTTTTTACTCTATACAAGTCTTAGAATTTTTATAGCAACTTCAAAAGTCTTTTCCTAATGAAGTAAATTTAGTTTAACAGTTATCTACATTTAAAAGATTGTTAATTTATAAAGAATAAAATTAGTATTGTAAAATTTGTGTTTAATTAGAAGTTGTTTTGGGAGAGTTTTTGTTTTGAGATGGGGGTCACACTCTGTAATTCAACTAGCCTTGAACTTGTACTAGGTAGCCCAGGCTGGCCTCAGACTCACAGTGATCCTTCTACCTCAGCCTCCCAAGAGCTGGGATTACAAGTGTGTGCCACCATACTTTAATTGGAAGTGTTGTATTTCTTTTTTTTTATTTATTTAAAGAAAAAAAATAAAACAGAAAGAGGGTAGAAATAATACAAAATTTCAAAACAAAACAAAAATAATAACCAGTAAGAAATCACTAGTTGATAAATACATATTTTCATCTTAGAAGTAGTTGTTCAAGTTACAAAAGTAAAGCCTACAAAGTGGACATTTAAACAGTGAGACTGCAACCAGTTCTGTTCATCTATCCAACAAAAACTTAAGTAAAATGGTTATCAATCCCATACACTTAAACATACATGCAGTTATAACCTTTAGAATACTTTCTGTTCCTCTTTTTTTTCTTTACAATAACTATAATCCATTCTTGTAAACTGTGTAGAAGTTCTACACATGTATAAGTCTCTACATGTGTTCCTAGCCTTTCTGTATTGGAGAAACAAATCAAAACAAGTCAACAATACAAATTCCTAGAGAAACACGAAAAGGACATATAAAACCACAATACTTAGGTGATCCACAGTAGTTACTCTGATGTCTCTTGTTTTCAATAAAACTGTCTATATCATCAGGCATAGTATAATTAAACTTAGCAGTATATAGCACTACTAATAAAAACCAAACATTGGAGACATTATAGGACTTCAAAGGCAGTTAATAATCAAACCAGAATGGGTATCCTATTGAATCTTGTCATCTTCAGCGTAGTAGCCTCTACTCCCAGACTTGACACCCTCAAGCATACCAGATTCGAATAAAATCAGTCAAGACAAAACAGCGATATAGCCAATCTTCTCTGCCTCATCTCTGCTATGCTATTTTTCTGTTATTGTTGTTTACTTTTCTCCTTCATTCCACTGCCTGCCCCTTTCATTGAGGCCTTTCTGCCATTGTTTGTATTTCTGTTTTTTACCAAGAGGAAGGTGAAAACACTGTTTTTCTATCCTGTGCTAGCAGTAGGCCTCTTCTGCAGGTGGCAGCGTGAGAGGAGAATGGGGCTCAGCATATGGGTTAAGCCTGAGGGAGAAGGAACAGTAATTGCTGTGAGTCAGGACTTACATTTATCTAATTTCTAATACAAAGATTAAAGGTCCTGAGACTCATTTGTTATTCTCTCATTTAGATCATTAATAATGGGACTTGGGGGTGCAGAGGGAGCCAACAGCAGGACCCTGCCCGATCTCCTGCAGGCAATCGTATTATAGTCCATGAAACAGCTGTCATCGCTCCTATGGTGAAGAACCAGAACCAGAGCCACCATTTGGGTTGCAAGGATGCAGGCACACATCGCACAATCTGAACTCCTTTTCAAATTCTAAAATCAGATATCAAGTAATTAAGCATCAAATGATGACCATGATAGTACTTTTAAAGCCAAAGCATACATTTATGTTAAGGAACTATGTGTGCTATCTGAAATCACTGCAACTCATCTACTAATACAAGAAGGAAACCAGTTTAGATGCAAAACTTGTCAAGTAGGTTAAAACTCTGTCAGCCTACACACAAGAGTCCAGAAAAGAGTGATTCAGGCACTGTGGGATTTTGCCTTCTAGATCTATTCAAAATTAAGTCAGGGAAGATGGACCTCAAAGTGAAAACTCACAATGCTCTGAAATGCCCTTGCCCTTTAATAATACCATAGCATGTGAACTTAATGACAAATCATTCCCATATGTATAAACAGATATGCTTATCAATAACAGCAGTTAATCATGGACTCTGAAATAGTAATCTAGGGATGATGTCCAGCTAATCTCTTCAGCCAAGGGTCATTGTAATAAGGGTTTAATAAATGTCATAAGGGTTACGTTAGGTCATTTTACTGTCTGTACAACATACTCCTTACTTTGCTTTAGCTACTAAACCTCCTCAATACTCATGGAACACTTTCAAGTCTTCTAGACTATATTTATATAAAGTTGTTTGCTTATGTAGTCGTATGTGTGCTCAGAGAAATAATCCTGCTCACTGCTCCCATCCTGCCCACGTTATAGAGTTCTACATGTCCCAAACCAGATGACATCACAGGTTTCAAGTTCAAGTGCTTGCTATACAGAAACTTCCTCAGACGACAACAGATGGTGGAACGTCTCTTTTATTAAACTAAAAGCAGATCTGAAAAAAAAATCTAGGAATAGTGTCTGAGTCATGGTGTATTTACCTCTATTCTTACATCAAGTTGGTATACTGAAATGGGCTATCTGGGCAGATGTGAAATGGGTGCCACTTTGAAGCACTTTCCTAACAGGCCCTAGGTTCTGTGAGTTTATAAATGCTTTCAGATGGACAAAATAATTTTCATGCTGTAAGAAAAGTACAGGCATATCTGAATGTTCTCATGAAATGTAAAACCTTTCACATTATCCCACAAACAAAAAAATACTATGGGCATGTCTCTGCAGCAGGAAGGTAAGAACTGTGACTCATTTTAATATAAAAGTAAGCCAGAAAACCACAAAGGATATGTGAGCATGAAAAGATCTGTGGGTAGCGGAATGATGGATGATTTTAAGTTTCTTCTTTATGCATATCAGATTTTTTCTATAGTACAGACATAATTTTTAATTAATTTTAAAAGCAAAAATATATTAAAGACATTAAGGAAGCACATGGAATCTCCAAGGATTGCAGACTTTATAATGAAACACAAGGTGAAATTAAGTAAACGTTTGGATAATAATACCTGATCCTTCTGAATCCTCATCTCATCAACCTCACTTTCCGCATACTGAGGGTCTCGTGCGGGGTCCTTGAGATCTTTTAGTGTGTTGATTCTCTGAAATCACAGTTCTTCAGATCATGTCATGCCCCTCAACAGCTACCATCAGTCTAACCAACCAAACTCCCATCTGCTACCTACTGCTGATGGTTCCTTAAGATCTTTCAAGCCTTTATCTTCCCCAGTGAGGCCCTGTTCAAATTCCCCAGGCCTCCTGCCTCCTCCCCTGCAGATGCTGCCTCTTGTCCCTCCAACACCCAGTGAACTCTGAGAAGCAGAGCGAGGGTCACGTCCTACACATCTTTCACTTTCACTGTGCTTTATTTACAGCAGAGGCTTAGTAAATGTTCAGCTGATTTTTGAGCATGAGGGATTAAAACTAACATCATCATAATAGGGCCTTTGGAACATTTCCTACAATCGAAACAGTGCTAACAATTTTTGCTTTAAAAAAATTAGAAATATATACCTTTGGTGGGAATAGCTTTTCATATACTTTTTTCCATAGCTCCATTGGTGTGTGAGCGTGAAACTTTCCAATGTCATTATCAGGAACAGGAGGAGGACCTAAAATTGTCAGTTTACTCCAAGTGAGTGCCTTGATTAAAACACTACACATTATCAATAAAATAGATGAATACATGTTAGATTTCTTATTTTCTATCCATTAAAATGTACTCTTACCCACCACAGCAAGATTATAGTACTGGAAGAACTAAGGTACAATGAGTAAACTCTAATTCTCATCTCCCACATTCTATTGCTACATTTATATTTTCTTAACATTAATTCTAGATCTTGGTTTGTACCCTGGCAATATCTGGATGTATACAATAAAGATGTAACATTATATAGCGTCATTTATATAAGTAAAATTGACCACAGCCAAAATGTCCACTGATGGTTAATGATGAAATAAATTACTATGCAAAACCTTGCTTTGTAACACTATTCAGTGGATAAAATAACAAAATAGAATCGTATGGAACAGTAGTATAGAAAAAACATTAATGTAAAATCATTAAAAAATTCCAAAATAGCGTAAGCAGCTGCCAGGCAAGTATGAGGTCATGAGTTTGATCCCTAGTACCAAAAAATTTAATAAATAAATAAATATTCCAAAATAGGAGCTACAGACTGATAAAATTACTCTTAAAAAGTTTTTTCTACACCCCCACATATGTATATAAATGCATGAAAACTAGAGATACATAACAAATGTGTTCCTTATATGTACTGTGTTTATAAGAATTATTCGTGTATTGCTTATATAATTTATTTGCATAGCTTGCTTGCTTGCTTTTCTCTTTTTTCTTTCTTGTTTTCCCTTTTCTTTCTTTCTTTGCTAGGGAGAGAGTTCGGGGTCTCCTGAACGTTAAAGCAAATGTTCTACCACTGAGCTACACACCTAGCTCACTTTTATAACTTAAATTTGAAGTCAGAGCTTATGTTTCCACTAGAGCTTATGTTTCACAGTTAGTGAAACAATATTTGAAAAATTAAAACAATTTAACGTGACTTTCTGGCAATTTTCAATCTGTAACCTGAGGTTTATTTTATATTTATCTGTTTCCACTGTCTATATTATTCACTGAAACTTTTTCCATGATGATCTTCCAGGGTCTCCTTGCCACTTTGGTAGGAAAGGCACCGATATGTTGTACGGATCTTTGCTAAATTCCTTGGTGTATATGTGTATGTGTGTGTAATTTGCACACAATCTCAACACCTGCACAGGGCCACATATCTACTACCACGGTTCAGATACTGAACAATTCCATCACCACTAGGATGTCCATGGACATGCTCACCTCCTTTCTAACTTCTCCCTTCACTTTCCCCTAAGAGTCCTATTTCCATCCCCTGACAATTATTTTGTCCTCCATTCCAAAGTTTCCAATTCAAAAATTTTGTATAATCACATTGTATGCATCCTTCACTGACTGTTTTTTCCTCATTTAGTGTAATTCCTTAGAATCATTTTTATTTTTATTTTTGGTACTGGGAATTGAACTCAGATCTTGCTAGAGTCATTTTTAAGTGGATTGTTTGGGTTTTTGTTGTTGTTGGGTTCTTTATAGATTCTAAATACTAGTCCTTTGACAGACATGTGATTCAAAAATAATTTCTTCCAGACTGTAGCATGTCTTTTCCTCTTCTACACATGAGCTTTCTCAGAGCAAAAGTTTTAAATTCTGATGAGGTCCAAGCTCCATAATTTTTAAATTCAGTAATTATCAACCCCTTTTTGACCTCCACCTATTCACATGGGTAAAAGAATTACATCAGCATTATCTGTTACCACACACAGAAATTCTCCTTGCTAATGAAATTATGTTGGCACCAATGACAATTATAAAAACCAGACTCCATGACAGCTCATTAAGCAAAACCACCACTACTCCTTTCATTATACTTCAATCTATAATCTTATGACAAAAATCTTTACATTTGAAGTTAAATAACCTTTAGCTTGTAACAGTAATAGAGAATGGAAAATAGAAAACTACTGCCTGATAGTGTGTTAAAAGCAAATCATGCTATTCCAAAAGCATAATGAATTGCTAGGCTCGAAGATGTTCACAAAGAAAACAGTCTTGGTGTAAAGATAAGAAGTTTGAAACATAAGCTCTAACAATTTCCCTTGATGCATAAGACTATGGGATCTGAGTCAGGAAACACAGCCATTAGGAAAAGTAAGCTATTTTTATAATGAAAAATTAAGGCACGCCTCATTGGTACAAATGTGTTCTTTCTGTTTTATTCTATTACTTCAGTTGTGAATTTCCTGACTATATTCCTGGTTTCTTCTAAACTCAAGGAGCTAAAATTTACAAATACCTGGAAAGCATTGAGAGAAAGGAAATACATGCAAATACCTTTTGGGCTAGAGATCAGAAACGAGTTTCTTAATGTGGCAACATCTCTTCAACCACAAATTTGTCAAAGTGATGCATGTCGCATCAACACTGGACACACAAGTAAATGCAACAAGAGGAAAACCAGAAACAGTGGTATGCTGGAGATGAAGTGAACATGGAGAATGATAAAATCAATAAGCAATTAAAAAGCACTGAGCGATTTTAATAAGTCTACCAACCTATCTGACACAAAGAATCCAATCCCGCTGTGATAAACAGTGGTTTATTCTGATCCACACATATCGATTTGCTACAGGGAGAAGAAAAAAGATTCTATTTTAGTTTAGCAAATTAAATATGCTCCACACTCTAAACATAAGAGTCAAGTTATATATCTAGCCACAGACAAGACAAATTGCCCCAAATGAACAAGTGAATATCAATTAAAGTGATTTCCAAAATTAAAGTACAGCATAATAAAGGTTTTAAAGAGGAAAATGTGATAGATCCACATTACCTTAAATCCAAACCAAGAGAAAGAGCAATGCTAAGAATGATATATATTAAAATTTTCAGTCTGATTTCAAATTAACATAAAAAGTAATAGTAGAAAGCTCCTAATATGAGGAAAGTAAAAGAAATCAGTGAACAAGTATTTTATTCCAGTCTCAAACTAATTTATATCATATTTTATTTGTAAAATTTGAAACATATTTAAACAATATGAGAAGCAAAAAATAGTCTGTAATTATCCCATTAAGAAGATTCTTCGGGGCACCTTCCTAGCCAAGAAACAAAAGAATTTTGAGGACAATAATCAGATGAGGTAGTATTAGCAATTAAAATAAAATAAAATAAAATAAAATTTAAAAAGTTTTAGCAGTACCTTCTATCAATGCCAAATGCCAACTGGTTGATAACTCCACGTATTTTTAGTAATAGAGCTTCTGATTTACTGGTAAACTTTACAAAAAAATAAATAAATAAAATGAGACAAAAGTCAGGAGAATCAATTATATGCTCTGCTTTCCAATCAACAGGTCAAATAAATATGGCCTTGAAAAAGTACGACTGCAGAAAGGATTATTATTTATTTGCACAACAAATAGAGTAAGTAGACAAAACAAAACCTGAACAAAGAAATTTTGCAAGTCATTATTCAGACATCATGGGTATGTGATGTAGAAAAACTTGTCTGTGCACAAATCATTTAAGCAACTCAAATATATTGTAATCGTCATCAAAGAATTTTTAAAAATATATATAGGCCTATATGTGCTTATAATGTGCATGCATATATATGTAAACATACTTAGTATAGTTTAAAAGAACAATTCCTAAAATACAATTGGTTTGGCTACAAAATAAGATGCATATCGCAAAAATAACTTTTACATCCAAGGACACACTGCTTTCTTCAAAGCAGTCAATATGGGACCTGCAGACTGGAATAATACTGACACTAACATTATTTAACTTCTTTTGAATTTCCTTAGGGCCTGAAAAATTAAGCTACTGAATATTCTCACTTGTAGAGTATAATTAGAAGAACCACAAGAACACCTTTCTAAAATAAAAGGAGATGGATGTTATTAATAATTAAGGTCTGACATCAGGTAAAAAAAACTTAGGCTACCATATAAATCGTGTGTGTGTGTGTGTGTGTGTGTGTGTGTGTGTGTGACACAGGAGACTGAACTCAGGGCCTTTGTGCAGGCTGCATGCCTTTTTTCTTTCTTTTTTTTTGAGACGGAGTCTAGCTAAGTTGCCCTGGCTGGGCTTAAACTTGTGACTTTCCTGATTCAGCCTCTCCAGCTGCTGAGGTTGCAGGCATGCACCTGGCCTACCCAACAAATCTTCTACAATGAGATTTGAGTTTTGAAGATACTAAGTTATTCAGAGCCAAATCAGAATGAGTAAGATGTATGGAAGCAAAAAAAGCAACCTTAAACTGAAATGAAATACAAAATAAAGTGAAGATTTCAATTTTCTGATTCAGTTGCAATTCTACAATATAAACTTCATTTTGGAATAAGAACAGGCTCCCAGGGAAAGTATCCAAAGGTGAATACTTTGTAAATATACAAGGCTTGATACATTCATTCAAAAGAAAGCACTTAAATAATTTTGATGCTTCTAATGAAATGTTTTAAAATCTACACAGGAAGTTTTCACTGAATTAAGAAATAATTGCACCATTTAATTATATTTCTATACTTATTATATTATGATTAATGTTAATCATATTCTTAATTTATATTTTATATAATTCAATTTTTACATTTAAAAAATTTGTATTTACTTATTTTTGTTGCACTTGGGGATTGAACACACACAAGTTAGGCAAGTGCTGGACCACTGAGCTATATCCCCAGTCCTTTTTAAAAATTTTACTCTGAGGTAGGCACTAAGTTGCCCAGATTGGCCTCAAATTTGTGATCCTCCTGCTTCAGCCTCCTGAGTAGCAGGCTAATTTTATTAAATGTGATAGGAAAAGGAGCCTAATCACATTATCTATTTTCTAACTCAGCTCTATTGAATCTATCTCCTCGGAACAGCCTTCCCATACAGCTACAGACCTCTTGTTGGAACACTGAGGGTTTAGGAATGCAGTATTCCCGGATGCAACTCATTCCACTTTCAGACTATGGTAATAGAGTCTTTCCTTACATAAATTATCTTTGCTGATTCTTTTCAAAATAATCAAGAATATTTTCTAAAGTGTTTTGTCAACCTATAAGTAAATGGAATTCAAACATAAAAGGCAATGATTGTTTTTTGTTTTCTGAGACAGGTTCTCATTATGCAGTTCAGGCTGACCTTAAAATCACTTTGTAGCACAGGCTGGCTTCGAAAAGGTAATGATTTTTAACAAAATACACAATTAAATGTATCTAGAATGTTCAGAAAGTATAAAATTTGAAAACATATATTGTACATCGTATTTCTAGTCATAACATTCTAGCCCTGAAGGTAAGGGGCTGGACCATGGTGTCTCTAGGATTCTCTGACTTGGAGGAAAAGAGATCATTAAATAGTTACTCAAATGTTACTCAAATATTACTTGTTTGGGGTCCTGTGGTAAGCATTGCACATGGGCTTCCTGTTAAACCTCATCAAAGTCCTAGGAAGAAAGTATTATTTTTAACCATCTTAGCCAAGAGGACCTGCTTAAAATCACAGCAAGCACATTTGAAGGCAGGCAGCGTTACATCAGAGTTCATGTTTTTAACCTCAACAAGCTGACTTTTTTAGAGTCAGCAAAGAACATGAACCCAGGGCCTCGCACATGCCAGGCAACCTCACTGCCACTAAACCACAACCCAGCCCCAGATTAAGTCACAACAGGAAACTCAAGGTGAATAAACAGGCAGTCACTTTATTTCTGCTAATGTGATTAGGCCTTACGGATATGAAAAGTGCAGAATTTTGCTCTCAAGAAAGGGGGAGTCACCTAGCAAGCTGTGGTCCTTACACATTCTCCAGCCCTCTGTAAGAAGAGGTCTTTGGTAGTGGGAAGAGAAAGGATGGGATGAAGTGCATCCCTGAAAGTACTTATTATTCACAGTCATGCATGAAGTTGTCAGTTTTTCTAAATCTGTTACTCTCTAAGCCCAAGGGATAGAAAATGTACAAACCATCAATGATGCTCCATAGTAATGTGCAACAAATCGAAGTGTCTTGCATATTGCCTTTCTCTTCTCGGAGTCAAAATCCTATAGAAATGTCATGAAAAAAGAAAAAACAAGGGAAGAGAACTAAATATCTACAGCAGTAAGAAGCCAATTAAATGTAGAAACAGATTCTTCCTTATTATTTAAAACCCACCCCGAGGAGTAGGATTCCATCGCCTTGATATTTGTTTCTATAGAGACTGAACAAGAGCTTCAGTATTTTAGAGCTACAGCTATCACATCTTTTCTTTGTTGAAACACTTAGCTCAACAGATTTCAGATGTACGCACACATTTTATAGTGTGGAATACCCTAAGGATTCTCTGACAAGCAAAGATAAGAAGAAACTAATTTTCTACTTTCTTCAATTTAAAAGTTGAGAAGAAATTTCTGTCCCTCCGTGGTTTAAGATTCATTTTCTAAATCTTCTGCTTTATTCCCATTCTGACCAGTGTATTTATTTTCTTAACCAATTTTCTCTGTCCCAACTGTATCTTTGTTTCCAAAACCTTTAAGATGTGTGGCTTCTTAACCCATCCCTTCCACAGCAATTTCTACTTCATTATTTTCATACCTCCCCCATAGAGAATAGCTATGCATATCCAACAAACTCAGATAAAAGTGGAAGAGTTTACCTGAAAAATATCATATTTACTTCCAATTATGACCAGAGGTACTGGAAATGGGTCAATTAATTCACAGTCCTGTTAATAAACATATTTCAATGACTTTTTATAACTTTTTTTATTGCTATGTGGCTCAGTAATTTCTGTTTACTTCCAAGAATATACCACTTTAGGTCTCTTGTTGGCTTATCATAGAATTTGATCCAATATAAACTTTCATTCACCAACCTATATTTCTTAAGCACAAAACTAGAAATGGCAATTCCCTAAATTACTGGTATTTACTCTTTTCCCTGGTCTGTTCTTTTGTTTTCTGATACAACACACCACCTTCCTAGTTTTTTTTTTTTTCTATGTTAACTGTTTGTTATAGTTGCATGGGAAATATAAAATGCTGCTCTTAGTTTTCTAGATGATAATATTCACTACTGTACTTAAAGAACTTGTGTTACCCTCACAGCTACTTTGTTCATTTGTCATCTGACAACTATGTGACAGATAACCAAATGAACAAAAAATACAGAGTGACAGTGAAAGCTGTTACACTGTACTCCTTGCTTAAATTTGTAGCTTCATCTAGTCTTTACCAGATGACTTTTGCCAGACTGGCTTTTTATCTTCATTTTACATAGTTTGATATAAAATCAATATCAAACTATGACTTTAAAACTCTATTTCTTTTGACTGGGGTAATATGCCATAACAATCACAGTAGATGTCTAATAAGAAGACATAAAAAAATCTTTTTTCTTGTTTTGTTCTTACTGAAGTTTTATTAAATTGCTGTAATTTTCCAGTGAACAGGTTCATCTACATCAAATGAATTTCAAGTCATGCATAAAAATCTAGAGTTGTTTGTGATGCTATCTTAACTATGTACGGGACGGCTAAAGATTCCAAGAATAGGACCAACAGTAACTCACTGGATGCTCCTTCTGCATGTTGCTCCACATCTTCTGTCTCATTTCAGAAGCTGCTTTAGAATTTGTCCTTCCCAGTTTCATTATCACTTTATCTACATGGCTTCTTGTGGCTTGCAACAGATTTTCCATGGTGAGCCAAAGGTCATTAGGCTTTGAAAGATCCAGAACAAGAACAACAGAAAATGTCCTAAAGAAATAAAAATATCCCCACCAAAGACTCAAAATAATGATCATTTTGAAACATCAGTGTACTGAAATTTATCCAACAATAACAACATTATAACTTCTGAGAATTTAAAAAAAAACAGCATTATTCTAAGATTTTAAAAAGATCAAAGATACAGCTTTATATATTCTAATACTTTAGTGACATTTCAGTATTACAATCAATAGAAAAACTAAAGTTTCTGTTTGAACTAAAAATAATCATTTAAATGAACAAACTGCAAGCATTTGGGTCCAATAGTGCTTTGTTTACATACAATTTAATTTATTATTATTATTATTATTATTATTGGTACCAGGGATTGAACTCATGACCTTGTGCTCACCAGGCAAGCTTATACCACTGAGCTAAATCCCTGGCCCAATACACAGTTTTATCATGTGCTCCAAAGAAGGGAAGCAACAATATTAGTAAGAGTGGTAGCAGCAACATAACATAATTGAGTGAGGAAGGGAAGAGATTTACTGATGGGGCTTGTTAGGAAACTATCCAACTTATTTAATCCTTATAACAATCCTTTCTAGAAGATGTTATGATGTATATTTTATGGAACTGAAGACTGATCACATACTTACATAATTATATGCTGTAGAAAAAATATTTAGATACAAAGCTATACGTCTCCTTTCTATAACACTGCCTCCCTGAAAGCATACCTATGCCTACCAGGTAGATTTACCACGTCCATCACCCTGCCCATTTGTACAATGTTCATGCACATCAAACATATATATGCACTCAGTGAAAAAAAACACCCCCTAAAACAAAAACAAAAACAAAAACAAAAGAAACCAAACCTTAAAAATGGTCAAAAGACCTTTTTCTAAAGAAGATATACAGATGGCCCATATGCATATGAAAAGATGTTTAGCAACACTAATTATTAGGGAAATGCAATCCAAAACCACAAGGAAAGTATACCCTCTTAGCCATTAGAAAAGCTATTGTTAGAAGGAATACAAAAGCTAGGAAATAACATGAACTGCTAAGGACATTGAGCCCCTTGTACATTCCTGATAGGAATATAAAATGGTGTGGAGCTGTGGAAAAACAGCCTGGAGGTCCCTCAAGAAATTAAACACAGAATTACCATGTGATTCAGCAATGCTACTTCTGGGTCTATACTCCAAAATGAGAAGCTAGGATCTGAACAGACATGTGTATACCAATGTGCTTAGTAACATTACTGATAATAGTCAAGATAGAAACAACCCAACTGTCCATGGATGGATTAATGGATAAACAAAATGTAGTATGTATATATAATGGAATATTAGCCTTAAAAAGGAAGGAATTTTGAACATGCAACAACCTGGATGCGCCTTGAAGACATTATGCTAAGTGAAACAAACCAATAACAAAAGGGCAGATACTGTACGGTCTCATGCATATGAGGTACCTGCGTGGTGAAATTCACAGAGCGCAAGAGTAGAATGATCGCTGCAGGGACTGAAGGAGTGGTACAGGGAGCTACTGTTTAACAGCGAGCTTCAGTTTGGGAAGATGAAAAAGTTCTGTAGACAGATGGCAGTGATAGTTGCACAACAGTGTGATATATATTTAATACCACTGAGTTGCACAATAAATTTTATGCTATATATATTTTTCCACAAGAAAACACAAACACGTAAATCTAAGAGTGTTTTAGAAAATGGTCATAATGGTTGGGGACATAGTTCAGCGGCACAGTTCCTGTGTGGTAAGCACTAAGTCATAAGTTCGATTCCCGGTACAGAGAGAAAGAAACAAAGAAAGATAGCGAGAGAAAGAGAGGGAGGGAGGGAGGGAGGGAGGAAGGAAGGAAAAAGAAAGAAAGAAAGAAAGAAAGAAAGAAAGAAAGAAAGAAAGAAAGAAAGAAAGAAAAACAAAGAAAGGAAGGAAAAGCGTGTAGAAGCATAATCATGGGTCAACATCTTCTTCACCACCAGGGCAACCATTTTGCTAATAGACACAGCAAAAGATTATATGTTATTTAATTATTTTGCTTAGGTCAAGCAAACCTGCTATTTTATGTAATTTATGCAAGACAGTAACTTTATTCTGTACTGTTAGTCTAAACTTAGTAAGTAATCTTAGACATTAGTTATCACATTTTTTTATAAAATTACTGTAACACACAACTTATCAATCATTTCTAAGTCACTTTAATAAGCTTAGACACAGTTTAACTGCAAAATAGTAACATAGGGTTTTTTGAAACAGGCTCTCACTACGTAGCCCAGGCTGGCCTCATCTCACCCTGCTGCACCCTAGGATCACAGGTGTGTGCCCCCATGTCAGCTGAAACAGATATATTTTCAGTAGTAAAGAAACTAATTTTAATTTCAGGGTTTTAGTGTAGTTATATTTGAAAAGAATACTATGATTTAACTTTTTTTTATAGTGGTAAAATGTGTAGAACATGTATTTTTTAAAATGAAAAATAACTGTTTTAAGAAAAAAGTAAAATAGATTACTCAATTATTTTCTAAGATGAAAATTTTTGTTTCCCAGTACTTTGAAAATACAAGTGTTAGGGCCAGGGGTTTAGCTCAGTGGCATAAGCTCCTGCCTGGCAAGCTCAAGGTCATGAGTTTGATCCCTGGTACTAGAAAAAAAAAGGAAAAAAAAGAAAATAAAAGTGTTACTTTCTACTTATTTCATAGCAAATGACAACTAAAAACTTTTTTTTTTTAAAACTCCCTTTCTTTTCTTCTCCAGTACTGGCGTTTGAATGCGAGGCCTCTGTACTGAGCTACAGCCCTAGTTCTTTTTCTATTTTCTTTTTTCATTTTGAGACAAAGTCTCACTGAGCTGCTTGAATTTGTGCTCTTTCTGCCTTAGGTTTCCCAAGTGCTGAGATTACAGGCACACCACCAGACCAGATAAAAACAAAAGTATCTTTTAAAACAGGAAATCACACCACAGGAAATGTTCTATTACAAATTATTCAAAGTCTGTGGAAATGTTCAATGCAATTATAATTTATGAACAGTTATTTCAAAGACAGCTTCTAATACCATTTGGCAACAGATTATTTCCTCAAGTTACTGGGCTTTGTCCAACATAAAACTATGTGTCAACTAATTCCAGTCCAAAAAATGCTCTGAGACCAGCAACTGCTTTAAGGGTGAAAGTTTTCCATGAATTCTCTGACCACTTTGGGCCAGGTCTCTGGTTGCCTTTCCCTGTGTTGCCCCCACAAGGAGGCCTCCCTCTGGCCTCCAGCTGGCTCCAGCTGCCCATGGTGCCAGGGAAAGGAAGGCTGAGATGTCACAAAGTAGGAAAGAAGCTATGGAAAGATGAGGTTTTCTGCAGAACCCCAAATTCCCACAAACCTAGCAGATCTGGATGGTCCTGGCTCTAGAGAAGGGGACAGCAGTTGGGGAACAAGTCAGGCTCAGTAGTGGTGCCAACCCAGGGCCTGTTTTGGAGCAGGCTGTGTCTTCATCTTTTCGGTCTCTGGTCCTGCAAAGTGGCTGGTGGGGTCCCTTCAGCTCCTCCCCACCCTCCCCAGCTCTCCTCAGCCACACTGGAGCCACCCTAGTTCCCGTTTTGCTTGTCTCCATCACAGAGACACATGGAAACTGCTGCTGTTACAGTCCATGTTTCTGAAAACTAATACCATAGGGAGATGGTGGTTGTAAGTAAATTAGCAAGATATATATATATATATATATATATATATATATATAGTCTGTTTACAAACATGAAAAAGACTGAAAGACATAGTCCAACATATTAATAAGGGTTACTTTTTATGTGATTCTGAGTGCTCTTGCTGTCCTGGTATTTTTCAGTAATTCTCCAAGTTTTCTTTATGAGGATAGTTTGGTTTGAAATAAAATAAAATAATAAAATAAAATAAATTTCACTAGAAGAAGAAAAATCTCTGGACAAATAAAGCCAACATTATGTGCAGCCAACTAGCTTGAGAGAAACACCTGTTCTGCTAACAAATAATTCCACACATTAAGGCTCACTAATGCCTGAAATGTAACATATACTTGCCAAAACTTTTGTCTCTGGTCCAGGCAGCAGCAATGGTTTGTATTAATTTCTGACAAGAATAAGATTCTTCAGAGTTTAAAATTCTTGTTTTTCTTGGCTAAGATTGAGTTCCCAGGAACACTGTGAGAAATGTCACAATTTTCCATATCTGATTTGGCCAACATGTGGGAGTCACTGTCAGAAAAATACCCCAAAGGGTTTGAGGTTTTCCCCTATGTTCCAGCTCTTTAAGGTCAGCAAACAGAGAAACTTTCTTCCTATTCCAATACATAGTCTTCCTTCTGACGAAACTCAGTGATGTTAATTCACATTAAATTAAAGGTAGACTTACACTACCCCACTAAAGAAAAACCTCCAAGCAGAATTAATTTGCACTGAGATGGAGAGTAGTAAGAATTAACTCTCCAAATTTATTTTTGCAAATGAATTCATCACCCAAGTATTTTTACACATATTTTTTGTTGGTGGGCTTGCAAAATATGTTACCAATGGGAATGACAGCCTTGGCTCTTTCAAAACCTCTCGGAAGTATTCTAGTTTAAGCGCACAGAAAGGAAGTGGGCACGGACCTTCAGCTACATCAAACTGTCACCTCAGGTTATGACTCACAAAAGCCTACACACACAGTCACCCTGCAGACGCTCCTGTGTACTTTCGGCTTTCCTGACCCAGACTCACCGCAAAGAGTCACTCGTGATCGGTATGCTGATTAAGTCCAATAAAGAGGTTCCTCCACCCAGTTCCCAAAAATGAGCAATATCTTTTGGCTGAAAAAAAAAGTTTCCTTTTAATATTTAAATTTTAAAAGTTTGTTAATTTTAAGTGCTTCTTATACTTATATATTTATATAATGTTTCATTGCTGACATTTTTCATTGCATATACTTTGATCCTATTCACCTCCCCTATTACCTCCCCTCGCTTCCTTCTCTTTCTTCCTCAACTTGCTCTTCTTTAATAGTCTCCCTTCTACTTTCATGTTGTCTTTTCTTTTTTTTCTTTCTTTTTTTTTTTATTGTACCTTAGACATATGTAAGTCTCCACATATATAAAGTCTCCACATATGAGAGAAAACATGGAATACCTGTCTTGCAGACTGGCTTACTTCATAAAGCAAGTTTTAGGTGAATTTTAATGTTTAAAATTTTGAATAAGTTCTCACCTCATAATCTCTAAAATTATTTCACTACGTTTGAACCATTACTGTTTGTGGAAGAAATCACCACACTGGAAAATCTCCCTTGATTCACAGTTTCATGAAAAAAGTTTTTAGAGCTTTTTTCAAAAGTTAAGCTTATGAAAGCTGCTTCAGTTTCCAGCGAAAAGCACAATCACATTTCTAGGCTTATCACTCATGTCAAAATTCAAATGAGTCATGTAATGAAGTTATTTCTTTTTAATTTCATGGCTTTAATAGACAACTTTTGTTGGTGGATCCAAGAAATAACAGGCAGTTTTACTCTTCTTTACACACTGTCTAAAGAGCAAGCATTTGAAGTAGATCAATCCATGGACACTTGCCTTGGTTGTGGGAGCAGTGAGACCCTGTGTTCTGGACCGCTCTCCCACAGCATGAACTTGAAGAAAAGACTCCTTCTCATGTGAGGACTCTTAGAGAATCTACATAGGAATTTGCCTCCCCTCCCCTACTCATTATTATAAGCTCTCCCTCTGTTCTGAATACTTTCCAACATTCCTCTGAAGAGACACTAAAGTGAAAATAGCAAAACAGAGTGTATAGTTTCAGTACTAACAAGAGGGTTTGTTTTGTTTTGTTTTGTTTTTGTACCAGGGACTGAGCCCAGGGACTTGTTCCTGCTATTCAAGCGCTTTATCACTGAACTACATCAAAGTGCTATATTTTTTTTAAATGCTAATAATTTAGATTTTTGAAAGGTATATTTTCATAAATACTTCAAAAGTCAAACCTGTATTTTTAGCAGATTTTTAGAGAGACAGACGCTAACACAATATTATTCTCATTTGAAAAACAGAAAAAGTCACATTAATGCAATGAGAGTTGTCCAAAGAACTGTAAGATGAAGTTGCAAAGCAATCTTATTTCAGCATTTTAAGACATATCAGAGGAGAAAGCGGAATGCTTTCACAGTTTGGATTGGCTTCTTTTCAGCTGGGCTGCATTTGAGGCTGCACAGCACACAGCTCTGAAGAGTACAGCTGGACACACGCCTGTGGATAAAATGGAAAGCAGAAAACAAGGCCATCACCACTGCTTCTTAGCCAACAGCACCGCAGTACCATGGTGGAAACACTCACCGTGTTATGTCCTTTTGCTCTTCTTCCATACGTATACTCCAGAGCTAAGGTTGGCTTTGCTGGCTCATCCCTGTACAAAAAAGGGCAGATAATATTACCGTAACAGGTGAGATTAATTTTACTCCATTCATTTTTGCTTCCACTTAAAAACTTTATTAGAAGTTACCTTAAGTAACAGCATTGAGGTAAAACATTATTTTAAAAACTTACATAAGAGATAGGCTTTTTAAAAAGTGGCTTAGTGAATCCCGGCACGCTGGGAGCCTGAGGCAGAGGATCGCCAAGTTTGAACCCAGTATGGGCAACTGAATGAAATGATGTTTTTAAAAAACAATTTTTTTAAAGGCCGGCGATGCAGTTCAGCGTGAAGGCTCGGGACTCAATCTCCCCACTATTGTTAAAAACAAAAATAAAGAAACAAAAATTCTTAGTGAATTTTAGTGGCAACTGCAGAGAGCAGCAGTGGCACCTGCCTGAGGGGTGGTGCGTTTGGGGGGTGGAGAAGGAGACGGGCTGGCAGCAGCCACGGCTGTGTTGGGTCACAAGCTGTCCGGGCTGGGTCACGGAAGCACTGACCTCAGGCTTACACTGCCTTCGAAACATAATTAAGGTCAATCTATTGAGGACTTCAGTGGACGACTTTAAGGCCATTCTCCAACTGAAACCACTGCTTGAACATGAGCGTCCTCAGGCTGGTGAGCATCGTAAACCAATCATGTGACTAAGTCTTAACTCTCAACGAATGATATGGGAAATGTTAAAATGATTTGATGAATGCCACATTTTATATTGCTAGGTAAGCAGCTGTATGGTATATATTTCCTAATTAATGTTTTATTGTGGTAAAATACACAAAATAAAATTTACCATCTTAACCATTTTCAAGTATCAGCTCAGTAGTACTGAGTATACTCACATTGTTCTGCAGTCTCCTAGGTTTCTTACCTTGCAAAAAAAAATTTTTTTTCCAAATCCTTTTTATTTCAAGGAGAAAAACAGTGAAAAAAAGAAAAAAAAACCTTACAACAATATTTCAAAACATGTCAATCGGGGGGCAACAATGGTATATATATATTGCACATTGTCATCTCCAAATCATTCACCCAGAGCACAAGACACCTGCATTCAATTGTTTGAACAATACCAGTACAAATCTTTTTCTTTGGTGAACTCAGAGAAATCAGTAGTATGACTATCATAACTATTTTTATACACATATACATATGTTGATTCTTTCAGCTTCTCACACTAAAGAGACAATAGGAGGTTTATACGTGTGAATTATTTATTTCACTAATCAGTGTGGCCTCAAGTTATATCCATTTACCTATAAAAGTCTCCAGTGTATCCTTCTTTATTGCTGAGTAGGTTTCCATTGTATAAAAATCTTTTTTTTTTATCCATTTCTCAGTTAATGGCATTTAGGTTGTGTCCAAGATCTGGCTATTACAAACTGTGCTGCTATAAACATGGGTGTACACATTTGCTGTGGCATGATGTTTTTAACACTTTTGGCAAGAAGGGGAATAACTGGATTGAATGGGATTTCCAATATTAGTTTTTTGAGGAATCTTCATACTGATTCCCACAGTGGTTGCACCAGTCTGCATTCCCACCAACAATGGAGACGAGTTCCTTTTTCCCCACAGCCTCTCCAGCATTTGTTATTGCTTGATTTCTTAGTAATAACCATTCTCTCTGGGGTGAGGTGGAATCTCAGTATTGTTTCAATTGGCATCTCTCCAATGACCAGTGATGTTGAACTTTTTTTCACATATTTATTTTCTGTTCATATTTCTTTATCTGAGAAGTGTATATTCATCTCAGATGCCCATTTTTGGATTGGATCTTTAAATCTGGGAGGACTGATTTTTTGAGTTCTTTATATGTTCTTGACAGTAATCTGAGGAACAGCTGGCAAACATTCTCTCCCACACTGTGTGTTGTCTCTTCACTGTGTTGATGGTTTCTCTTGCCGTGCAAAAGCTTTTCAAGAGGGTGAGATCCCAGTTGTTGATTCTTCATGATAGTTCCGTGCAACTGGGGCTTTGTTCATGCAGTCTTTTCCTACACCAATGTCTTCAAGAGTTTTACCTATTCTATTTTCTAGCAAATTTAATGTTTCTGTTTTAATATTAAGATCTTTGATCCATTCTGATTTTAGCTTGGTACATGGTGAAATATATGAGTCTAGTTTTAATCTTTGGCATGTGTAGAACCAGTTTTTCCAGCATCATTTATTAAAGAGGCCATCTTTTCTTCCAGTGGATGTATTTGGCACCTTTGTCAGGGAAGGTGGCGTAGTGTGTCTGCAGTTGTTTTTTCATCTTCTAATCTGTTCCATTAATCTTCAGGTCTTTTTTTTTCTTTATTTTTTTGCCAGCACCACAAGTTTTAATCACAGTAGCTTTATAGTATAATTTCAACTCAGGGATTGTAATGACCCCTGTCTTGTCTTTGTTGCCCAGAACTGCCTTTGCTTTGTCTGGTTCCAGATGAATTTTAGGATTGTTTTCTCTAATTCTGTGAGATATGCTATTGGAATTTTGATTGGGATTGTATTGAATCTGTATAACAGTTTTGGAAGTATGGCCATTTTTACTATAATAGTTTTTCCTACCCAAGAACATGGGATCTCTCTCCATTTTCTAATATCTTCTTCAATCTCCTTTTTCAGAGTACTATAGTTTTCAATGTAGAGATCTTTACATCCTTTGTTAGATTGATTCCTATGTATTTCATTTTTCTGGATGCTACTGTAAAAGGTACTGTTTTCCTGATTTCTCTCAGTGAGCTTGTTATTCGGGTATAGGAAGGCTATTGATTTTTGAGTGCTGACTTTGTAACCAGCTATGTTACTGAATTTGCTTATTAAATCTAGTAGTTTTTTGGTGGAGTTTTTGGGGTCTTCTAAGTAGAGTATCATGTCATGTGCAAATAATGACAGCTTAACTTCTTCCTTTCCTATCTTTATTCCTTTGATTTCTTTCTCTGGTCTAATTGCTCCAGCTAAAGTTTCCAGGACTATCTTGAGTAAGGAAGGAGACAGTGCATATCCTTGTCTTGTTCCTGATTTGAGAGAGAAAGCTTTCAGTTTTTGTCCATTCAGTATGATGTCAGCTGTTGGTTTGTTGTAGATGGCTTTTATCAGATTGAGATAAAGACCATCTATTCCAATTTTCTATAGGGCTTCTTTTTTTTTGTTTTTGTTTTTGGTACAGGGGATTGAACTCACAATCTCGTGCTTGCCAGGCAAGTTGCTTGAACTGCTGAGCTAAATCCCTGGACCTCTACAGGGTTTTTGTTATGAATGGGTGCTGAACTTTATCAAAAGCTTTTTCTTCATCTATTGAGATGATCATATGATTTCTGTCCTTGGCTCTGTTAATATGGTGTATTACATTTATAGATTTACGTATGTTGAACCATCCCTGTATCCCTAGGATGAATCCCACTTGATTATGGTGTATAATCTTTTTGATGATTTGTTGTAGTCTGCTTTCCACTATCTTATTGAGAATTTCTGCATCAGTGTTAATTAGAGAGATTGCCTATAATTCTCTTTTTTAGTTGGGACCCTCTCTCATTTTAGTACGCTTGCTTCCAGGAATGAATTTGAAAGTATTGCTTCCCTTTCGATTTCATTAAAGAGTTTGAGAAGTAATAGTGTTAGGTCTTCTCTAAATTTATTCTTTTTTAATTCAAGAGAAATAAAGACGCAGAAAAGAAAAACAAAAAGCAAAAGAGATAAATAGCTATATAGGCTTTCAAAACAAGATGACAGGGTTGGGGATTTAGCTCAGCAGCACAAGCGCCTGCCTTGCAAGCACGCAGTCATGATTTCGATCCCTGGTACCAAAAAAAAAAAAGATGTTGTCTCTAAATAAATAAATGTTTAAAAAAAAAAAACAAGATGACAGAAATTTAACAATTGTTGTTATACTGTGTATTGTTATCTATAAAAGGGTTGCTGAGATTACCAGCTATAGACATGCAAAATTGATCTAATCATGAGTATTAACTGTTTTTTTCCAAGAACTAATAGAGTTAGTATAGTCATCTTAGCTATCATATATATATATATATATATATATATATATATATATATATATATATGGTTTATGTCTTTTTCCTTTTCCCTTCCTTCAAAATTTTTTGTAGAATTCAGCAGTGAATTGACCAGGGCCCAGGCTTTTCTTTGTGGATAAGTTTTTAATTATATCTTAGATTTCATTTATTGATATTGGCTTAGAATTTTTATATCTTCTTGATTGAGCTTTGGTAATTCATATATATCTAAGAATCTGTCCATTTCTTCTTCTTTTTTTTTTTTTTTTCTTCGTCTTTTTGAGACAGGGTCTTGCTATGCAGTTCAGGCTGGCCTTGAACTTACTTTGTAGCCCAGGCTGGTCTCGAACTTGCAGTGATCCTCTTGCCTCAGCTTCCCAAGTGCTGGGACTGTCCATTTCTTCTGTATTTTCCATTTTATTAGAACACAAGTTTTCAAAGTAGGTATAGATGATTTTCTGAATTTCTGCAGGGTCTGTGTGGTTTTATCCTTTTAATTCCTAACTGCATGTATTTGAGTCTTTTCTTTCCTTTTTAAAATAAGGTTGGCCAAGGGTTTGCCAATTTTATTTACTCTTTTGAAGAATCACCTCCTTGATTCATTGATTCTTTGTATATTTTTTAGTCTTCAGAGAATTAATTTCTGCTTTGACCTTTACAATTTCCTCCCTTGTAGTTTGGTTTAGCCTGCTCTTCTTTTCCTAGAAGTTTGAGGTTCAACATTAAGTTGCTTATATGTGCTTTCTCTGTTTTCTTGAAACTCCATGCCCATTAAACAAGGACTCCCCATTTTCCCTCCCCACAGTCCCATTCTACTTTCTGTGCCTACGTATTTGACTCCTCTAGATATCGCACATAAGTAGAATCACAGAGTCTTTGTCCTTTTTATCTTATTTCACTTGGCATCATATTCTCAAGGTTCATCCAAGCTATTTAGCCTGTGACAGGATTTATTTCCTTTTGAAGGTGGAATAATATTGGTATATACTAATTTTTAATTTGGAGAACAAATAGAAACACAATTTTCAATTTAGGACTTATACATTTATATTTCTTAAATATTTTTAATTTTACCCCTGTATATATATTTCCTGATTCAGATAAAAAAAGAATATTTGGCTATATTTCCTAAAAGAGGAAAATCTTTTATGAAACAAGATGATGCTTTTTAGTACAAAATTTGCAAATCTGATATTTAACATACAATATAGAAAATTATCCTTTTTTCTGAGCCGACCATCAAGGAATTAATATTAATTTTTAATTCCTTGTAGTAGTTTATAGTATATCATCCTGAGTTAGATGATCTATTATAAGAAATATATGAATATAGCCCAAAGAGAACCATGATTTTTGGAGGTGGAAAATGATACAGGTGTCGGTATGAAGAGCTCTTCCAAGGCACAATGATGTTGGCAATTTAAGGAATTACAAAAGCCAAGATTCTATTATTTGTATTCTTAAAAAAATATTTTTCAGGCCAGGGATTTAGCTCAGTGGCACAAGCGCCTGCCTGGCAAGCATGAGGTTTTGAGTTCAATCCCCGGTACCAAAAAAAAAAAAAATATTTTTTTCAAGTGAATGATGTTTCTTTAATGTGACTGTGAGACAAATGCCATCTCTTTTAATGTTTTTAGAAAGTCATAAGAAATATGCATTAGAATAAAGAGAACAGAAACACTGTCTAAAACTGAAGACTTTCCTTTTCAGCTCCCTGTGATATCTATTAATTGTAATCATAATGGTTAATCTGATGGCACGCTTCTGCAGCATAAACCCATTAGGAAGTACATAAAACAAATGGGAAAATATACAATTTGAGGACAAACACTGTGCCTCAAAATGTATCCTTGAGTAATTGAGAGGTTATAATTATTGTTCTAACAATTACATAGTAGATAGAATAAAATAGTTTAAATATCAAAGTAACACAGTCAAAAGAAATGTTAGTACTATTATAGGGTAGTAATTCTGGTAACATTTTTCCCTCAAACAGAGCAGCTCAGTATTAACGCTGTTTTTTTTGACCTTTCATTAGTTCTATCTTTAAAGAAGCTCTAAAAGTTATACTAAAGACTCATTAGGAATTAAATATTTGTTTGGGTCTCAAAATCATTCTCTTTTTATGTCTTTCATACTTTAACTTGCCCTGTACACTAGAATAAGCATAAATGAATTTGAAAGGTTAACATACCACTTACCTGTCAAGACACCTTAAAATAATAGTAGTCTTTCCCTAGAAATTAAAAAAGAAAGAATACTGTGTTAATGTCATCCATATGTAAAATTTTATTAGTGTTCATAATTGTGACCAAAAATAGCTTATTAAATCACTTGAATGATAAATTACCTAGAAACAAAAACCCAGAAACTTTCAGAATTGTTTTAAAGTTTGATAAGTGGAAAAGTTATCTGTCAACTTTCATCACACAGTAACTACACTGCTATTACTATAATTATAAAGTCCCACAGATGACAAATATTAGCAAATCATACCTTACTTTAGCGGTCAACTTGGCAGCTTTTTAACTTTTTTCTCTATTCAACAATGCTAATTAATGGCTAAGCTGATGATTAGTGTCTTGTAAAATGTTTTTCATTTCAATTGTTGAAGTGGAAATAAAGAAAAAAGCTAACATACAAATAAAAGACATGTTGCAGTATGTCCAAAGCAGGCAATTCAGAAACTGGGTTAGAGTAGTTAATTCTAGAGGATACACTTTTATTCCAAATTTCTTTTTCTGAGTCATGAAATACAGGTCCTGGTTCCATTCTGTGACTAACCATAAAACTTAACCGCAAACCTTATCCACAGAGTACCCTAGTGGTTTGAATCACTGTAGTCTTTTTTTTTTTTTAGTAGAAAAAACTCATTTTTTTTTTTTTTAAATAGCTCCTTAAAAGAAAACAGATAAAAAAGAAACATCAGGAAAAATCTGTCAGAGGAAACCTTTGGGCTTCAAAGAAAATAGTTTGGAAAACAGTATATTAAGAAAAACACAACATTTTACTACATTTCTTTCTCTCTCTCTCTCTCTCTCTCTCTCTCTCTCTCTTTTTGGTGCTGGGGATCAAACTCATGACCACACATTTGCCAAGTAGGCACTTAGGCCACTGAGCTAAACCCCGGCCCCTACATTTGTTTCTTTTTAACTAAAAAGTCTATAATTTTTTTAACCAAAAAGATGATAATAAATTAATCCAGACTATAGGTGGAATATCAAATTGTATGAATTTTTTATAATGAGACACAGAAAAAAATAATTGGAATAGTATCAACAGTGTATAGTATATTGTTGAAAGACATTTATTGGCTAGTGTTTACACCAAATTGAAAAGCTAAAACAACCTAAATGACTGCAAATAGGGAATTAGCTAAATTGATTATAATAGTCTGTGTAATAGAACAATGTATAGTTATGAGGAATGACAATATAGAAACATACTTACATTGTAAGACACTTGTAATAAATTAGCATGACCCTATTTTCAATTTAAAGGTTTATTTTCCTGACGGATGTCATGACACATGACTTGTAATAATGGCACATGGAGGCTGAGGCAGGAGGATCATGAACTCAAGGCTACCGTGGATTACACAGTATGACCCTGTCTCAAACAACCAAAACCAAAATCGAGTAAAATCTTTTCCTGTTTCCTTTACTCATACATGTAGACACATACATACACATGCATACACAGTCTTGACAGAAACAACAAAAGAGATCTAGAGGGATATCACTATGTTAATAGTGACTGTTTCTAGATGATGGATTTGCAAGTAATTTACTTTTTTTGAAGAAAAATCTAGATTTCCTTAATTTTCCTATACTGAACATGTATCATATGACATATATTTTTAAAGTTTTAAGTTCAAAGGTAATGAAGGGGCTGAGGATTTAGCTCAGCGGGATAAGCACCTGCCTTACAAGCGCGCAGTTGTGAGTTCGATCCCCAGTACCAACAAAAATAAATAAATAAATAAATGGTAATGAATTCTACACACAGAGTATAGAATCTGAATTACTATATTTTAGAATTGTAAAGAATTTCAGATATCTATCCAATTTCTTCAAATTCTTATATTACCTTAGTATTGATTTAAATATTTTTACTGTAATTTCACATAAATGTAGAGTACATGTAGTGACCATTCCAAATAAACATAAACTCAGCTCTGGGAACTGCAATCAAGGTTTAGGCTATCATCATCATTAAAGATTCACTGGTAAACTGTGGTTCTTTAAGAGTATGTCCATAGACTCTTGGGCTTCCTAAAACTTAAGAAATACTGACCTAATACAAATTCATTTAGGGACCTTCAAAATGCATCCCATTTTCCCTCCCATGACCTCAATCATACCACAGTCCAGTCTTCTGACCTACCTGAATGATATTGTCTCCTATGTGGTCCTTCCCTGACCCAGCATTTTCTTGTCCCTCCCTTTGCCTGAAATCATTTTTTTAAACTTTTAAAATAATTTCATATTTTTTTTTTGGTCTTTTTGAGACAGGGTCTCTCTATGCAGTTTGGGCAGGCTTTGAACTCACTTTGTAGCCCAAGCTGGTCTTAAACTCACAACAATCCTCCTGCCTCAGCCTCCCGAGTGGAATGCTGGGATTACAGGCGTGAGCCACCACGCCTGGCTTACTTGCTTTTATTTTAAATAGAAAAAAATTTTTTTTAATTTTTGAAAAATTCAAAATATGATAATTAGAGGGTAACAAAGGTTAATATGTATGAAATCCTTCTATCTATAACTTCATTTCCCAGACCATCAAAATCCCTGACGTTTCAGCATTTTTGGAACATTCTCTCCCTTTCATAGCCTCAACCACTTCTTACCAGAAAAAGCCTATGAAGGGAAACTCAATCACCTTCCTCCTCCACACCTGAGCCTATGCAAGTGAGTGACAGGCGACAGAAATTACAGATTGTTATGTTTTGTGTTTGGATGCCCCCCCCAAGCCTCATGCAGTCATGGATGCGGCTGAATCCAGAATTCACGATTGGTTCACTGTCTAGCACTGGGATTGGTGGTGTGAGTTTGTAGTGGCCATGAACGTCGACCCTGCCATGCCACCCTGCCTTGGAGCCAGCTGAGTATGGACTGAAACCTCCAAGAACTGTAAGAAATAAACCTTCTTTTGGACTTTGGGCATCAAGTATTTTGTCTCAACAACGAGAGGAAAGTAACCAAGACACAGATGCTTAGCAGATTAGTGTTGCCTTAATTCCCATCATTGAAACAGCAGTCAACACTGTTGACTGGCAATCCTGCCACATTTGTCTAACAGAGTTCCTCTCACAGACTTCCAGCACACAGATGGCCATTTTGCATTCTTCCACCGCAATTCCACAGGCGGCCACTGTAATCCTACTTAGTACCCAATACATATAATATTTATTTTAAAAGCACCTGAATGTAAAATATGTAATTTAATTACATGTTATAATAATTTAATTGTATATATAATTTGTTGTTACTTTAGTGAACACTAACTGATACAAAAGAGAGAGGAAAAAAGGAGAGAGGAAGCAGCAAGGTAGCTGAGTTTTTTGGTAAAGAATCATTACTGTCAGCTGACTGACAGCAGCATCAATTAATTTCTTCTCTTTATAATCCACAATAAATCAGCACTCTGGATAAAGCACAAATTCAGGTACTTTTTAAAGACTAATACCCTCAAAAGTTCCAGACATTTCAAGGGAATTCTCAAGTCTTCAAAAGCAAAATTAGCTTTAATTTCATAATAATAAAAAGAAAAGCTTGGAGATGCCATATATTGCTATTAGGAAAAGAGTAGTTTCACAAACAATGAACCATAACTATAAAGAAGTCAATAACAACTGTTGAAGAAAGTGATTAGAAGAGAATCGTAAGACTAGTACTGATTATTGTCCACATTTATGTAAATCCACATGTGCATCTATCTGTGATAGGATGAAATGTAGAAAATTTTTAAAGTATTACATCCATATGAAAATCACTCTTCACACAATGGTAAACTCATGAAATAAAACTCTTATTTAAAAATTTAAAATATAAATGATCTCTATGATACTTTTATGTTAAAGAATTAAGCTCAGATATTAAAAAGTAAAGTGAACCAATATGAAAACTTTAGAAAGTACAGAAATTAAAAGCAAAATAAAAACAGTGATTAAAAATTTACTATTCATATTTCTACTTTTTATCTTCACAGATTTATAGAAATCAGATCATAGTTTACATAAAATTTATGTCCTACTTTTTCAATTCACATTATTTTATTTCATCCCTTTTTTATGGTTATACAGTAATTTCCCCTTATAATCTTAACATCGTATCCCCACTCGGTATGTGTCTGGTTATGCAGGAAGAGCTGTTCAGGCTGACTGAACACTGATGCTGCCGACTGAGTAAGTAGTTGTGCTGGGTTCCGAAAGCTGCCTATCTGTTAATACCCTTAAGTGGAAACACAAAGTACAAAAAGTGAACAATAATATGAACTCCAAACAGAAAGATGATACGATGCTACATGAACTTCAGCATCTCGGATGTGGAGAGCCTTGGCCTGTTTTAGACAGTGTCTGCAGCCTCCCAGGCAGGAATTCTGTGTGCCATGCGAAGCTGCATGAAGATATGATTCATCTGTCACAGCTCTGTGTGGCCACTTCCAAAATTCTTCTGTATTCCTGGCTAAGTACAACAGAACTGTCAGGGAGTGGGGAGGGGTCTCTCCTACTAAGCCATGGTCCAGCAGAACTGCTGCCTTATTTTCCCCATATTTTTCAAACCCTTTCATAAACATCACTGATATAACTCAATTATTCTGTCAGATTCCTAAATGTGAAATATCTGAATCCAAAATATGAATACTGTTAAGATTATGACTCACTGATTTAGATGCTTAGAAATTTACAGTTAGCTATTTAAACCCTTTGTATTCAACTGAGGTAGAAGATGCGAACATTTTCAAATTTTAAAATAAAAAACACAATAGGTAAAACCTTTTTCAAAAATTTTGTTTACTGTCACGACTTTTCCTACGTAGCGAGTATTTTTCCTACGTAGCGAGTATTTTTCCTACGTAGCGAGTATTTTTCCAGTAATACTCGCTATGTCAGTCAACCACACTGGTTATCTGGTTAGAGTTGAAAGTAAGTTTTTGTCAAAATACTAAAATAAATTTTGCCACTGGTTGTTAAATCACCTTAATAATTGAAAAAAAAAAGTGAAAGCTTTACCCCATTTTTACTGCCTATGAAGAAAACAGACTTTTCTCCAACTTCAACTCCACCGCCTCCAGGTCCATTACTTCCTCTTTTTTCCACCTCGGCTTTTGCGATTTCCCAGAGAGTTTCACTATATGACAGGCAGAAAAACAAAATTCAAAAAAGCTAAAAGTATCTATTTAAACACTTATTTCAGGCAGAGAAATTTTATTGCAGTAAAATTTTTAAGATAAAACATTATATTCTAGGGGACAATAACCTTGCAAATTATCTGATGATTAGTCAGGCTGTGATTAGTTAGTTTTTTCCTTTGAACCAGTTCTCTGAAGAATACTGAAATTGGTAAGAAGAGTCTTTACCACCAGGGTTAAATGTTGTCTATTTTGAGGCTTCCCAGCAAGGTTAAAGGTTGTACATGTTAGTTTCTGGATACAGCTGAACATATAGGAAATGTACAACTTAAATCATCTAGAAAGATAACAATCATGCAAAACCAGTATATCAAATAATCTTTCTTCCTTGAAACATTTATTTTTTTTATTGTAATTACTTTGTGTTTAAAATTAGGTTCTGGCCCCAAATTTCTTTTCTAAAATATTAAAGTATAAACATGAAAGGGAAAAAAACACCTGTCACAAACATTTTGAAAATCACTTTTTCATTCCTCTACATATAAGCCGATATCTTTCTAAAAAACAAATCTAAGTGAAAAGGGAGTACTGTTTTGAACTAAAAAGACCTACAGGGTCTACCCTGAATCTGCTACTTTTTATGTATGTGAATTTATACAAATTAACTACTCTGTCTAGATTCTTCATTTCTTTATCAAGTAAACAAATATTTATTGAGCACTAAACCAATGTTGATCCTCAGGCTCAAGACCATGTCTTCATCTCTAAAATGCCAATTTTTTAAAAAGTATAAAAAATTTAGAGGGTTGTTGTGATGGTTACAATGTGGTCAATTAGTTTAGGGGCTGGTCTATAACATTACAAAATTATTGGCAGTTTATAATTATGATTAGTCAAAAAACAGGGATAAAGAAAGAGCCAAAACAGGAATATAAAAAGTCACAGGAGTATTCAAATGTTTGCACTAAAATTCACCCTTTTACTTCACAGTGAGTCTCTGGGTATTCAGTCCAGGCCTGCCTGCTGTTCATTTACAAGTCATTCTTTCAGAACCTGATGTCCAGGTACCCAGCAGACAGGAAAAAGGCGCTGTAATTAGGCATGCCACTTGTGGAGATAGTACCATCAATGACAATGTGATGGAAAGCTGACATTTTTTACCTTAAAGTTCATAAATTCAATAGAAATCTCACTATTTATGCAAAAAGAGAGAGGAAGCTTTACCTGGCTCTGTGACAGACTCCCTGCCCCTCTCCCCACGTCCTGCTAAATTGTTCAGACAAGTCTAGGTATTGTCTCCAGTACCGGCAGTTTAAATGGGCCTCCTAGAAATGAAGAGCTCAAATCAGAGCCCTCCCATCCCCTTAAACGTGATGTTAAACTTTCCACGGTGCTTTCCAAGGTCTCCCTCATTTAAGTCCTTCTGAACCTCGCGCCTGGTGGGGGTCCCCGGGGAGGAGCTTTGGGGGTTTATTTCGCCGCCTGTCCCCTGCAACTGCAGCAGCCCCTCAAGAAACTTAAGAGAATCGAATCAGTGAATGGACGAAGTTCACCTTTCTAACTCCCTTACTTTTCTACCTGTCTGCGGCAGAGTCCTCCTGCTTGGGAACAGTCCCGACGGCCTCTGCCCATGCAGCCCGGGTGGCGAGCAGAGCAGACCCGCCGGGTCTCCCCGCCGCAGGGCCAGTGCAGGCTTCCGGTCCCCACCCGGTCCCCCGCGGCCCCCTAGGTTGGGGTGGGAAGGAGGGGAGGTTTTGGAGGCGAGTTAGGCTGGCCGTAGGCAGGGTATGGGGACTACCTGGGCATTGTGACAGCCCCTGCCCAAACACGGAGTGCTCGGCGTGCGGCCCTGCCGCGAACTCTGCGAAGCTAGAGCTGCAGGGTGAACCGGTAAAGCTGGTTCCTCAGTTCCCATGGCAACGACGTCGTAGCCCCGTGGCGTGCAAAAGAATGGCATGTTGGGAAATGTAGTTTTCGGTGCTCTTTTTCCAATCACATCTTCAACAGCAACCCCTGAAGTAGAAGAGAAGGAGATAGTTAGTGATTATAAACTTGGGACCCCAAAGCTGGAATTGTTATTTTTTCCTGGCCGCTGGTATATTGTTTTTTCCTCATTTTTTACTTTTCTCTTTTTCTGTAGCCATGACTTGGGAATAAAGAAAAAAAAAAATCTAGGAACTATTTTTCCAGTAATTGACCAGAAGTGAGTATAATTAAGTTTTAAAATTGAAAATGAAGCATGCAGTTTTAATGTTTTCAAAATTTCTGAAAGTTTGACTGTATCATGCTTTGTGCAGTGACACATTATGAATAAATTAATGAAGCATGTATATCTCCTACATAATTCATTTACTTTATGGATGCAAATTGTTTTTGTTTGAACTTTGTGGTCTCTTCGTAGATCACCAGGAATCTCCAATTCAATAACAAACAACGTTTGCATAGTATGCCAAGCCCTGTGCTACAGAGTAAGGAATAAAGAGGTAAAATAAGATCTTGACCATCAAGAAAGATACCATATACCCAGCTTACTCTATTACAACCCAAGGAAGCAAGTGATGTAAGCTATTGCAGAAGTAGTACAAAAAAACTACATGAGAACAAAATTATTAATTAATTATGCCTGAAGGAGTTAGTAGAGTCTTCATGGTGATGATAGTATCTTTATTTGTTTTGAATGCTCAGTAGACCCAGTCTGTATTACCCAAGATACCCTGAATATCTGAGGAAAGTATCCCCTCTCCAATTCTCTGCTTTTTGGCTTAATTGCTATGGCGTGATGGCTAAGAACATGGGCTTTGAACAAAAGTGGATACTATGGTTTATATTTTGATTTCTCCTAAAGCCTCATGTGACTAGGTGGAGTTTGGGGAAGGTGACTGAATAATAGGGGCAACAGAGTTGGCTTGGTGTTGGAAGCAGGGTCTGGTCTGAAGGAAAGAGTCACTTTGGGCATGACCTGCAAAGGTTCATCTCCCTCCCCAACTGCTCTCTGCTCTCTGTTTCCCAGCTGCCATGAAGTGAGCAGCTTTCTCTCTGCCCTCTGCTGTATGCTATCCGGCCCTGCAGACCATGGACAAAAACCGTGAGCCAAAAAAAAAAATCTCTCCCTATTTTGTTGATGTTGGGTGTTAAGTGCTTGCAATGAGGAAAGTGACTAAGACATTGGACACATTCAATTCCTGACTCAGCGTACTTGCTAAAGTGTCCATTCTGCCACACTGGGTAAATTGCTCAATGTTTCTGAGCCTTAGTTTCTGATCTTGTGAAGCAATAATGATTAGTAGTTTTAAATGAGATAAATTATGTGAAACATAACAAGTGTATGTGGCATAGTATGAGATGAATTCTTGTTATTATCATGTGGTAAACTGCTGATTGGCTGTGTGTGTGTGTTGGGGGGGTGGTTTGAACTCAGGGCCTTCTACATACTAGGTAAGCACGCTACCCACTCAGTTATACCTCCAGCCTGGTAGGCAACTTTGAACAAAGAAGCATTAAGGACACATTCCCAGAAATGACACAAATGGTTGATAAAAGAAAAGAGCATTCACTTCAGTCAGTCTTTGGAATTAAATCCTCTGACCCATTGGTGTATTTCGGAGACTGCAAAGACTACCATGGCACATAGAAAAGGGTGTGATGAAGGTGGACTTCAGGGTAGTAAAGATGACTTCAAGGGGCATTAATACGTCTCCCACTGAGTCCACATCTGTATCCTGGTGTTAGCCTATAAGCTCATAAATTAATGTGGGACAGATTGTAATAGTTGTAATAAGTTGGATTATGGCACTTCAGGTTCCTTATACATGCTAGTAAGGAAATCTTGTTGATATTAATAACAACAGGTAATACTTTTATCAAGTATATGCTATATACTAGGGATAGTACTAGTACCTTAAGAGTGCGGTTGTTTCGATAACTGTGATAGGTGAAGGAGGAAGCCAAGTAACAGGAAGACAAAGTTTATCTGATTGGGTCCTATTCACCATCATGGACCCAAGTTAGTTGATCTGATTGGATAGGTGAGTTCCCTCTCCTTATTCCTTCTGAGGCTTCATACTTGTCTAAAGAAAGTGATCTTCCTGGGTGGACAGAAAGTGTTCCTAGGGTAAGAGTATATGAAGACTTGAGCTCCAATACTGGGTCACCCCAAGAAGACTCAAGGTTTCAAAGCTGGTGATGAAGGAGAAGACAGTTTTATGCAGCTTGCTGGATGGAATGAATTTAGTGTAGAAGGGTAAAGGGATGGTACAATATGTATTTGGGGAACTATGAATAGTTTGGAGTGGGATCACTTAAAGTGTCTATTAGAGCTGAGATGGGATAGCAAACTGGGTGGGTAGCCTGGGTTAGTGTGAAAGACCACAATTTAAATTTTGCTGTGTTGGTTATGAGAAGCCAAGTAAGATTTAAAACAGGAGTGTGCTGTGTTTCAGTGAGATAATTTTTTGCAGCTGTGTGAAGGACGTTTTTGGAATCTAGAAGACCATATGGAAGCTGTTAACAATAGCCATGAAAATGATGTTTTACATTCGCTCTGCCTTGTTTTCAAAGTTATATAAGCTTCTTGTAGAAAAAACAGTATGTAGAATAAATGAAGAGAATGAAATAAACTTACCCCAGAAATAATGATTAAACATTTTGATGTGCTTCATTCTAATCACTTGTTTAGAGTCTAGATTATACTGTAAAGCTAATTAATAAACTGATTTTAACATGTATTTCCTCATATCAAATTTTTAAAATTCATGATAAATAAAATTTTGCTATCTGCATTATAGTCTACCATGTCGTTTTTTTATAATTTACTTAGGTATTCTCTGTTTCTTTTTTTTTTTTTTTGTACCAGGGATCAAACTTGCGACCTTGTGCTTGCCAGGCAGATGCTGTGCTGCTGAGTTATATTTCTGGTGACTTGGGCATTCACTTAATGTTGACTACAGTTGAGGTGGCTCAGAGCAGCTCCTGACGTGAACCCTTCTCTGGGACTTTTCAAACTAAAATTGGAGAAAGCAACTCACTACCTTTTTGGAGAAAATCAGCATAGTTTTTTTGCAGATGAAATGTTATTCGTAGTTAGAGAATATGAATCAGACACTCATCAATGCAAAGAGAAAATCCTGGCAGATGTTTCCTGATTCCAGCTGTCCTAACTTTACTTATGACATCACTGCTGAGCTCTCCCTTTGATTAAGGTATTCCTATATCCCTGTAATAAAAATGAGAAAATGTCTCATCTTTGTCTAAGTTAATTCAAGTTGAAGTTTGGAATTTACAGCTACATAGTGTTAGACAGTAGAGCGAGGCCTTGGGAAAAGGAAGAAAAGTCGCTGACTCTTAGGTGACTGATGACTTGATGATACTATTAACCAAGTTAGGGGGGCTCAGGAGAGGATAACCAGTTATACAGGACATGGTGTGTTTGCAGAATCATCCAGCAGACAGCTGGAACATCTGGGATCCACTGGACTTGGCACTATGATATCACACTATGTCATTTGATGGCACTAACTTCATACCTGCAGGAAAAACAAACTTCTAGTGATCTGCACATCATGCACAAGCCAGTAAGAACTCTTCCCAAGTTTTCTAAGGTTACACACTTTCCATTCAATTTTTTCTCAGAAAAGGCAACTGTTACTAGAGTTTGCTAATATTTTCCAGAAATTCAAGTGAATAACTTGTAGGCTATCTCCTCTGAGATTGCCCAACATTAGTTCTTAGGGATTCTTCTTGGGAATTCATTAGTGCCACACTGTGAGAGAGGGAACAAGGTTTCCTTTGTCATTGACACAGCTAAGGAGGAGTCAGTTGATTGTAGTAAAGCCACAATATAACCCCGTGGCAACTTCAGGAAGCCTCTCTCTCCTCTCTCTCTTTTCTCTCTCTGTCACTCCCCTCCACCAGCCTTATTAGATCACATTAGTAAAGAAAATATATTTCATACTGAAGTATTATGCTGTCTTATTTTGCACTTGTTTTCTCATGCTCCTAATAAAGATTTTCTCTCTTGCCTATTATTGGACTGCAGGAGTTGATCATTATAAAGCACACAGTGAAGATGTTTGGATGGATGTTAAATGACTCAAGAATCATGGGGACTATGCACAATTTAGGTAAAACTGAGTTCGGCAAATGAAATCATGGTTTAGAGCTAGTGTAATCTCATTCCCTCAGCCCAGCCCACTGGCCAGGCCCACCAGCACTTCAAGGGACAACAACCTTCCCATTTATATGCTCCAGAGACTGCATCTTAGTCCCACTAAAATACAGGAAAATTTTATTTTACCCTAAGTATCTATATTTGGATGTACTTTAATTTTGACTTTAAAAGGAAAAAAATTTACTTGTAGTAAAATCTCTTTCTTCCTTAGGCCAGGCACATAGCTCAGTGGCATTAGTGCCTCCTTGACAAGCACAAGGTCCAGAGTTCAATTCTCAACACCGAAAAATAAATGAAAAAGAAATCTCTTTCTTCCCTTAGGGAAAAGAGAGTGGGGGAAATGTGAGAAGGAAGTGCAGTTTCTGGGGGAACTGGAAGCCCGGGATCCGCCCAGGGACTTCCTCCTGCTCCTTCCTTTCTTCCTCTCTCCCCACATCGCCAGGGTCTTGCCCAGCGCCTATCAGCCTGAGGAGGGCAGATGCCAGCACGGCCTGGAGAGGGTGGATGGGGGCACTGTGTTCTTGGCACCTCAGGAACACATCAAGCCTTTTACTGGACAAATGCAGTTACTTACAGCTCAATTATGAATTAAATGTATTTGTCCTAGGAAACTGATCACCATTTAATCACTAATAAATCAACCAACTAATAAACACATTTTCAGAACAAAGTCTCTTTATAAGTTGTTATACTAACTTGTAAATTGATAGTTACATTTATTTCCAAGTTATAGCAGTATGTATTTGGTTTTTAGGGCATATACATATACACATTCACACAAAATCAAGAACAGTTGAAACAAATTTCAAAACAAAGTTTATTAAACTCATCTAAGTGAAATAAGCTCCCTTAAGGAGTTCATTATGAAGTCATAGGTAAACCAATATTTCTATCTATTTTTCTATTGAATATATATAACATATATTCAATATATTCAATAAGTTTGCCAGAACAACTTCTTTTTATACAGATAAAACAAAGCAACACTGAAGTCAAAGCATTACTACAAGAGGAAGGAATAACTACCATTTTCACTAGTAGTGCACCTCAGGTTTGACAACGAAAACATTAGGCATTTCTTGAAGATTATTCAAAAGATAATGCTCAAAATGGGTTTTGTAAATCATTTATTATGATTGAAAGGGAAGAAAATAATAGGAGACAAATATTACAGTTAGACAAGAAACCTTATTCTTTTGTAACCAATCATAATAACATTCTTTGAATTTTTAAAATGGCTATATGAGTAATTTCCCAGAAAATAAAATTTTCACATCATCAGTTACAGAAAATTGATTTTCTTCCATCAAAACATTTTATCTCTGCTCTATCAAAAATAAATGCCAACTCTAAGATACTACAGTTTAAATTAAATCTTCACTACTCATTCTTAAATTAGAAGATTTGGGTTGGTGGCAGCTTACCAGATGGCTACCTACTGCCTGAGAAAGAAGTTCTCACACATAAGTAAACGCTCTGCCAAGCCTCTGGCTCACCAGATAATGACTAGTAAATGGTTTTCTGGAAGCCCAGAAATACTACTGTATCCCGGCCAAAATAATACTGAGAATCATCCCAAATTGGTAATCAGTTTATTCTAAAAACTGAATTTATTTACTCAAAAGACACAGTGAGAAAGAGTCAATGGAAACCTCTTTTGACGGGTCTTTTATTTTATTTTTGTGATTATAAGGCATGGTATGACTGGAGCACCACATTTGCTTGGCTCTGCTCTTCTAAGGATGGAGCATTTTTGAAAGACTGTGAGAACAGTACATTGCCACAGGGAGAAAGCAGCAGAGAGGAGAACGAGGGCTCTGCCAATAAATTAACTCAGCAGCTAACATTTTCCCCAAATGCTTAAAAAGTATGACACAAGAACTGATAAATATGTCCAAAAAATAAATACAAATGTTCTACACATAAATAAAGTTAACTATATTCATGATTACTAGTTCAGTTAAAAATTTCTGTAATAGAATTTTCATGTTTTCTCACAGTTTCATTTTTATGATGAATACTAATGATACTGTTTTGACATATATTAGCGTGTACTGGCCATTTATTTATGACCTGGTATAGTAATACATTTTAATATGCTTCCAATTAAAATTTTACCCACTTTGATGAAAGAATTATTTTCTTTTAAAACAAAAATTTTTGGAATTTACTTTTAAGCGATAATTAGAAAGAACTGTCTGGAGAGGCAACACTGCAAGGACCATCTTTATTTCAAAGGCACTTTTATTTAACAAAGCAAGGTCAAATCGACCTAGCACCAAATGCAATGAAAACTGGGCAACATTCCAGTGAACTTGTTATAGGAGAAATGTCAGGAGTCATGGTCTCATTTTAAACTTTACACACCAGTGATCTGCAAAAGTGCAGGAATCCCTTCTAATACCACAAAGCAGGTTGTGGTTACTGAATTCCTGTTTTCTCACACAATGATTCACAGAGCCAGAAGATTTATTGCACTTGCTCTAAAAATTTTCCCCAACATACACTCCACAGCTGTTTCTTACACTGTGTATCCCATTCTTTTCTGAACAACTCTCATTAATTAAAAGCGCATTTAATTACAGTACTTATATTTTTGGCAGTGAGTTTTTCCAAATAATCAACTGGTTAACAAATGAGAGCTTGGAATCTCCTTTTCTTAAGATTGCCAGAATATTTAAAAGGAAAAGAAAAAAAGCCATTTTGCACTGATGCCTTTGATGGCCAGAGAGAAGCGAGATAGGAAAAATGACAAATTTTAACCTATGTAAGAGAAAATGAGCATGTTGGCAAATTTTGTGTTTGTTTTACTGTTGGTTGGCTACTTAAGAATCAGAAAGGAGGTAGTAACCCTGGGAATTGCTGACATCTAGAACACTGGCATGTGGTGCCCCGTGACAGTGTCAATCATGGTGCTGATGTAGCCGCTACCCAGGGACAAGGAGCGATGTCCCAGCTCCTGAGCTTTCAGAGGAGGGTGGGAGCTTTGGTGGGTCTGCTGCTGGATATCAGGGGTTGGCTTCCCATCACCCTGGCTTGGGGTTCCTGGGTCTTGACGGAAAGCAGTGCTGGAGCAGAGAGGTGGTGAAACGTTGCCTTTTGTTGATGGAAGTTGTTGATGTAACTGGCAATCAAAAGAGTGATTTCAAGAATCTAAAACAAGAAAAATAAAATTGTTATGCTCCTGAGAAGGCTTCACAATTCCAAGAGAGCAAAGGGCGGGCAATGGGTGATCCCCATGCGTAAGTGCCCAACCTACCAGATTCCCTTTCTTTCTAGCTCAGAGAGTGAAGCTCTTATATGCCTGAACCATCAAGGTACCGCCATATTATTTCCATTGCTTACATCACCAGCAAGAGCAGATCTCAAAAATAATCAAATTTTGTGGCAAAATTTGGAAATGTGATGGTCAGTATACAGCTCGATTAATTATATTAAAGTCATGTTTGTGAATATATATATATATATATATATATATATATATATATATGAATTAAGAAATTCAGTGTGTTACATCAATTATTTAAAGAGAAATACTGAGTATTCTATGACATTTTGGTCATGGCTAATCATCTTTATTTATGTATAGAATTGATTAGGAAAAAGATCTGCCATATTTTAAACCCTCCAGATTTAAAGAAATTGTCTCTTTATTTAACATTTTTGTGATAACTTTTAGGAAAATCAATTTCTTATTCTTTTTACTGAAATTGGCATCACATGTTAGAATGCAGCCCTTTTAAATTGTTGTTTTTACTTAGAGACATTAAAACTTTATAATTTGTTTAAAATAGTAAAGAAACAAATATGTTTTAACTACAAAACTGCTCTTCCTCTAATGAGTTCATAAAGCAAGTAACTACAAGTAGATAAGATAATGTAGATAAAGTACCTGATTAACAATAATTCCATGGCCATTTCTTTTGAACATTTTATATACCAGGCACAGGGCTAAGTTAAAATAAATAGCATTTTTTAGATAAAAGAAACCAAGATAAAGTTGGCCAGGATTTGGATTCATGGTTGTTAAGTTATAAGTAACATCTCTTTTCCCATCTGGAAAAGCCTTTGCTTAATAAATGTTTTGGTATGAAAAAAATTAGTACAAAAATTTAGCAGACAGGGTTCGACTCACCTTCGGTTTTGCCATGGCAAAAAGTAATTTCTCTGTTGGTTTGTCTTTTGAATGCAAATTGTTAATGACTACCATAAAATCATCTTGATAACCTCCAAAGGTCATTAGATTTTTGTATGCATAGCTGATTAATAACCTCTTCAAAGAAAATAAAAAGTAATTATGTTATATGCTCTTTACATTTAAAGAAAAATGAGAAATGATTAATAACATACATCTCCATTAAAATGCAGACATTAATTAGTTATGGCATAATGCAAGAAACATATTTTCTAAAATCACATCTATTATGACCTAAAATAAACAATGTTGGAGCTAGTTTTATATTTTCTTACAATTAGATTTTGATCCTGAAAAAACTCACTGCCAAAAAAAAAAAATAGAAACTATAAGAACATTAAAAACACCAGTATTCTAGCAGCCAGTGGAAAATAGCTATTAATGTATTTGTATATGTTCTTTCACACAGCTCTCTTTATAGGTCAGATTAAGCTATGTGAAACTGATACTTCTGTGGCCAAATACTGTATGTCAAAACTGGCAAAGCTACATGGTTCACCCTGATAGGTAGATTTTGAGATACAGAAACAGTATCATGAATACTGCTGTTTAGCACTGTACTTTTTAAAGTTAACAGCAAGTTGTAAACATTTTTTCATAATAACTTAGGCAATTGTATAGCATTTTAAATTATTTTATAGACAATCTTTTCTAAATCTCCTATTCCAGCATATTTAAACCATTTTTGTTACTTTGTAGTACACATACTTGAATGCTTCTTTGATTATAAAACCAAACGAGAATTGTTTAAGGAGAAAAGACAACTGGGGGATTTTCCCCATCTATCCTCTAAGGGGGTTCTACCATTCACATTCTCAGCCCTATAGTCTTCCTAACACTGGATATCATCATTCTCTGAAATGTCTGCAACCTAATGATAAAAAGTAGAATCTGTTTTAAATTGCATTTATTTAATTACTAGTGAAATTTAACATTTTAAAATATATATATTGAATATTTGTATTTCTTCTTTTGTGAATTGTCTTGGCCTATTTAGTTCTTATTTTTTGGCCTATTTATCTATTGGTGTATTCATAATTTTTTTTTTGGTGGTAGAGATTGAATCCAGGACCTTGCACATGCTAAACACATGCACTACAATTGTGCTATACCCTCAGTCCCAGCTCTGTAGTTTTCTTATTGTTCTTATTTTATAAGAGATCTATACATTAAGGATATGCAACAAATATTTTTCCCAGTAGGTTTCTAAAACCATTTAAAACATGTAATTTAAAGTTGTGCAGTCTAAAAGTAATGGAGTCTACACATGTAATGATCGGGTTGAGAACCGAGCAAACTGCTTCAGCAGTAGATGCTGTCAGAGCTACAGCCCCCCACTATCTGCCTCCTCACTGTCTGCCCCGGCCTTCTGTTCACCACAGTAATCTGGGGCGCTAGTTTACTTAACTAATAGAACTCAATACTGAGGCATAGTTTTTGTTGACTTCAAGTCACTGATTTTATAATCTGCCTTCAGTTATCCAGCCAACAACTAAAAAGTATTTGGAAAACACAAACTCTGACAAATTTTTTAGGTACTTATAAGGAGAAATGGTAACTATAACATTAAAGGATAGTTTTGTTACCAAACCATTTTCAGTGTTCTCTATCATCAAAAGTAAGGACAGCCCATTACAGCTCTGAAGTCAGAAATTCCTAGCCACTAGACTAAAAAAAAGGAATAAAATATTTTCTAAATAATCAGATATGTGAACCAGGTGTGGTGATGCATGCTGCTAATCCCAGAACTTGGAAGACTGAGGCAGGAGGATCACTGTGAGTTCAAGGCCACCCGGGGCTATATGGTGAGTTTAAACTGGCCTGAATTACAGAGCAAGACTGTCTCAAAAAGCAAAATAAAACAAAACAAAACAAAACAAAAAAAACCTCACACATGAAATAGGATAGACAACATTAATTAATTCAGATAAATAAATGAACACATAAAAAGAGTAGTTTGACTTAATTTGTACTTATGTGAAAAGCTCTAAGGTTCTAAGTTTTGTATATGTCCAAGTAAACTAGAAAGTAATGTTATGAAAAATTATAGAAATTATGCTATAGAAATAAAACAGTGAGATTAAAACTGTGACCATTAAAGTTTCTATTTAATGATATCTTAACTATTTTTATTTTACATAGGAAACAATTATCCTAACACTTTAATAACATTCATGTTATCAATACAATCATGATGGTAACTTAACCATAAGATCTTAGTATTTTTTCCATACACAATAAATAATCTGACTTATCTTACTTTAAAAGATTTAATTGTAATCGTAGTTGTAAAATGGCGCTCAGTTAGATATGTTTTCTGAGTATCAGAAAAATAAGATTAAGGTATCATTGCCTTCTGTTTATGGTATACGAAGAAGAAGCAATAGTGGATTCAATGTAAAATTTTAGGGCTTAGTCTTACCATGGAGTTGAATTCCAAGATGCTTAAACCATTTTCATTGATAGCAAGCCACATGAAGGCATTTCCAAGTGATGATGGTGTTATGGGCTATGAAGAGATGAAAATATACTGTATTATAAATGCTAAAACAAATTACAGAAATTTGTTTTCAATCTAAATGCAGGGAATATCGTTATAAAACAACAACACAATCACATTATTAAAAAAAAAATCTCTTGGGAAGGAGGTTGTTTGATACCCTGAACAGAGTAGAGAATGTGATTTTAGGAGACCTGGAGACCTGATTTTAAGACCCAAATCCATCATTTAGTAATCTGTGCACTTAGACAAGACATTTAATTCCTTTAAGGCTGAACTTCCCCATCTTTAACATGCAAACAATTTTTACCATTTACTTTTGGTTAAGAGGGTACTAGCTGAAAAAGTTTTTAGGGTTTCCACGATGGCCAAAGTCCTAAATGAAACAAAATATACTGAAAACCCATCAGAATCATGACAGACTTCTTGACACAAACCATCAAATCAAGAAGAGCTTGAAGTGAAGTATTCCAAGTCCTGAAAGAAAATAACTTCCAACCCAAATTGATGTACCCTGCAAAACTGTCTTTCAAAATTGACGTTGAAACAAGATACTTCCATAACAAAGAACAACTGAAGGAATTTATGACCACCAAACCAACCCTACAAAAAATACTGAAGGACATTTGAGAGAGAGAGAAAAAATATCATGGTTTCAGGAACAGGGGTAGAGGGGGCTCACTGAATGGGGCAGACAGTGGAATGAAGGGGAAAAGTAGACAAACAACGACAGAAAAATAACATGGCAGAGATGAGGCAGAGAAGGTTGGCCATAATATAGATGGCCTCAATTCACCAATAAAAAGAAACACAGGCAGAGTGGATCAGGAGATAGGGTCCATCAATATGCTTTATACAAGAAATACATTTAACCTGAAAGGGTGTTTATAGACTGAAAGTCAAAGATGAGAAAACAATGCTCTATGTGACCAGAAAAAAGTGAGGGTAGCTTGCCCATCAGCTGCAGACTGGTTAGAAAGTCATGACACTTTTATACTACTTAGCTATAAAGAAAGATAACCTTAAGGATCTTGTAGGTAAATGGATAAAACTTGAGATCGTGCTCAGGGTAAAAAGGTTGAGTCACTTCCACGAATAGTGGGTTGCCTCCCTAATTTAAAAACTAAAAGAGTTAGTGGGATCCAAAATGTACAATACATCCTGTGAAACTGAAAGGGGAGGAATTGTCTAAAAAGGGAAGGCAGTGGCCATTGTTAATCTTGTTTCATGATTTGAAACCCATATTGTTTTCATTGTCCTGTTTACTTTGGTTTTATTCTGTTTCAATTTGTCTGCTTGTACCAGATTTGAAGGCATGAACAGCTATTCCAAAGATAGCAGGATATACTATGATAACCATTTTTGATTTCCTATTAGCTTGCCTTGAAGCCCTATATTGCTTTCACTGTTTTGTTTTGACTGATTTTATTCTATAAAATGATTTTATTCTATATATTTTATTCTGTTTTATTTGATAGTATCAAGTCTGATGGTATAGGCAGCTACTTTGAAGGCAGTAAAATACACTATGATACCCACTGTGGTTTGACTATTACCTTCTTTGGAAGATCTATAATGTCTCTATTGTTTTGTTTTTATTAGTTTTGTTTTGTACTTTTTTGTTTAATTTTATTATGCCTGATGATATGGGCAATTCTTTTGAAGACAACAAGAGGCATTATGGTAGCCATTATTGATCTCCTTGTTATTTTGTTTTTAAGTCATGTACAATGTTTACCCTTTTGTTTTGATTGACTCTATTTTGTTTTGTCTCATTTGGTTTTATTCGCTTTAAAAAAAGAGAGAAATACACAGAAAAAATACAGTGCAGGACAGGATGTATCTTAAGAGTCTGTCAGGGTCTAAAGTGGTGTGGTTCAACAGAAAAAAGAGGAATTTTAAAAGCACATTTTGGGGCTGGAGGTGTGGCTCCATGGTAAGGTGTGTGCTTAGCATGTGTGAACCCCTGGGCTCAATCCCCAGGACCCAGAAAGAAAAAAGGCAGTTTTTCCCTTGGGGGAAGGGCTGGCCACCTCCCCCAGGCAGGGTTCATGGCTTTCCCCTATTTCTACAGCATGCTTATGTCACTCCAGGGGATATTTACCATGGAGTGCTTGGTTTACAGGTGTATCACAACACTGGACTATGATAAAAGATACCATCCTGGAAATTTGGTGCAATTCATCAGAAACCAGAGGGTTTATTTTTCTCTAGAGGTTAGCTGAGTGCTTGCCTAACAGGACGCAGTAAATACTAAATCAGTGAACCAAAGAGTGAGAGTGTAAACGAGTCCCTGGATAACCGAGTTCTTGGATAAACGAATGAAAAGAAGAAGCAGTGTCCAGCAGTTGTTCATCATCTGATTAGTGTAATGAGTCTGGGAAATGGTTTAGGGTGGAGAAGAGTAGAGGAGAAGGAGAGGGAGAAACCTTGCCTTTTTCTAACATTCTTTCATTTTTTTTCTTTAAATTTTGGGGCATTTCTTCATTTTTTATAAAGCTCAGTATAATAATACTGGGGTAAATATGGTGGACCACGTACCCAAAAGTTTTTACAAAAAACATTCCTTCTTACTTTTGCAAAAAACAACTTGGCACCAAAGAATGGCCACTTCCTGGCTACTGTCAAATAAATGCGCACACAGTCAGCACCACTGCGTCCCCGGAGGGCCATCCATCTGGTTGACAGTCGCTGGTAAAGTTGCCTAAAAAAAAAGACAAGAAAAAAGAAAAAAGAACAGAACAAAAATACAAAAGCCAAAGCATAAAAAGTGGTGTATCGTCCTCCCAAAATAAAAGCTCTCCATGGGCCAGTTCTAGGCCTACCTGTGCTATATCAGTTCCCCTCTATCTCATCTTTCTAGAGCATTTCTTTCACCAAATTCTCATACTGTCATTGTTCTCAGCATGACTAAGGTACCCTCAGCAGGTACATTTTAAACATCTGAATAGCTAACATCAAACCCTACCGTAATTTGGTTTACAAGGTCATTATTCCTGAGAATACTACAATTTTTTATTTTTTAAAATTTTTGTGGTATCAGGGATCAAATTCAGGGCCTTGCGCTTACCAGGCAGGCGCTTTGCAGCTGAGCTTAAAGAAAAGTTCGAGAAGCCCAGTTGGCAGAATTTTAGGTATTGCCACTACCATCTTAGAGAAAGGCTGGATAGAAAGACAACTTGTCAAACTAAATCACAAAGGCACCAGTTACACTACACAGACAAAAGACTGATCTTAAAAGTTTCTGTTTTGGAAAATTTGTAGTAAACTGGATTTATCTTTATCTTTTAAATTGAATCAGCATTTCTTTATATCCTCTAAATACTGAAACTGCAAACTGATTAACTCAAACCTTACATTAAAAAGTTTTGAATACAAAGATAGCTTATTTTTTATTTTAATTTGTTTATGACAGAATATTCTATGAGATAATCATTTTTGATAACTGCTTCATAAGATTAATTATCTTATCAGTCAACTTTTTCTTCTTTATTATCAGGATTTATTTGTACAAGTATAAATAAGATCAAATGAAAAGTAGATCTAAATCAAGGGGAAGGCTCTTTTAATTAAAAACATTTTTTAGTTAGTGCAGACTGTATACATGCTTCAAAATACAATGTCATACATGATAGACTCTAAAGCTTCTGGACACATCTGAAATAGATGTCATCTCTTTGGCTACTGTCAATATTTTTGTAATTTTTTAGCCTTTAAAATTAGAACAGAAAAATATTACAACAACAACAAAAGAAAACAAATGTCACTGTACAAAAGAGTTTTAAAAAAAATACTTCCTTACCTTAACTGTTCTTCAGTACAGCTATCTCTGTACCTTTTAGGATAAAATTTGTCTATGACTTGTTTTAGTGTTTGATTTCCTTTGCACTGGTTGGTAACATGCCCTTCTGGAGTTGAGAAAGGTCTTTCAAAATCTCCAATTTCCACCTGGTTGGAAATCCAATAAAAGAGAAAAAGTAGGCTATTGAAAGAGATTTGAAAATGAAAATCAGTTTTAGCTTTTCTTTAAAAGTACCTAACACAGGGCTGGGGATTTAGCTCAGTGGCATAAGTGCCTGCCTGACAAGTGCAAGGTCATGAGATCAATCCCTGGTACACACACACACACACACACACACACACACACACACACACAAATTACATAATATATAAACCCATTTTTCATGATTTTGTGATTTTGAAATTTATAGTCACATGTAAGAGCTTAACAGTCTAATCTAAATTTTATTTAGATTTAAATTTCATTTAGTAAATCTAAATTTCATTTCATTTGGGGAAAAGCTATTAATTTAAACATTTCAGTATGATTTCTACATTAACTTCCCTAGGTTACTCTTAATGTCTAGTGATAGTAGCTGAAGTTGCTATTATTTTCTATAGTGCAGGATAATTTTTCATTTCAAGGTACTATTTTAATTGCTAATAATAAGGTGAAATGGAGGTTAAAAATAAAAGGCAAAGAGGGTGATAAAGCTGTAAGAAATTTTGAAATAGTTGGAATTTTTAAGTGTCTAGTGTAACCAGAGCAAGAATTACATTATCACTGTTTCCTCATTAGATTTCTCTATAAATTTTGCTGTTTCAGCCACTCATTCTATTAGTCTATTATTCTAGGAATGGAGCCCTTCATTTCCTTCTCTAACTTGATCAAAGAATGTTCAGTCCTTGTCTCTGTTAATAGACCACAGAGAGGCTATTCTTCACCACCCATCCAACTACCCACCCATCCATCTCTCCACCAACTCAAGTACCTATTCCTGTATCCAAACTTAGTTTCCATTATAATTCAGGTGCTGTGCTAAGTGATATGAGAGAAGAAAAGCTGAGCTTAGTCCCTACTCTGAAGAGTTTGCTAGCTAGTAGGGGAGACTGAGGCACCAACACTGTTGGTGAGGTGTGTTAAATGAGGGTACCAAAGAGGGTTCCAGGAGGAACAGCCATATCCTTGCCTAGAGCACATCCAACAAGCAGGTGGCAGGTTCCACCCAGCCTGGAATGGTCCTACAGAGAGCCCCAGCTCTCCACATCCCAGGGGCCACCTGCCCCTAGTTGTATGGGGCCTGTGGTTTGTCTTTGCAGTTCTGAAGCTCATCAGTTACTGTGTAAATCCTCAGCTGAGTTCTGCCCCGATGGCCTTTTTCTCATAACCTCCGTTCTCTGACCCCATTTCTCATTTCTTGGCTATTTGGCACAGTTATGCTGTCTAGCTACCAATCCTTATTTTCCCTGGTTTCTATCAATCCTTATCTCTTTGCTCATCAAGTATCCTTCTCTAACGTCCTCACACCAAGTAAAAACTATCCACCAGGTCTTCACACTGAAATCCTTCCCTCGGGGAAGCTGCACACTGTCCCTACCTTTCACCAGGAAGCACTCACCACAGCTGTCTGCGGAGCCCAGACCAGGTCTTAACCTCCACAAGGCTGGACAAACAATAGCTAACAAAGCTAGCAGACCGGTCAAGGCAGCAATGCCTCTTCGGCAGCGGCTGTGGCGCGTTCAAGCTCAGCGTCTTGCCTTTCTGGTGCCCGGGGTACTGCTGGGCACAGAATCAACACAGCAGATGCTTGGAGAACTGAAAAGCAGCTCACTCCCAGCATGTCCCACATGAACGTGACACCTTGCCAGACACTACAGCAGTTACGGATCACCAGTCTGAGAATTTCCTAAGACAGAGAAGATTAACGAGGATCTATAGGCATTTAAATCTACAATAGAAATAACTCATCTAAAAATAACCCTCATTGATAGAGCTCAAATTTCTTTGGTATATTTCATTTATCTTCATAAAAACTGCTCTGAGGGAAGAAGATCAGAAGTATTTAATTTTCCTTATATACAGAAATTATACTTTTTAAAAAATTTTTGAGACAAAGTCTCACTAGGTTGTTCAGGCTGACCTGGAATTTGCAATTCTCCTGCCTCAGCCTTCTGAGTAGCTGAGTTTTTTTTTAATTAGTTATGTGGCCAAAATTTTATTGATGTGTGTCTTAACTGGTCTCTCTTCCTCAAATTCATCTAAAGTGTAATAAGTACATGTCCCCAGAATAGTTTATAATTTTTCATGGAGAAGTTTCTTGACAAAATTAAAAAAGATAAAATTAAATCCTAGTTTAAAAAAAAAAGATGCCAGGTGTGGTGGTGCATGCCTGTGATCCTGTCGTTCAGGTGGCGGAGGCAAGAGAATCACAGTGAGTTCGAGCCCAATCTGGGCGACACAGGAGTTCAAGGCTAGCTTGGACTACATAGGGACACTTTGTCTTTAAAAAATGCATGCTTTTAATAGAGAATCTGTGCCCAGAATAACAACTGCCAGGGAACTGTCCCTAATTCTATGACCAAGAAAATGGGCGCCCTGTTTCTCTTTTCTTCAGCATTTTATCAATGAGGTCAAGACACCAATACCCATGTGTAAAATTTTACAGAAGGACATTTGACCACATAGGCTGGATTCAGGAAAGTTTCTTGGAATAAGTGACTCTTACAAAATTAAATGAAAGGATACCACGAAGTTGACAGATGAAGGGTCATGGATAGAACATTCCAGGCAGTGGGGATACACCAAGAGAACATAAGAAGAAAAACAGTTTATACATAGAGCAGAAAGTTCACAGCACAGTTCAGATCAGGAAAGCCTGTGTTTGTAACTGCGGGACTGACAGCTAGATTCACTTTTTTACTGTATCTCCATTTCAGTTTCTAGTGCTGTGAAAACAAATCTCCAAGTCTTAAGGAAACTGCAGGCTTCATTCTCTGTCTCCCTTTTGGGTTACTGCTTTTGCCATTCAACCACTATTCTGGCAGAAGCACAAGCAGTCACATGAAGAGAGCACCTGCGGATGGTCCAGCTGACAGTCCCAATAGAAGTGCCATCAGCAGAGCTGGGGATATGGCTCAGTGGCACGGTGCCTGCCTGGCAAGCGAAAGCTCCTGAGTTTGATTCCTGGTACCCACAAACAAACAAACAAACGAAGTCCCATAAACAGCCAGCATTAGCCACGAGACTGATGCTCTGTACCAGCAATTGCCAGGTGAAGCAAGGACAAGCTGCTTTCTCACACTCCTCCCTTATTATCTGAAGAGACTGAGTCTTGGAGTCATTTGTTATGCAGCCATGGCTAACTGAAAAAATCCCTCTAGCCTCAGTGTGAAAGATAAATTTGTGAAGAACACAGATGACGCATGGCAAGACAGCAGGCAGAATGTGATGGGGTCACATATGGTAATTATCACATTCAGCAGTGAACAGGGGAAGAATATTTAAGGTGTGTAGCCAGTGGGAAAGGTGCTGGGGAGTAGTGAGTTAGTGGGGATCCCTTGATTCGAACCCTATGTAGGGAGTGACTAGACACAGCATCACAAGGAGGATACAGACCAGGAAGAAAGAGGAGGGAAGATGATTAGTGTAGTTTTCACTGTACTGAATATAAGGAGCTCATTAAGGAAGTATGGAAAAATGAGATTTAGGAATCACTGGCATAGGTGGTGGATAAAATAAAAGAAATGGATGAGATGTCCTGGGATAGTGTTGACAGTAAACATTCAGAGACAGAAGACCCTGGGGACCTAAGCATTTGTCTCAATGGCATAAAAATCACAGTGTTTCTTTAACATTTTCCCCTTATTTGTCCTACGCAAAGGCTCAGGCATGCTAGAGACTGTAAGCTGCCACATGTCACCATCCTCCTTTTTTTCTTGGGCAGTAAAGACCTTAAAAGAAGCTGACCACACTGTTACCCCACTTACCCTTGGCCTCCTTTTATAGGTCCCTAAATCCTACCCTGACCAGAGAGGCCTCAATGGAAATGTCTTATGTAACTTCAAAGAAATAACTCCCAAAGGCAGGAAGGCATGGCCCTCTTCAGCCCTTCCTCTGTCTCGAGGCCTGGAACACTGCATGACAGCTGGAGCTCTGGCAGACCTCCAGAAACAGGAGGTCAACACCCCAGAACGGCAGAATGCACAGCAAAAAGATAAAGTCTGTGGTCCCAATGAGCTTGTAGAGGAGCCAGGAAGACCATCCCCTACCTCCGTGAGAGATAAGCATACTTTTGTCTGATTAAGCCACTGTCAATTCATGTATGTGTGCTCACTGAAGCCTGAACCTAATCCTACCAGATACAACAGTTAAATTAAAGAAAGTGCTTTTGCCGTTTCAAGGACTAACATCCTTGTTAGGTTACTGAACGGTTTCACCATGGCATTCTCAGGCCCCTAGCTCAGGTTCCTTTATTAAACACAAAGCCTGAAAACATAATTTCAAGAGTTAAGAAACAAGGTCCCTACTGTCTCATTCTATGTTGCTGCCAATGTCAGCGGTTCACAATCCAATTGTAATTTTATAATGCCTGCAAATTTTAAGGTGATAATCATAGCAAAAAAAACTAGTGTAAAGAATTACTGAAGGTCTACTGTTCTATTGCATTAAATTCAGTGAAGAAATTACTATCTTATCATTTCCGTACGTTACTCTGCACAACACAGGGGTTACCTGAGCCAAGAGAGCTGCCATTTCTACTGCCAGGTCCTTGTTCAGAGGAAAAAGGCCATTTATTATTTGCTCATTTGTCTGATACATTAACAGCAATTTTTCTCTATCAGTCTCTCCATGAGCTTGCATTGAGAAATACAATCTGTAAAAGAAAAAAAAGGAAATTTCTCATTAAGTGATACTTTTCCCCTGCTTGCTGGCAATTGAACCCACAGCCTCACACCAGCCAGGCAAGTACTTTACTACTGACCTTCACCACCAGCCTCCAATTACATTCTCAAAGATGGAGAAAGTAAAGATAAGTCCAGAAGGCTGAGATGGGGTTGTTTTAACATAATTCTCTAAGCAATATAAACCCAGGGCATTACTGCCAGTGCTCTATGTTTCTTTTCCATATAACATGCTCAGCAAAATGGAAAAACAATAATAAACTGCTCTGACGTGGAGGAACCTTTTTATGCTATTTTTTATGCCCTGAAGTACCAAATCCTTAGGTGTTACTAGGAAGGGCCACACATTAACGCTAACTTTTCCTCCTCTAATAAGAATTATTTGCCAAAAAGCCTGAAGAATCCCATTTCTCTCTCTCTCTCTCTCTTTTTTGGTACCAGGAACTGGACTCGACCTTGCATTTGCCAGGCAGGTGCTGCATCGCTGAGCTATATTCCTGGCCCCCAGAATCCCATTTCCATAGCTCTGGCTAAGTGACTATGTGACTCTCTAAAGTTTTAGTTACCTTAACTCCAAGATGGAAATAATTAGCACCTACCTGACTCAGGTGTTACTAAGATTCTATGAGCTACTGCACATGAAGAGCTCAACATAGGCCTGGAGTGGGGTAAATGTTCAATAAATATAGGTGATTTCTTATTAAAAGTATTATCTTTTTTTTGTACCAGGAATTAAATTCACAACTTCATGCTTGCCAGGCGGGCACTGTGCCACTGAGCTGTATCCCTCATCCTTTCCTTCCTCTTTATTTAAACAGGCTCTTGCTGTACTGCCTGTACTGGGCTTGAACTTGCAGTCCTCTTGCCTTGGCCTCCTGCATAGCTAAGCTTACTGGCATGCACCACTGAGCCCATCTCAGCAGCAGCATTCTTCTCAAGAGAGTCTTAGAATCACAACAGAGTTTCCTTCCTTTCTTTTAGTGTGAACACAGCCAAAAGAAATGGGACTGTGCTCGCTTCGGCAGCACATATACTAAAATTGGAACGATACAGAGAAGATTAGCATAGCCCCTGCGCAAGGATGACATGCAAATTCGTGAAGCGTCCCATATTTTTTGAAACTTGAACAACTATTTCTAAAAGAACAATATGTGATTTATCAACCAGTGATCTCTTACTGTTTATCCTTTTTTTTTGAAATTCTGTAATCCTTCTACTTTTTTTTCTGTTTGTTTTTTTTTCTCTTAAAAAAAAAAAAAGAAATGGGATAAACTAGATGCCTGTCAGGATCCTTCTGACTTAAGAGACAAAGGACACAGGACCCTTATAGTTGGACAAAGGTGGCAGAGACGAGAATGTTGAACTATGTTCCAGAAAATGACAACTACCAAGCACTAGTGAGCATAATCTTTGACTTTCAAGAAGAGAGAAGGAAGAGTTGGTCCCTGCAGGGAAGAACGCTTACCAGTTTTGTTTTGTTAAAAACATGTTTTGACTTTTGCAATTTCAAACACACAGCAAGAAATCAAGTAAAATGCTTTACTATGAATAAAGCTTAAACACTAGTTTAATGGTTGTATATGAGGTGGAGTTCAAAATCCATTAATTAGATCTGTAAGCCCCAAATCTACATTATTAAAATTTTGTAACTTGCATTATAAGTTAAATGTTGAAAAGGTACATGATTCAGCTTCATGGCTAAAATGCAGCTTCCTTGAAAACATGGGATATCCTTGAACACACACAATTCCCTCTCTCTGACCTTGGCAAAAACATCACTTCCTAAAAGAAGCCTGGTGATGTCTCCTGTCCCGGTCGGGCCCTGTGTTATATACTCTTGTACCACACTCTTCCTTCAGAGAACTGAAGTGTAATTATGCAGTCATTAGGGTGGGTATATGATTAACAGCCCTCTGCCTCACTAACCTGAAATTCCAAAGGATCAAGAACGGAGCCTATGTCTGTTATTATTTCCATTTTATCCAGATCATTTAGCTAAGTGACTGGCTTATAGTTGAAGCTCAATAAATATAGAGAAAGATAAAAAGAGAATAGGAAAGAATGAGAACTAGAAACACAATTGAATGTATTAATTTCTTCTTCTAGATGATAGTTGTCATTTGGAGAAAAATAAATATGCAAATACTATAAATAGTATTCAAGTATATTCACAGGAAACTAAATTGTGGGTGCATGAACACAGCTACACCCTCATGCTCTGGCATCTGGACACAGCACTACACACCTGTTTTTGTAAGTCAGACGAACAGTTCTTGTACCTTCACATTTCCCAGGTTGCTGTTCTTTGGATGCCTGTTCCCATTTGGAAATAATGTCACAAATCTAGAAGGAAAGTGGAAAAAAGGAGAATCACAGTGCTTTCAAAACCAACATTTCTGGAGGACATGTATGTCTGTAGGCTGACAATTCTCAATATGATCAAACCAAATGCACTCAAGCTTTTTGTTTTCAGCTTCTGCAAAGTTCTGGGTGTGGGACTTAAAAATATAAATTGCTTTTTTTTTTTCCCTCCACTTATCCTTTTAGGCACACATTAACTTTGGACTCCGGCCATGAATTTTTTACTCAAAAAAGAATCTTAATGCAGGACTGCATGAGACTGGAACCAAGAAGATTCCAGGGATTTTTTTTTCATGATTTGGCCACTGATGAATCAATTTTTCCACCTTCTGAGTTTACAAAGATTGGAATAACTGGAAATACATAAAAGAAATCAGAAACATAATACAGGAAAAGGGCCAGCCCCAGTTCTCATTGTTTGCTTTCAAGTAAATCTTTTCTCTCTCTAGACTTTCATTGCTTCATTTGCCAAATAAGCAGACTATTCCTCGTAGGTCTCTTATATAACTATAATCCTATGTTCCAACTGTTCCCATCACTTGATGGAAACTTTATTGGATTTCTTTTACTATAATCTGGAAACTATTTTTAAAATCTCTACTTTATTTCCATACATCCGTTTTCTACCCGTTCTTTCAGTTGCAGCTCTGCGCTTTCCTAGTTTCCAATGCTGAACTCAATCTCTTCCGTGCACAGTTCACAGTGCTCATAAACATTTATCATGCTCGGTCCTAGCTGACATTATGTGATGAGTCTGTTTTTCCCTAAGCAAAATTGAAATTCTTTTTATGCAGAAGACATTTCTGGTCCTTCTTTTGTTCCCCACTGGGTCCAGTCCAGCTCTTGGGACCCTGAAAATAGTTCAGTAATATTTGCTCAGTGGAAAAGAAAAAATGAAAAACCATTTTGTGAGTTTCCACCCTTCATTTTTCGTATGTTCCTATTAGAGTATCAATATCACTATGATTCTCTTCTCTCTTTCACGTGGAGGATGTGTGTATACAGATTGCATATTAGATTTTTATGACTTCACCAAAGTATTGTAGTTTCTCTTTTTGGTGAAGATCAGATTGTTTAGCTTTATTTTATGAACAAAACAACAACAGCAAAAAAATAAAAATGATGATATAGAGTTTCAAAACAAAGTAACAGGAAATGAACACTAGTTAATATCACACATTGGTAACTTCAAAGTAGTTGTTCAGATTACAAGATTTAATCAAACTATAAAACAATGAAAGCACAAACTTATTTTGAACTAACAGAGATTAGTAGTATAGTTATCTATCTTGTATATATATGTATTTATATATACACATATGCATATATATATACACACATAATCTTTTTCATTCTTTCTTCTCTCCATTCCCCTTGCTTAACTTTTTAAAAAACTACTGAACCCAACTTCCTGTAAAATTAAAAAGTAGCTTCTCTGCTGTTTGCTGAGTTCAGCTCCTTAAAAGAGCTTAGTGTCACCTTGATGTTTCCTTGAAGGCAATGCTCTAGGTCCCTGCCAGAAGGGTCATCCGTGAACAGTGCAAATCCAGACAGCACTGGCTTCCTCATCCCTGTGTCCTGGTTCAGAGTGTTCAGAAACTCTTCTACTGTGGTGGACGCATCAAACCCCACGACCTAGACCAAAATAACAAAACACATTTCTTCATAAAATGCATATAAGTTTATAGTGACATGTCATAGGGAAATGTGACAGACTGGATGCATGATTAATAATAACACATATTGTAGTTCTCTAGGTGCTATAACTTTTTGTCCCAAAGCTCCACTGGAGAAGTTTAATGTTGGAAGAATTCAGAGATCTCAGCTTCGGCCAACAAGCATAAAGTCAGAAGAGAAAGATCATTTGCCAGTTATAAATGTCATCCAGAGATATGCTTCCCAGTAGAAGAAAAACCAAGAAAACAATGTGCAATCTTTAAATAAATGAACAGTAAGTGCATTTAAATGAATGAATGCCTTTATGTGCTTAATGTTTGTTTCTTTAATAGGCAGTTAAGTATCTGAATTATGTGATACAAGGCTTATGGCTACAATGTCTAAGTGATAACTTTGGAACATGTTTCCTCCAGTTAGTAAACAAGATCCAGATCAGAGAGTGGGAAGGCTCTTGGGGAGTTTTACCAGATAACTCTTGAGATTTGGAGATTGTAAAAGATTACAATTGTACATACCCAGTGTGACTAATCATTTGCTTGCCTTGAAGGTACATGGATTAGGAAAAACTTGACCAAAGTGTTTTTGGTTTTCTCCATCAGATAGTGAAACTCATCCCTTACTTGGTTCAATGTGGATTTGTTTTTAGTGTGAAGTCTTTTTAGTAAAACTGTTTCAAAACTGAGCTGTTTGTCTGCTTTTGGTTTTTTGAGACAGAATTTTGCCATGTAGTCCAGACTAGCCTTGAACTTGTGACCATCCTGCCTCAGCTTCCCAAGTGCTGGGATTTCAGATGTGCACCATCATACCTGATTAACAACTTATTTTGATAAAAGACTGAATTGCAGCTTTACCACTGCCAGCTGCTGACCTCACTAGGTAGTCTCACTTCTGTAGTCTACTGGGGTTACATGTAGTATTCGTGTCCAAGCATGTTTCTGTTGTGGTAAAAGGCTAACCTACCTGGTACAGCCCATTCATGAAGTGTACGGGTATACTGAAGGGCAACGAGTGATGATAAGGGTTTCGAAGAAGGGTGGAAAGAATCTCCATCCTTGAGGGTCTTGCTTCTCGGTCTCCATTCTGCTGCGTTCTTTCAACACATCGCTGGCAGTAAATGGCATATTTTCCAAATTCTGTCCTGTAATACCAAATTTAAGATAAAAATCTGAGAATAAATTTAATTAAGATAATGTAACATATGTACCCATTCAGAAAGGTTCTCATGCTGTTTATTATTACAATGTATTACGCTCATTTTGACAGTAATTTTTATTTTACATGTGCTCTTTTATTTCACAAGTGCTCTAACTTTTCTCAAATTCAAATTTTTTTTCTTTTGCACCAGACTGACTCAAATGTCTCTACAAAGCAATCTTCATCTTTTCCGTACTGTTTCATTTTGTTTGTGGTCCTGAGTATTGAACCCAGCTGCACATTATCACTGAGCTACATGCTCAGCCCTTTTTGTTTTTTATTTTGAGAAGGGGCCTCACTAACTTGCCCAGGCTGGCCTCAACTGTGCATTCTTTCTGCCTCAGCCTCTCAAGCACTTGGGATTGGAAGCCTGTGCTAGGACATCTGGCTTTCTGTATTATCATAGTCACAAATTGGATTTAAAATTACCAGTCATTATACTCAATATATAACAATTATATTAACAAAAAAGAGAAAATATTATATAGAATGGTATATGGTAAATTTAAAAATATGAGGTAGAGGGTTTTCTTTTGAAAAACTGGAGGCTAATGCTTCAGTAAGAAAATGTCTTCAAACAAAAAAATAAAAATTTAAAAGCTGGGTATAGTGGCACACTCCTGTAATTCCAGCACTTCGGAGGCTGAGGCAGGAGAATTGTTTGCAAGTTCAAGACCAGCCTGGGCTACCAAATGAGCCCAAGGCCAGCCTGAATTACATAGCGACACCCTATCTCAAAAAGACACACACAAAAAAAGTTTTCCTTCTTTATGCTACAAAATATGCACTTGTTAAAAATGCTAACAATTAAACAAAACCACTAGGGTAAGTAATGTAAAAAGCTACAGTATGACCTTTTTTTCTTCATTTGTAAGTAATATAAAAATTACATGTAATCCTTATTTATAAAGATCGAGTGATAACACGTCTAAATTCAAATGACTGTTCAGCAATCACACAACCTTAACCTAGAATGTGTAGCAAACTGCAGGGTATTTTCCTGTTGTTTCCAGGTTGACTTTGTTTTCACTGTAATTTGTTTGTGTTAGTGTCTAAGTCTATTAGTTAACCTAACATGAACCTGTGGGTGGGCAAAGTGACCCTGGGTAAACCTTGGCTGAGTGTTCTGGGCCCCATTCCAGGAAAACCATTCTGATGGCTAGATCTGAAATGTCTTCTTTAAGGGAGTAAAAATTCTGAAGCGATTCAAAGCTTTCAGTTGTGAAAGCCCAGGGGAGATCACAGAGAAAGTCTTTCACAAAAAGCAATTCAATGTGGAGAAAAACAGTAAAAGGAAATAAAACTAAGAAAATAAAGTAGTTGCTCTTATTGAATGGGCACCCACAATGGTAAGCTGTTCATAGTTGAAATGCACAGAGATGTTTCATTGGATAATGTTCTTTGCTTTTACTGCAATCCTCCATAAGAAACTTAACAGGACCAAAGAAATACTTTCTCAGCTCCTTATCAATGGTAACCAAAGGCTTCCTATATTAATATTTGTTTCACACATTCTTCTGAAAATGTAACATTTTCAAACACTTATGGTTTTTTGTAGATTTTCAGGGGCCACATAGATGGATTGCTGCACACCTGGAATCTGCATTCCTCTTTAGATGGAGCCTGAGGAGCCACAGGAAAGGATGATGGGGAAGGAAGAGCCCCACACAGAGCGCCAAGAGCTGCCAGCCCTGGGTGGAGACGGAGAGAAGGACGGCAGATTACAAACCACGCCGCTCACACAGCCACCTTCACAGGAAGCACCGGATGGGGACCGGGATCGCAATAAGGTGATCACTGTCTCCCTTAATCCAAAAATCTTTTGTTCTGCCCATAGATACGTGATCTCTTTAAAGCATTTATACTACACTAAAAGCATAGAAAGTCTACATTGGGTAACTAGTTGTGTATATTGTTGCTTACAACTGAGCTACCAGAGCAGGAGGAGATGTGGTAGCACTTTTGACATCACAGTCAAAGATTAGGGACGTTACTTTTGTTCAATTATGTGTTTACTCATTCATTGACTGTAAGTAACTTTGAGAAAGGCAGATTATAACACTGTTAAACAAAATTATATAGTCAAAGCCAAAACCCATTTAACCCCTCCCTGTACGTGACAAGTATAAAAGTATTAACAGAAGTTTAGATGTGATTTTTTGTGGGGAGGACCACTTGGACCACTCTCCTTGAAAGAACGGCAGTTATTCCCATTTTGGCTAAACCTGGCCCTGTTTCCATGTATTGATATGTACAGAGCTGGCTAGGACGTTTCCTTATCCCTTCAATTGGCTTTAAGCAGTGCAACTTGGTCTAGCCAGGTGCTGATGTGTAGTCTTTGAAGCAAGGGGACGGGTCAGTGTTACCCCATCCCCAGGACTCCCAAAAAGCATGTGTGAGCCAGGCAGGAGGAAAAGTCACACTCCATGCTGTCGGCTGGGGGCAAGCCTCAAGATGAGAGGCTATGACTTCCTAGGGCATGAACGATTACACATCAGAGCTGAATCACTGACCCCAAAGCATTAGATAGTACCTCAGATTGTGCCGTGCAGCTTACTCCTTCTGCACATCCTTCTCTCTGCATCCTGCAGAGGTGATTTCAGGCCGCCTGCCCAGCCCGGCTCACAGCACTCATGCACCTCCCGCCACTCTCACAGTCACTCGTCCTGGAGCCACGCCCCTCGCTGAGAATTAATTAAACTTGGGTTTGGCCTTTGTTCCAGCTAACCATCACCCTGGCTGGACTTCGGCCCCCTTTGGTTCCCTACAATTTTAGACATGCCTTAGTGTCTTTATTCTCATTGTGAGTTGCACTGGAAGCGGTAGATGAAATTAACTTGCTACAATTCCAGTAACTTTTCCATGGGATTACAAATATAAACTTCCCAGGCTGCAGTGAGGTCCGGGAAGAGCCCTCTATAATGTTTGTTTTTTCTTTGCTCTGCTCTGTATTCTCCTTCCTATGTATTTTTTCCCACTAAGCAAATAAAACTTCAGTAATTTTTAAAATATTATATAAAAATGGAGAAGGGAATAGGCACTGTCCCTGCCTTTGAGAAGCCTACAGCCTAACAGGAGAGAGTTATATCTAAACAGTAAGTTATCATATAACGTAGTAATACCACAAGTTAATTTTTTCAGTCTAACCAATAGGAGGAATGACTAACTGCTGGTGGAGTCACAGAAGGATTCATAGGGAAGATGTCGCTTGGGTGAATGAAGTCAAGAATCCAGGTAACAGGCAAGTGCCAAGTACAAGAGACAGCACACACCAAATGCAGCGTATATTTGAAGAACAGGGAGGATTTATTCACTGTTTGCTGGAAGCAGGAAGTAGAGAAAGAGTTGCCAGCAGCATAAGCTTATCATTTAAGCTTCAGAACTCTTTTCTTGTATAGGCCCCTTCCAAGGCCTAATGAAGGACACTGGCATTATCAACTGTGTTTACATAGTCATGTTTGTTTTTTTTCTTTTTTTTTTTTGTCTTTTTGAGACAGGGTATTGCTAAGCAGTTCGGGCTGGACTTCAGCTCACTTTGTAGCCTAGGCTGGTTTTGAACTTGCAATGATCCTCCTGCCTCAGCCTTCTGAGTGCTGGGATGACAGGTGTGCTTCATGTTTTTAAAGATGTGGAGACATAATATATTTTGTACTGTTTTTCTTAAAGAGGATTTCTCAATCTGTGTAAGCTTCAAGTCTCCTGAGACTGGGATCTAAACCTAAGAGTTTTATACACTGGGATAAAAAATTTCAGTTTTATTCTATGTAAACAAAGAGTCATTAGGCAAAGATAAAAAGGAGTTCAGCCAGGCACAATGGGGCACACCTGTGTTCCTAGCACTCTGGAGGCTGAGTTCCTGCCCAGCCTGGGCACCTTCAGTGACTTAACATGACTCTGTCTCAAAAAAAAAAGTGTTGAGAATATAACTCAACACGAAGGCCCTTGGTTTAGCTTCCAGTACCACAAACAAATGAACAAACAAACCCCCACCCAAACAGGGGTTTGTTAAAGTGTTAACACAAATAACCAAAAAAAAAACCCTGAAAATATATTTAACTGCACTAACCATTATAGAAATGTAGCCCAAATAATACTAACATATTATTTTTTTATCCTGGAAAGAACTTAAAGGAATAATTACATCGAATAGCATTGACAATATAGGGAAGTTAGGCTGAAAGGAATTCATTGGGTTTTTACTTAAGATTTATTTTCAAAGATGTCTGTTTTAAAAGAATTTATTATGGAAAAAACATTTATAATAATTGGTATTAATGTGACCATTAATTTTTTTTTTTTTTTTTTGGTACTGGGGATCGAACTCACAAACTTGCACTTGCCAGGCAGGCACTTAGGCCACTGAGCTAAATCCCTGTCCCTACCATTAATGTTTTGAAGAATGTTTAGGATATAAATAATGTGGTTATGTTCTATGGTTTAAAATATGCAGTGTAACTTCAGTAGTATGAAACATTGTGTTTGTAAATCTATACATACATACATACATACATACATACATACACATTCATACAGAAACACACTGGTATATAAACCAGAAGGACATAATATTAATTGGCTGTTTTTCCTTCCACTTTTTATATTTTCCAAACAGCTATACTAAATGCCTCATTCTTATAATTGAGAGAACGGCATTATTTTAAATTGCGTGTACACGTATTGATAAATACCTGCAATGGTCCTGGTTGGTTCTGTGGCTGTCTTCGTCTTGTCTGTTTAATAAGCTGACAGCAAATTTCATTCTGTAGCTCAGGGTGTGTCAGACAGATCTGCAAAGCACTCTGGGCCAGAGATATGTGGTAATCGATCGCAGGGGAGTCAACTGCAGCATTTATAAAAAGTTGACAGGTCTGAATTAAACAAAAAAAAGTAATAAGGTAAACGTAATTTTTGTCTAAAATGATGGGGAGAGATATATTAAGATAATACTGATCAAAAGAAATCCTGAGTAGCTATGATAATAGCTGACAAAGTTGATTTTAGAGCAAAAAATTCTGCCAGAGATAAAGAGGGTTATTCTTATAATGATAAAGAGGTCGGTTCATCTAGAGGATATAAATATTCTAAACATTTACGTACATAATACGGAGCTTCAAAATACTGTATATGTTCATCTCATTCAGTATATTATTCATTTTAGTCACTGCATTTCACCTCTAGAAGTTCTACTTAGGTCTTTTAAATACCTTCAATTACTCTCCTTAAAATGTTTGTGTGGCCCCAGGGACTGCCAACTCCCAGTATTCAGATCCTCAAATAATGTCTTTCCATATTGTAAAGGGTTAGTTTGCAAGGCCAACAGAAAGTGCCAGGCCATTTCTGGGGTTAGGTTATACAGAAACATGCAGCTTCCACCTTGGCTGCTCTTTCCTTCTTGGTTGTTAGATGAGGCGACCGGCATGTCCTGAGCAGTTATAAGGAGCGAACCACGCAGTAAGGACTGGAACCTTCATCAGAACAGCCATGTGAGCAGGTCTGGATCCCTCCATCCCACTCAGGTTTTCAGACGCCCCAGCTAGCAGCTTGACAGTACCTTCCCTGAGATCCTGAGCCAGGACTATACAGTTAAATGCTTCCAGATTCCTGGCCCTCTGAAACTGTGTGAAACACAAAAGGCTTTTGCTTTAAGCCACTAAATGTTGGGGAAATTTTTTAAATGGAGTAATAACAACTAGTACATAGAAATGTTCCTGCCTGCTATCACCTTTATCATTTCTAGAGAGATTTCTGTGATTATTTTTTCTTATTGTTATATGTCATACTTGGTTCTATTGTTGTATGCCTATGATTTTGTTTGTTTGTTTGTTTGTTTGTTTGAGACAAGGTCTCATTATGCAGTTCAGGCTGGCCTTGAAATCATTATGCAGCCTAGACTGGCCCCAAACTGCCAGCAATCCTCTTGCCTCAGCCTTGCAAGCACTGGTATGACAGGCGTGCACCTCCACACCCAGTTCTTGCTTGTGATTTTTGATTTGATGCAGACACTGAACTTTTTATTGTTGGGAACTGAATTTTTCAGTTCAGTATTAAGTATTTTCGACCTTTGTTCTCAGATAGAGCTAAATTATCTGTAAATAGTTTGATTCTTTCAAGGCTTCTTTTAGGTTTCCATCAATGTAGGACAGTGACAGTGAACTTTTTGGAGCTTCAAGGATACAAGCAGCTTGCTGTGGTATGCGTGCCATAGGTTTGCCACTACTGGTCTAGGACTATTTTGGGCCCATTACTCAGGTAATAATCTTGACTATTTTAATTGATGCCCAATGTGTTAAGCAATCTCTCCCTTCTAGATGATACAAAAATAATTTTCAATTCTGTGTGAGCTCCAGGCAGTTTTCTGCCTATTCCTTTCTAGTAGTTCTCTCTTCAGTCTTGGGTAGTTTTGCATACATGTATGCTTATCAATTCTCAAAAGAAAAAAAATTTAATTTTTATCAGTACTGTACATGTTTGCAGTACATAATGTTTGCATTCCTTCTGTTGTGTTGGTACATGTACGTAACACATCTTAATTCTTTTTTCATTCCCTCTCCCTCCCTTCTCAATTCCATCTCTTGAAATCCTTCACATTTGAGAAAGATCTATCCCCCTATTTTCTATTATACATCTTTTATTTTGCTCTTTATTTATATTTTGAGTTTCTCATATAAGAGAAACAAGAAACATATAAGAGTTTCTCATATAAGAGAAACCATACCTAAACTTGTGCATCTGATGCTGGAGGAAAAATATAGACTTGTTGACAAATGATGCTGGGAAAATTGGCTTTCCACATGCAGAAGATTGAATCTAGGTCCACACTGCACGCCATGTATTAAAGTCAAATTGAAACTGATCAAAGAACTAGTGTTAAACAGAAATACTTAATCTTCTGGAAAAGAAAACAGGTAAAACACTTAAAGACATAGGCTAGGATTTTCTGGACAGAACCCCAACTGCACAAGAAATAGTACTGAGAATAAACAAATGGGATTATATCAAATTTTAAAAGTTTCTGCATAGCAAAAACAAACCATCAACAGAGTGAAGAAACACAGAATGGGAATATTTTTTGTTAGCTATTCCTCAAACAGAGAACTAACACTTAGAATACTTAACTCAAAAACATTAGACCCCATCCAGATAAAAGAACCAATCAAAAAATGAGCAACTGAAATAGACACTTCACTGAGAAGTACAGATCACCTATAAATACATGAAAAAATGTATTGAGGTTCTGACTCCAGAAAAATGGCTATCATCAAGCAATCAAACAGCAACAAATGCTAAAGAGGCTGCAAGGGAAAAGGAACGCTTCTACATTGCTGGTGGCAATATAAACTGGTACCAGCACTATGCAAATCAGGAATGAGATTCCTCAAAAAACTGAAAAATAGACATTCCATTTAACTCAGTTGTTCCCTTTCTAGGTATCTTACCAAGAGAGTTAAAAGCATTGTATTACAGTGATACACGTGTACCCATGTTTACAGCACCACAAATTCTTAATAGCTAAATCTTAGAAGCAGCCTATATGCTCATCAACAGATAAATGGATAAAAAGTGTGATATTTATCCATAATAGAGTACTACTGTGCAATAAGAGAGGGTAAACTTGAATCATTTGTAGGAAAATGTATATACTTTGTGACCATAGCATTAAGTAAAGTAAATCAGACACACAAGCTTAAATACCCCATAGTTTCTCTTATATGAGAAACACAAACTATAAATAAAGCAAAAACAATATAGATAATAGGAAGTAGGGAGGGAGATCCTTTGGAAAGGGAAGGGGATTAAGAGGTGAAGCAAGGGGGAAGAGAGCAGAGGGGAAGAGGATAAAAGAACTCAGATGTGCTATGTACATGCACTAACTCAACACATGCAATATAAACATGCACTGTAAACATGTACTAGTGAAAACTGAGAAAATAAAGTGACACAGTTGTTTCCAGCTGTATCACTTGATACAGCGAGTTTCAAGTGATCAGTGGTTTCTCAGAGAGACAGAAAAAGAAGAATCTAAGTGTGGAGCTGGAGAGGAAAGAATCTGCTGGTCTTCTTCCAACACAGAAGCTGATGTGATGTGAAAAGTCTTCCCATCTGAGAAGCAAATGGGAAATGCTGTCTTTTGACAGCAAGTGTTTATATTGCTTAAACCATACATGGTCTGTTTCAGTAAATTTCAAATCATTACTGAGGAAGCATATTAAATTCCCCTAATTTTAGTTCAACAGATTTTTCTTAATAACATTTGTATTTTCAATATTCTTAGAGAGGGTGAAAGTTTATAACCAAAGTTATTATTTTTTAAATTCAGCTCAATTATTTACCAACATATAATGCTTTTACCTTAAATAACTTTATAGCCTCTGTCTGCAGAGCTTCAGAAGGCAGCGACGTCAGAGGGGTAAGAATTCCTTCCTTGCTGTGACACAAAGTGGGGTGTCTCCATATTTGAGAGGCTAGAAAGGAGAACACAGGAACAGAAAGCATAATGATTCATGTATCTAAGCTTCCTATTAAGTGAACCCTGAGCCTAGTTAGCTCTATCAGGTCTGGTCTACAGCTTTCATCACGAAGGTCAGGGCAAACTTTTGGTACTGTTATTTTATTTCCATTGCCAGGCCATTGTGATTCTCATGCTTCTGTTTTGGATAAACTAAATGTAGAAGCAAAGGGGTTCTAATTTGCTGGACTGCAACATGTTTAACAGGGCAATGTCATGTTTCTTAAATGTGCCAACAGGGCATAAAGAGGAGTAGGGATACATAGAGTCAAGTAGGAGAAGATATAAAGATAAAGCAGAACTAGAAGTGATTCCTAAAACCAGTATTGATTAAATCCCTATTCTCTACACTGTCCATAAATTTTGGTCTCTGTTTAAGCATAGGATAGAATCTAAACTCTCAATGGAAACCCTTGGCTATAGAAGGTAACTTCAATACGAAGCTACAAATGCTTTAAGGGAGTTAAGTGGCAAAGAACACTGGGATGTGATTTTTATACTATTAAGCACCTTTGTGAGTCAGGCGCTGAGCTGGAGTGGAAGGGGTCTCCTAAGGCTAGCCAGGATTTCATCAGGTTGGTAAGGACTGCCAAGGAAGGGGGCACCCCAAGCAGAGAGAGCAAAGAGGTGTGACAGGACACAACGTCATGAAGACTGATTGGCATCCCCGGAGCCTAAGAACCCCAGTGATAATTCTGGCCCATTATAATGACAAATTGAGTAAACAATAGGGAAATAAGACAGTCCATAAAGTGAAAGATCTAATGGCTCGGGGATTTGGGGTTCATTTCATAAACCATAAAACATAAGCTGTATATGCTTCTGAACTTACAAGGTTCCCCTTCTATGTTTAGCAATTTGCAAACCAGTTGTTCAAATTCAGATCCAACATTTACATTGTTACTTCCAGCTGCAACAGTCAGATGATAAAGCCAAGTGTCCTTAAAAATCAGAACACAGTATTAGAAATGTTAAACAAGATACAGTTTTGATCAGAGAAGGAAATTAATTTGTATAAACGGTGGGGAACTTTGAGACTGAAAAGAAACCACTTGCTTTAAATCTTAACAATTAGAAACCATTTAGTGAAACCTCTGAGGTGGGCTCATTTGAACTGTACTTGTCTTACCTTTTCCTTATTGTTCACATTTTTATTATTTTCTATACATGTTTCTTAGAAAAACATGACAAAATGAAAAAGAGTAACACATGTTAAGAGACTAGAATAAATACAGGCTAATATTCTTTTTAGTACTATAATAAATTTTATCCAATTTAAAATCTTACTCCCAAAGCAATACAGAGAATACTTAAGAAATCCTGAAAATTTAAAGAGGAAAATAATATCCAATTTGTTTCACTCTCCAAAGATAACTACTTGTTTTTTATTTCTTCTGTGAAAATATATGTAAATTTTTTTCATAGTTATCATACTAAGATATATTATTGTAACTTCTAAATCTTCCTAGTAAGAATTCCCTTGTTGCTATAAATTTGTTAGACGTAAGTTTTTCTGAGACAGGGCCTTGCCATCTAGGGCATGCTGGCCTTTAAGTCATTATGTAGCTCAGGCTGGCCTTGAACTCACCTCCTCCTACCTCAGCCTCTTTTGTAAACAAGTTTTAATGGCTACAGGATATTCTATTATATAGCCATACTATATTTATTTAATCAATTTCCTGTTATTAAACATTTAGAAGGCTATTAATTTCTCACTGATAAAAATACTGTGACATTTAACATCTCTTAGTTAAAAGTATGTCTGCTACATTTTCTTTTTTTCAAATATTTCAGAGATGAAATTATTTTAAAAATAGCATTATAACTGGGCATGGTGGTGCATGCCTGTAATCCCAGAACTTAGGAGTCTGAGGCCAGAGGATTTTGGTGAGTTCAAGGCCAGTTTGGGCTACACAAGTGAATTCAAGGTCAGCCTGGGATACATAGAGACACCCTGTCTTGGAAATAATATTATAGCCAATAAATTTATCATAAATATTTGGTTGCATTTAGAAACATTTCTTTAGTACATAGTCTTCAAAAGCAGTGATGAGTCATCACTAGGGCAGGAATATTTGTTGGAACTGCTGAACCATGTTTTTAAAGTGCTCCCCAGAGTAGTCACAAATTTACATTCCCTTTAATGCTGTGTGTGTGTCCTTCTGTCACAACTGTTGCACTAACATAATTTTTTATACCTCTGATAATTTCAGAGACAATAAAAGTGTTATAATTTTTTACATTTTACATTTATTTAACTATAAATGAGTCTAGATATAGTATGGCCATGAACCGCTGCAGTAAGTTTCTCACTGGGTCCTCTTCTCATTTTTTTTTGAAAATAAAGCTCTCAAACCAAACAGGAGGCAGTGCAGGCAAGCAGGAGAACACAGATTCCGGCATCAGAGATAGGGGTTTAAACAGCAACTCAGTCTCCTGTAAGACCTTTTCTCCTTTGAAAGTACTTTCTATTCAGAGATCAGATAAAATCTTTTTATGCATGCATGTATGTGTTTATTTATTGAGACTGGGTCTCACTCTGTAATCCAGCTGACTTTGAACTCACTATGTAGCCCAGGATGACCTTGAACTTGTGATCCTCCTGCCTTAGCCTCTGGAGGTGCTACATAAAGACTCTGTAGCAAAATAATTTTATTGAACTCTTTTACTGCTTCAGTTCATCTGGAAATTATTTTGTATGTTAGAGATGAAAAGTAACATTTTACCTTAATATCCAATTTTGTCAATATATAATAAACATACAATACTATATATAATAAACACATAATTCCATACTTCCATATTAATTTGTGATGTTTCCTTTATGTACATATATAGGGTTTTTAAAATTTATTTTATTTATTTATTTTGTTTTTATTTCCTGGCAGGCACTTACACCACTGAGCTTAACTCCCAGCCCCTTTATATACATATATAATAATGATTCACACATATAATACATATAATAATTCTCAATTATATCCAAACCAAACTTTTATTAACATTTAGGCAGCCATTGATTTACCAATAAATACCCATCAGGTGAGATAGGTATTTTTACACATGAGTTTCTTCATCCTACACTGTCACACACTAATTTCAGCCTTGGAATGACATTTTACCAATAAGACTGAAATAACATTCAAACAAGGTTCATTTCCAAAAAGGTGAAGATCTCTGAAAATACTGCTGTAAGTCTTTAGCAAAATTCTATTTCGCACAAAATTGATTTAAATATTGTCTACCAATTGCTGAATATTGGTCTAAATCATTTTAAATCAACAGCATGTCTTTAAATACCTTTTCATGCTTGGACCCAATCAGGAGGTAAGTTGGACCTTGATCTTTGGGGTGGACAACAATAGTATAATGAGTGGATAACAGACTGCGTCCACTTGCTTCATAATCTTCATCTGAATCGCAGGACCTGTCTACCTCTTCAACTTTAGCCTCCCACAGTTTGATCTGACCTAGAGGAAACTAAATAAAATGTTAGCAATTGTAAGGGAGTTACTTTCTAAGTCTTTTCCCATTAAAAGGTTTTGTGGTTCTTTTTATTTTTACTTTTAAAAGGCATACTCTGTGTGTGTGTGTGTGTGTGTGTGTGTGTGCATGTGTGTGTGTGTGTTACTGATTGGACTCAGGTACATCTCCAGTCCTTTATTTTTTTATTTTGAGACAAGATCTCATTAAGTCACTAAATTGCTCAGCCTGGGCTTGAACTTGCAATTCTCCTTTCTCAAATTCCAATAGTGCTAGAGTTACAGGCACGTGCCACCATACCCAGTAGCATGCCTTTTTAAAAATCAAATAATTACCCATCTTGCTATGAATGTAGTAACAAGCAATAAGCCCGGTTGTGATATAAAAGAACAATATGAATACTGCACACTTAACTTTTAAGGAAAAAGCAAGAAGCCATGTTTCAGATTACTCAGCTAGATTAAAATTACCCATTACCTAGTCACATAATTAATATGAATTGTCAAAAAATGACACCTACAGAGTTGATCGGTTATCTGATTACACTACTGGATCAAAAATACTAAAGAAAAGTTTTTTGGGGAGGAAGGGGTACCAGGGATTGAACTCACAACTTGTGCTTGCCAGAAGAAAACAGTCTTAAAACTATTCATAGGAAAAAAAAAACAAAAGCAGACAACCAGTGCAAAGATTAACTCTCATCCCAGATCCCAGTAAATGAGGAGTATTCAAAGGCTATTAAAATATGCAATATATCCCAAAACAATATAACAATTGCTTGTATCTTAATTTAGGTATGAGTGCTGTGTTGCTTACATTGTTCTGTTCTGATCTGCTTAGATCTGTCCTCTGTTTTTTTTTACTCTTTTTAAAATTAATTGAGGCACAATAAAACCATCCTAGAGTGAACTGACATTAAATTTTATCTACCCTTTTAGTGGTCAAAGCAAATATATTTGCCATGTTGATATTTATTATATCTGCTTAATACTTTCATTTAAGTACATTTACTCTGGGAAAATTCACAGTGCGCTTCATATTTATAACTTCTAGGACATTTGGCCAGGTTTGCAATTGCAGTTCTGAAAAAGTCCATTCTAACCATGAGGACGTTTCCCATCACACATCTTTCAGGCTGAGTTCCAGGACTGCGTGCTTGGACTCGTTTCCATCTACACTCATTCCCTGGGTAATCTCATCCAAGCTCCTGGCTTTGATCCTTAGCTCTTCCTAAATGTATTGCTGCAGAGTCATGATCTCTGTTAGAGGTTGAACAGCATCTCAGATTTACCTTATAAGTTCACCTCAACACCCTGCTCCATCCAGTCTTCCCCAGGTCAGTTGTTGGTAGCTTTATTTTTCTAGCTGTTTAGACCAAAAACTTTGGCATCTTGCTGACCCTTGTCTTTCTCTCATCCCTCACACCTTTCCAGTCAATAAATCCTGTCAGCAAGCCTGTCAGGCATACCCCGATTCGGAGCACACCTCAGATCTCCACTGCCACCAATCACCCCCGTTGTCTCCCGCCTGGGTTGCTGTAACCTATTCTGGTAGCCTACTCTGGTAGGCTCATGGCCCTTCCCTTCACTGGATTTCTGAACAGAGCCAAGTGTTCCCGCTGGCCATGGTAGGACCACTTGGCTGCTCTGCTGAAAAGGCTCCAAGACTTTTCACGTCACTAAGGGCAAAGGCTCAAGCGACCCCAGGAAGCATCCCTTTGGCATCTAGGTTATTCTGAACTACAGACAGCTCTAAAAAAAAGATCCAAGAAGGGTTCTGATCCTCCTCTTTTTCTTCCTCAAGGCAAGAGCTCAGACTCACAAATGGAAGAAATCCTCCCTATAACAGAAGCGAAGTAACATTCTTACTGGCAAGCACAGGAAGTTCAGGCCAAAGCTTGTTAAACCAGCCCTCACGGTTAAGGAGCACTTCTTCACCCAGTTGGGGATCCTAGCCCAAGTCTCTCTGTCTTATCATGTTTTTTTCACCTTAACTACTCTTTGTCCAGTTCAATTTATAAGGGTTCAGTTCTATGTCTTTGCTTCTTCATTTCCATATGAAGTCTCCAGTGTCAAATGAGACACATTAAATACTTGTCTCCTGTAATCTGTTTTATGTTCATTTAATTCTCAAGGCCAACTGAAAATCCTATGAAGGCAGAGGTAAAATTGTGCCTCTTTTAAAATGTTAGATTTTTTTTTACTTTGACCTCTAAGATTCCATATAATTCAGACCCCATTAAATCTCTGACACTGACTCCTATTATTTTCTTCCTAATGGACTTCAACTAGGTCACAGTTCTTTGAGATTCCCCAAACATGCCAGGCCTATTCCTGCCTCAGGACCTTTGCACTTGCTGCATCCTCTGCCTGCAGTGCTCTTGCCTCCAGGGCACTCCTGGTTGCTCTTTTATTTCTTTCACAATGTAATGAAAATATCAGCTCCTTAGTGCGGCCTTACCTGGATATCTCACAGGGAATCAACATTACCTACCCAATAGCTGATTAATTTAATTAAGTGCATTATCTTTTGAGAGAAATATGATTTTCTGCACATGATTAATAATGATTATATACTGAATAGTTACAGTGTGCAAAGAACTATGCTTGGCATTGAATAAAGCATTTGCTTCTAAAGGAAAAATGGAAAATTAATTTACTTTTTGGGAAAAAGAAAGGTAGTAAGTCAAAGGCAAAATAATTAGGCAGAAAAAGTCACATTCATAAATAAAAAGTAGGATTTTTAAAAATGAGATGATGAAAACTAATATGATAATACACAACAATACTGCCCTAATTCAATGCTCTAATTCCATCAATTCTAAGAAAACCTGTGCCTCATTGACCATAATATTCAATATGGTTACTCATCTTACCAAAGGACACACCAAAGGTCCAAAAATAGCCAATGGAACTAGTGCTTTCCAGTATTTTGACTTAACAAAAAGTAAAGATACTGATCCATATTTCAAACTTATTTTGGAACATCTCTCACACACAATAAAGTGGTCCTATACAGATTCAAATGTATTCCAAGACTTTTCCAACAATTTTAATGGGTTGCTGTCATTTACCTGCATTCTCAATAGTGTCTGGGATCGATGCCTTTCATTTTATTAAATCAGGTTACAATTTAGAAAGACAATATGTACTTACTATAGATACTTGGTAAATATAGAAAGTTATTTGTGAAAAGAAAGAACAAATCACCTGCAGTACTATTATTTCAGAGGCCACACAGCATTTTGGTATAGTTCTGATCAAGGCGTTGTGCATATTTTTACTTAGAGGTGACAGACTGGGAATTATAAACCCAGCACCCTGACAACCCCCTTGGAAGGTCTCCACATAACTGCAGGAAAGCAGTACCAGACTCTCCTAACCTGTACAGTTCCAGGTCAGGGTTTTCTTGCAAGAGAATCTGCAGTAAAGGTGAAAGGGCTGTCTCCTGAGACACTTTGCAGACAGATATCTGGGCAAATTCGTGACATCTGCAGAGGCTTCCAGGGAGCTCTTGAGCACCTCCTGCCACAGGGCTTTGGTCTGACATCTACAGTGCTGACTGCTCTGACCTGCAGTGGAGGTTCCTGCCCTCTACTCCCTCAATTTTTCTAAAAGTTACATAAAGTGTGTAACTTTTCTACAAGTTACACATAACCCCAACTCTATATTAAGGTTTTTTTTTGGGGGGGGGTGGCACTGGACATGGAAATCAAGACTTCACACTGAACTATATCCCCAATCTTTTAAAAAATTAATCAATTGATTTTTATTTTAAGACATAATCTTGCCGAGTCTCGAAGTTGCCTAGGATGGGCTTAAACTTGCAATCCTGCTCCTTCAGCCTTCTAAAGCTTTCTGTTTGGATTACAGCTGTGCACCACCACAACTGGTTTATATTAAGACTTTCACAGGTGGAATACACAGAGCAGCTTCTATTTTTCTGACTGACATGTTAGGATGATGCTGAATACATAGTGTCGCACTGAACTTATTTAGGTACTATTTATATGTATTTTCTTACATTCATTCTGAAGCATACTTTTCTTTTTTTTTTTGTCTTTTTGAGACAGGGTCTCACTATGCAGTTCGGGCTGACCAGACTGGTCCTGAACTCTTGCCTCAGCCTCCCTAGTGCCGGTATTACAGGTATGCGCCATCACGTCTGGCTGAAGCATTCCTTTTAATAGAGGCACTGTGTTAACTCCCTTCCCATAAGCAACATTTAGAATAATGGCAAGTATTTTAAATACAGCTGACTGAAACCAAACGTGCAGTCTGTGAAAAAGGAGTATAACTAATTGACTCACAGGGCCACTGGACCAAGAAATTCAGTCTGAGTAACACAGAGACCAGTCATAGGCTGCTCCTCTGTGCAGCTACATCATTTTCTGCATATTATTCATGGCCCATGTTGGCTCAAGCTTTATAGTTCCAGTGGTCCCAAGGTGACAAGCAGTGCCCTGAGGCTGAGTGGACACACCATTCACCTTTAGCAGACATGCCATTTTTTTCTACTCCCAAAGTAAAGCAGATAACTCAAGTTTCTTGGGGCAGGACACTAGTTTAAAATGAATACATGAGATATAAACAGGCAGATGCCTGAACAGATAAGGTCTTCTTTCCTAGCTGGCTGCTTTTTCTCCCAACCTTATCTTGTCTGAAAGAACACGGGGACACATGGGAAAGTGATGGTAGGGGTGGGGCAGAACAAGGCTTTCTCCTCTTCATCTTAGGAGATGCATCAGTTAAAAGTTGGCAAGGCTTACAATTAAGAATCAAGACTCCTACAGGTGATAAGAGTGTGGTTCACTCAGTAATACATTTAACACTGAAGTTCATCCTTATCAAAAAATTTTAAAAGTTTTACTTAGCAACAGAAGAGTGAAAGGAAAACTGAGCCATCAGCAAGTAAAACAAAATCCTTTAATTAGCATATTACAATATATACATACCTTATCTTCTTGACTACGGAAGTAATATAATGTCTTTCCTACGAGTATACACCAGACTCTCTTGGAGTAGCCATGTTTTACCTGAAATTATATTTCAATGAATTACACAGGTAGCTCGAAATTCTGAAAACATAAAGAATAGGTGATATATTCTACTTGAAGTTCTACAGGTATCCAATCTGCCCAAGATATAAGTGATCGTCCAAGGGGGCTATCCAAAGGCTGCTTAAGGTCTACCTATGATGGCATTAGCCTACCATGTCTGCTTTGGAGATTCAAAATTTAATATTTACTGTATGTTAAGTACTATGCTCAAGATGGATTTAAGAAAAGGTGCCAATTTCACAGGAAGTGTATTTCATAGTTTACATATAAACTAAGTTTATACAGATTGCTGATCAACTTGTGTCTCCCTGAGTTAGCATCCTAATGCTACAATTACAATCATGAAGACCTGAAGAATTCTAATAATTTCCCTAATGTAAATGATTCATTCATTCAAAACATTTGATGCTTTCTCCACAAGTAATCATATAAAATTATTAAGTACTACTAAAAGCTAGTACTATACAGTGAGCACCTTCCACGTTTGGCACTATGTTACATGACAGGCAGAATTTGAATCCAGCTCTTGACTTTGACAAGCGAGAGACTGGTTTAAGTCCCAGATAAGCAGATATGAAACAGACAAAATCTTCTGCAAGGAGCTCACAGCTTTGTGAAGAAAATAGACAAGTGAATAGCATCACATTCTAAAACTTCATCAAGAACACAAAGAGTTTCCATTTATCTATGTGAAAGACATTTTATCAAAATTTAAACTGAGTATTATCATCTGGTGGCTTTTGAAGATGCTTTCCCAGGGGCCTTTGTCCTACTCAGGCACAGGCATTGAAGATCTTTACCAAACAGTCCAGGCTATATCCTTCATCCTAGAGAACCTAGCTCCCAACAGGTAATCTGAGGTAAAACCCCATCACCCCACACCTAGAATGTATGTGTGGCTGAGACTGCCTTGTAACCCCACTCCCAGTAGCAGTCCTGCCAATCCAGCGCTGCCACATGTGCCTTGAGGCTAGGTACTCCTGCAGCGTAAGGGGGTTGGGCCTGGACAGGCACTCTAGTCAGCCCCACATTCTGCTGCCCAAGGTGGCATGAACCATGGAGATAAATGAAGCTGAGGAGGAGATAAAGCATTTAGGGCAGGAGGAGGGAGCAGTACAAATTGAGATTTGGTAGCTGCGAGGGCTTCGTTGACCTCAAGTAAGGCCCCAAAGGAGGCAGAAGAGCCAGGCAGATTTTGCAGAATCCTTCAAACCTTTGTAATGAGGCCCTACATTTAAACTGAGTAGTGACTTCATTGAGTAGTAATTGTAGAATACTACATTGAAAAGAATATAAATTATTGCCACAGTGAATTTTACACCACTCACTAGTAGAAAAGACCAGGACTTGAGGTCTAATGGACCAAAGCTTAAGTTAGAGTTCTACTGCATGGTGGATGGACTTCCTCAGGCCACAGTCTTGACCACTTGGTTTGTCATGGCAATGTGAGATTATTGTAGACCAGCAGGCTGGTGTGATGGACAAGTGCAGTAATGTATGTACAAGATAACAGCAGTTTCACAACAAATGCTTCCTTCTTCATAAGGAGGAGAAGAAAAACACATGTTGCCTTTTAAACCCCCAAACCTGAACCAGCCTTTGGGCTTTGGAAGCTCTAACAAACAACTCTACCGGTAACACTTCAGAATGCTGCTTCAGCAAACACAAAACCAAAATGTTTATTTAATTTGGCCAGGCATGTTTCAGTTTAATTAATTTTGGAAACATATTTACAGACAAATATCTGGGCACTTTTACAATGGTCTTAGGTAGAATTCATTCTGTTTTTTTCTTCCTTAAACAACTGAAGAAAGAAGTCTCTTAAAAACTGGAGTGTGATTCCTCTGCCTATACTGAAACAACTTATCTTTAACATACATCAATGTCTACCTTTGAAGAACTATAAATATAGGAGGCTGTGTCTATTTTCATATGCTTATAGCATAAAACATTTTACTAGAAGAATCCTTACGAAGATTTAAACGTGCTATCAAGGCTAATTGAAAGAATAATTTTTTTTTACCCTGCATCCATAACAAAGGTCCTTCCTGTCAGTTGTGCTTTGAAGACAGTGTATCATATTCCAGTGAGCCTTTGTCAGCACAGAAAACATAAACTTTCAGGGTCTCATGTCTTCCCCTGTATCCTCATCACTGCAGCATTCGCCACTACAAATCCTGTCACCAGCCTTGCTAATTTCAGTATCTGGGTGAGACTGTCATGACAGAAAAGCTAGCAGTTTTTGAGTGTTTTCCATGTGCTGGGTGTTGTGTGAATGTACTTTCTGTGTTGAATCCTCATTTAGTCCCCTCATTACCCTGGGAGTTAGGCACTATTATTATCCACAGTTTACAGATGAGGACACCAAGACCCAGAGTCCAAAGGTAACTTTTTCAAGGTCACACAGCTAAGAGTGGCAGAGCCAGAATCTGTGCCTAGACGGCCTGGCTCCTAAGCCCCTGTCCTGGTCCCCTTGCCACACTGCACCCCTCTGCTCTCTTCATTCCAATAACCCTTTCCATCCCTTCATCTCTGTCACCCACCTCCTTAGCCACACCCTAATTCCGCCACATACATCCCTACTGGTAAGAGTTCCACTCCTGCGGTTCACATACTATTCCCTGATCCCAGCCTCTTTTCACCTTCTCTACTCTTCGCACCGCTGTTCTTCTTTGACTTTCTCCACAATTTGAGGCTTCCAGATGCTCCACTTTATTCAAATATCTCAGTTCTTTCCTGGTCTCTTCTTTTTCTACTTCTTTTGATCACAAAGCAATTCTTGCTCCAGGGCCCATGATTAAATTGCACATCTATGCTTCTAACAAGTCCACTCCACAAACCTTTATCTCTATTTGCCCAGAAAAGGCTACAGGGGGTTTTATGAAATAATGTTAGCCATTGCTAATAATTGCTGAAAGAGGATGATTAATGTATTATTTCTTTTACTTTCATACATTTGAAAATTCTCATAATGTAACAGACTTCAAATCATTATCTTGATAGATACATGATTATTAAGGTTTAGATCTGAAGTGTCGCCCAAAAGCCCCATGTGTTTGGAGGGTGAATGGATCATGTAGGGGTCATACTCATTAGTGAGTTCTTCTACCAATGAGTTCATAGCTGACTTGCTGTTGGGTGATGTGGCCTGGGTAAAGACAGGTCACTAGGGTGTGACCTGGAAGGGTTTATCTCCCTCCTCAGCTCCTTCCTCCTCTTTTTGCTTTCTGGCAGTTGTGACTGGAATATCTTTTCTGCCAGACCCTTAACAGCATGCCTTTCCTACCTTGCAGCTAGCCAACCATGGACTGAAAGCTCTCTGCACCAGAATAAACCTTTCCTCCTTTAGGCTGTGGGTCTTGAGTATTTTGTCCCAGAGACAATGGCTTAGAGGGTGTTAAAGCAAGTAAAAATTTAATTGTAGCATCTAAATGGTGGGAACATTGAGTGTTCACTATAAAATTCTTTCATTTCTTCATATTTGAAATGATAAAATGTTAGAGAAAATAAAATTGTCACTCCTATTACCACAATGTAAATCCTCTACTCCTATTTCTAGGCATCTGAAAATCCCAGAGAAAAATAATCACTATGAATTTGAATCATTAAAGTCAAATGAGCTCCAAGTAACAAGTGTTACTTGGAGCCCTATTTGTCCTTGGCTACATCTTACTTTCCTTAATGATTATTCTCAATCCTCTACCCACCTCTCTCAGTAAAAGACTTAACCTTATGGAGTGAAATTCATCAAGAAACAGAAGACAATAGATGTGACGTCGGCCTGTGTCCTACAGGTTAGACATTCATCCAGGTGCTTCCTCACCTTGCTTCCAGTCTGTCTCTGCCATGATGCATTCCCTCCATACCCAGCAGCCACTCTGGATCTTTGTTTGTACTCTCCTGCCTCTCCTGTCCTGAGTTCTTCCCCCCATTTTGTAAATTCAAGCCACATGTCTTTCTGTCCAAAAAATGCCTCTTCTGACTCCATGCTCCCTCTAGCTTGATGCTTTCTAATGTGCTAAAAAGAGTAAATAGTTCTCCAAATTCCAATACTGCACCCAAGGGCCGGAGATATAGCTCAGTGGCACAAGTGCCTACCTGGCAAGCATAAGGTCATGAGTTTGATTCCCAGTACCAAATACTGTACCCACTTATCTCCCACCTCCCCTCCAGCCCCTGGCAGTGCCCCCTGCTAGCCTCCACATATGACACTGCAGTCACGTCCTCCAGGCCACACATCCTGATCCCTGGTATCTGCAGTGTTACTCTCACAGCTCTTCATAAAGCCCCTTGATAGGCCCTTAAATTTTGGAAACTCCAATGTTCCTTCCACCATCCCTTTCTTTGTATACACTACCCATTTTTCTGGGTGATTTCTTTCATTTTATAGTATCAACTGCCATATAAGTGCTGCTGAGTCCCCAAATCATTCTCTCAAACCTAGCCCTTTCCGCTGATGCAGACTGGGGTTTCACCACTTGCTGGGCTTCTTAATTAAGATGTTCTCATGAGTTCTAATGTGTCCCAAAGCAATCCTTCACCTCCCTAAAACTGCTACCCTTTCCAGCCTCTCCTACTTTCCAACCCCAAATTCTATCAAACTGAAGATTTTCTTCCAATCATTATTTAAATTAATCCTCTCTCCTCTTCTCCCATGATCCCTTCAGAGCTTAATTTTCTTATAGGAACTGCTCTCCCAACCATCTTAGAGTCCCCACCTTACCTCCCACAAACTTGACCTCCTGTTAGCAGAGTATCCTGTTAATAACACAAATATGCCAAGGCCCCTAGGGAGAGTTCTACTTAGCCTTTATGATAAAGATCAAATACCTAACAAGTCAAAAATAGGTCTCCACCACTGGGCCACCCTAGGTTTTGCTCCAAAGGATTGTTGCTAGTGTAGATGGCACTGTTTCTATGTTGTATGTCTTATTCATGCTGGTTCCTAGCCTGAGGTGCCTTCTATGCCATGCCATTTACTATAACTAACTCCTGCTCCTCCTGAAAGACTCAGCCCAGGCAAATCTCTGAGAAGTCACTGAAGATCCAACTGCCTAAACTGTTTCATGTAATCTCATGATATAACTCAATAACTGCATTTTTCATTTTCTTTTTTTTTTGTACCAGGGATCGAACTCACGGCCTTGTGCTTGCCAGGCAGGCGCTATGCCATTGAGTTAAATCCTCTGCTCTCATATACCATAAATAGGCCTATGCTGATGCTTTCCCAATAGGTTATAAAGCCATCTAAGGAGTGGGACTATGGCCTATTGGTTTTGCTATCTCCCAGCTCACTGTGCTGCAGGTGGCAACTGTTAGATAAATTTGTTTTTTTAAATTGTTTTGAATTTGCATATTAAAAATATTTTTCCTATGCATTAAAATAAAAGCTGCAAGAGAGAATACCTAGAATAATATTAACTAAGTTCTTAAAATCTCTCTGTATATTTCTGTACTTAATAATAACACTGTGACAACTTGAAAAACCTTTCTCCTTTCCAAAGTATTCAAAGCTGCGCTACGGTATTTCAGACTGTAGCCTGAATGTGGTCTCAGAGTAAGTTACTCGGAATAACTGAGAGGAGACTTTCTCTTATAAGGCTCTGAGGATGAACATACGGGGATGAGCACATGGGAATGAACAAGCTTTCACAAGCCATAGGAAGAAAGCCTAATACACATGCTACCTGTAAATCCTAACAGTTGAGTCATCTGATGATCATATCATTTTAAACTTGTTTAAAATGTACTGTGGGATAGGAAGCAGAGATGGGAAGTGTAATGTGAACAGAAACTGACAGTGTCAAGCTCCTAAACAAACAAGCAAGCAAATAACTAGTGGGCTGAGGAGTGACAAACACTTAGCCATGGGATAATACTAAACATAGGGGTTCATATATAAGGCTCTGGAAATAAGACGAAGGTTTATTATTATTAATTATAGTACAATTGTGGTTTAATAAAGTATTATCGTGTTCACTGGAAAATACATTTGCGTAATACTCGGGAGTTGCCAGACCCATTAGTAACTGAGAAAATATTTTCATAGTAATTTAATATTTTGGAGAAGACATAATACATCTTTTTGTTGGACAGACTGGCGAATTCTTGCTTGCTTGCACTATAGTTGGCTGGTCTTTGTAAATACTAAAGAGAAGCATCTATCTATATTCCCACATTATTATGAAGTGTAAGTTGAATTATAGCATTGCTCCTTTACCTCTAAATTTTTCATCTGTTTCATAATCAAAGCACATTAGTGATGAGTGAATTAGTATATGTGTGCAAATATTTTATCTCCTCAAAGTAACCAATAAGACTTTAAAAAAATTTTAAATGGTATTAAGTAATCTTGTCCTTTATAACCTTCATCTCATCCTATAATCTTCCCCAGAGAGGAACTTTGCTAGATTCTAGTAATCCTCATCCTGTCATCCTCCTTGGAGAGGAATTCTGCCATATTCTAGTAATTCACTGTGATTTATAACAAACAAGTGATGTCACTGATTGTGCATTTGCCAATCATATTAACTTTTTATCTGCACCAGAGGTCTATTAGTGATTTTTATATTGCATAAGACTTTCTACTTGATTTTGACATGTAGAATTATTTTTAATTTCATAGTAATTAATAGTCTTAATAACAAATTTGGAACAAACTTTTGTAATAGAAAAAATGGTGCTTCTGCTTAATAAATGCTTGAAAAATAGTAACTACTAACCAACATTAATTCTAAAAAAGTTAGAAAACATAATTAAGAAGTTATATAATAAAATCCCACAGACATAACCAATATATCTATAGGTATATTTCCCATACAGATAGTTTTCTACAGATACATGTAAGAAAAGTGAGATAATAATGTAATATGTCACTCCTCAGCTAACAAGTGCATCTATAGCACTAAATATCTTTTAATATTTAAAAGGTCATATAGTAAAATATTATATGATTTCATAAATATTTATTTAAACTATTCCCTGCCCTACTTAAGTTGATCCTTACTTTTTCTTTATTACAAACCATGCTGTGCAATTAAAATGTTCTATATTTTAGTATAATGACATTAATATCTTTCAAAATTGTGCATTTCACAGTATGTTAATTATACCTCATTATTGAAAACAGGAGAAAGAAAATGTGCTGTAATAGACATATTGATACTTAAATCTTTTTCAAATTAAGAACATTTCCTAAAGATAAACTTTTTGAACCGAGATGGCTAGATCAAATAATACAGTTCAAAATATTTGACTTTTGTTCATCCAGAACTATTCATTCAGTTAACACACAGACCAAGACACTGAACAGCTGTCTTCTAGACCAATAGCCTCATAGCAGATGTCTTTTATTTTTTGATATTTTGAGTATTGCTCTGTAATTCAGGCTGGACATGACCTCACTACGTAGCCTAGGCTGGCCTCGAACTCATGGCAATCCACCTACCTCAGCTTCCCTAGAAGTGGTATTACAGGCATGCACCACCACAGCACAGCAGATTTCTTACTGTGTGTCAATACTACGTTTCAAAATGTTAAAAAATATCCTTTTTTATAAGTTTTTAAAAAATGATACAGTATTTCAATTTGTACTTTAAAAATTATTGTTAATAATAAAGTATTTTTCCTGATGCTATAGATTGGTCACATTTTTTTTATCTCTGCTTCTATCTCATTATCTCCTTTGTTCTTCCCCTCCCTTGGTAAAAATTCTTACTAATTAGAAAAAACTTGTTGAATATTAAGGTTATTAATTGGACCTCACACTTCTAAAGTACCTTTTCTAAGCTTTTCATCTGTCTTTTAAAACTTTGGTCTTAGAAGTTTTAGTAGAACATTGACATTTTTATGTATTGTGATCAAATTTGTCATTTTTCATCTTTATGGTTTTTGTCTTGGGCATTATATTTAAAACACTTTTCCACATCTTCAAAAGAGTATTATGTAATACATATATTGTCTGCCACCCATTTTTTAGAATCCGGGTTCTAATTCATGCAGTTGTCTGGGGCACTGCTATACACATAGTTTCCTACCTTAGTGAGCAATCCTTTCACTGTTGGTTTGCCCTCAGACTGCAGGAAAAGTGGGTTAGCAGCCTGTACTCGGAGAACATTTTGCAACACTTTAATCCATTCTTCCAATATATTGGGAGAATCTGCAGTCAAGTAGTATGTGTGTTTTTCAGTCATCAGCTAGAATGGGATAAGGAAGCAAATGTGAAGATTTAGGATTATTAACATGTACTTCTCCATTCCTCATACATCAATACTTTTTTTAAAATTCTTTTTTTTTTTTTTTTTGTATCAGGGATCAAACTCAAGACCTTGTGCTTGCCAGGGAGGTGTTTATGCTACTGAGCTATATCCCCGGCCTTTATACATCAACACTTAACATGAAAGCAAACATGCTAAACGTTAAATCCTAGGTTCTAAGTAAATGACTCCATAATAATTTAGAAACTACAGCTGATGGCAGAAAAGGTCAGACGATCTGCACCTTTACAGATGGCGCATTGGTACAGCACCAGGAGTGGGATGGGGAGGAAGTACAATCACCAGAAAATTGCAGATGGAAAGTTAGTTGTTGATTGAACAACTAACTTTGTCCCCTGTACTCGAGTCTATGAAAAAGTAGAATATTCCATCATCACTTGGACAGGAACTAGTTTTGAGAATGAATAAGCTCAGTTCAATGAACAAATCCCCATACTTTTTTTTTTTTTGTCATTACTTTGGTCAGTTACCTTTATCATTTTACATGCTACTATTTCAAATTGTTGATTTAACCAGGATCATCTCTTTGGTTAGTAAATAAATAAATGTATTTATGCTAAAAAAGAATAATTTACTTTTTGAAAATTATAGTTCAACTTTTATTGAAATAATTTTTTTACTTTGGCTTAACACTTTATACATTATATTTTGGGGTCATGATTTTATATCTTTACTCATCAGGTTTTCATTTTCTCATTAAATGTGCTACAAGGTTCCTGGCTGAAATGAAAGACAGAATGACAAGACTATAAAAGTACAATTTTAGCAGCCAAAATGGAGTGAATGTAAGCAAAATGAGAAGACCATGCACACAAGCACAAGAAGAGAGATTATTCTTGGAACTAATAAAGAGATCAGATATTATAAACTCATACTTTCTCAATATGTGCAAATTGAACACAATGCAATTAATGCAATGTTTCAGAAGCTTACAAATGATTCTTAACAGCAATGCCCCAAGACAAAGCCTTCCCTGATTCACCCTTCTAAATCCTTGAAAATTTCTTAGTTCACTGGGAACACTGATAATGTACCTTTCAAGAAAGTGGTGTCTTCCACCCTCCAAAGGAGCAAGATAAGGAAATACCAGTTATTGAAAGCATTTCAGAAATAAAGTATTTGAATTTAAATTGCACATACCACACTATCTCAATAATCTTATTTTTAATTGAACAGGTTTTGGGCAAGATAGCCCCGCTGTGCAGATCAAATGGCCAATGGCTACTTCTCTGGCAAGATTTGGCAGGATGGTCTTGCTACTCACCAACAGCTTTCCCGTTTGGATGTAATAACACCAAGGATCAAGGATAAAAAATACAAACATGCCTAAATGTGTTATTAGTAACACATTACATTACTATGTCAATTGGGATTTATTTATCAGATAATTCTTCCCTAAAATAAGTTGACATTTTGAGAACTGAAAATACCTACAAAATTAAATATGAGAAAAGAAGGTCATAAAGGAAGAAAAAGTAAAGAAAGTTACAGTACAAATTACTCAACATAAACTTTAATTATAGTTTTAACTAAAAAATAAGCTTAAATTACAGTTTTAACTAAAAAGTCATAGAGTGTTATATACCTTTAAGCATCAGACTGACTCTACATTGAATCAAGAAAACATTGAATCATCCAATCTCCTTTCTATTAGTTTGAATAACTGATGATTGAGTTTTGCATAAGTAAATAAACATACATATGTACCTGAACTGTTTGTTTGTTATCTCCTCTTACAATACTGCAGGATGCACTAAGTTCAATATGGCCCTGGGGTTTTCTAATTACATCACTCTGTACAAAAAGAAGAAAGCCAAATGTAAAAAGAACAACTGTAATAGTAATAATAAGAAATGTTTTATATCATTAACTCATTTATGCCAAAGATTATAATTTTTTGAATTATTGCATGAAATACATATGTGTTACCTAGAAAAATTCAAGGAACAAGTATTTGAAGAAAAAATGTTATTATGCTATTAGGGTTGTTCAAAAAATGGAACACTAGTCATTGAAGAATTAACTACTTACAGGGAAGTCAGTCAGTCAGGAGCCTGATTCATAGTTAGGAATTCGGTTCTAAACAGCAAATACATTTGACTCACCGGAGATTTGTAGTAAAGTAATTCACCTCCTTTCAGAACAAACCACCTCCGCTTCCAAGTCTTGACTTTACCGCTCATTTTTAGTAGATAGCCAGATTTTTCCAGTGGTTCCTAATTTAAAAAAAAAAATTAAAGTTTCTTTTTCAGGCTCAAACTAATTGATTCACTAATTTTTAGAAGTCTGAGTCAGTGTTTACATTTTTCCCATTTTCACTGGACGATGAGCAGGTTTTGGGGAGCTTCTGCTCGGGCTGTGCGCACTCTGTGTCCGTGGAGTAGGCATCGGGAGGGATGGCATAGTCACTCTCGGAAGCCACAGAGGTCAGAGACACACCTAAAAACACCAAGAAATGAATTAAGTTGGCTTTTAATCCTGACGTGATCCAAATAGCGGCTGTTAGTTCTACAAAATGCAACAATTTCTAACCTATAAACTATCCTAGACTAGATTTATTATCATTTCTTGAGCCACAAAGCGCTTTTTTTTTTTTTTTTTTTTTGTACTAGGGATTGAACTCATGACCTTGCATTTGCAAAGCAGGTGCTTTGCAGCTAAGCTAAATCCCCAGCCCTTACAAAACACTTTTAAGGCAGAAAACTGAACTAAGAGATAGACTATAATATAAATATCCAAGTCAAAGGAACATAAATAATAATTTGGCTTCATTACAACCACAGCTACTGTTACATATATAAAATACATGCAATAGACTATTGATGTAGCTTTCATTAAGCATTAAAATAGATATTTACATATTGATTCATAAACATGTTGAACCCTAAAGATTTTCATAATCACATTTTAAACCACTTAATTCTGTAATTACTTTTAAAGTGACCACATTAAAAACATGATTTTTTCTATATTTTATATGTCAAACTACTAATTTACAGATTTTTAAAATCTTTCATAAAACAGAAGCAAAGACATAAGAAGACTTTCATTTTCCAGTAGCTATAAAGTAAAATTCAAGGGAATATTTTCACAATAATTCAGTTTGCCTTAATAAAAAATTACTGCTGAGTTGTATGACACATTTATAGGTTGTCTATAATTGGAGATTTTGAAATAATAAAATCAAGGACTTAATGTCATTATTTATCATAGTATCCAGCAATCATTTAATGTTTATTAGCACTTAAAAGATATATTAGAATAATGACACTTGTAACACTACCCTGATTTAAATCAGACAAGTAACAATTGTGGCACCTTTATTTTCCATGGAATAACAGAAATTAGGGAACTCAGAGCTTATCCTGGCTAATGCCTCATACTCTAAGCTTGGAGGTCAAGGCCCAGAGGTGAAGATTTGCGTGAAGCAAAATAGCCAGGCAGAGGCAATGCTGGAAGGCAAATCTCAGCTCCCAATCCTGGGCCAGTGTGCCAGGCACTGTTCGAGGTGCTAGGGATAGAAAGGCCACAAAACAAACATTTCAGCCCTCACAGAACCTAGATTCTAGTGGAGGGAGACAGATGACAAACATTTAAGTGAACTGCTATGGAAAATACAACACACAACCGACCAATGGGACCAGAAAGAGCCAGCATAGAAGGGCAAGAACTACACTAGGGATGGTGTGGTCATGGTGGATCTCATGGAGGTAGCAGTATTTGAACAAAATGCTGAAAGAAGTGAGTGAGTCAGCTCCATAGACACCTGGGGGAAGAACATCAAGTGGAGGAAACACCAGTGAAAAGGTCCTGCTATAAAAGTATGCCTGGTGTGTCTCCTTGAACAACAAAAGAGCCAGTACATCAGAGCTGAAAAAGAGAAGCATAAGGAAGAGATGAGGTCAAAGACATAAAAGAATGATGAGATGCCTTATAGAGACTGTGAGGAGCAACTGCCGTACAACACTCTCAGCAAAAATGTGACAAACCCTGATTCTGTTATGAATGCAAGGCAACGAGTAGAAACCTAAAATATTAAACCAAGGAAGGCTTAGCAGCTCCAGTTAAAGTTGAGGGGATTGAAAATACCCACGAGTCCATGGAGCACAGTTTGAAAACAAGGACACACAAAACACGCATCAAAGGCTTTCTGTGATATGAGTGTCATTTGGTGGAATTCTTTCTCTCAGTAACCTCTTCCTATGCACTAAATTCCTTCAAAAGCCACTAATAACCATGGGTGTGCTTCAAGTAAAATTGTGGTTGATTCCCAGTTTAGTATCAGAATAACCAAGACATGTTTAGATGTGTTTTCTGACATTTAGCAATACAAATATTTAACTAGAATAAATCTATAGTTTCCACAAGGTAACTATAAAAAAAGAAAACCTCAGTTTGGCCAAGGATCTTTTTTCCCACAATAAAGTGATCTCTCTCCTATAGACAAGATAGGGAAATAAAATAAAATTTTAATATGTGGTTTGGTATTGTAGAGAATTAGGGAAAAAAAAAACAATATCTCAGGGCTAGGCTAATGTATCATTCACCGTGGTTTTAAGCAAGCACTTCCAGATTCCTTTTAAAAATCCTGTTATGGAGTTAAAACTCCGAGCAAATGCTCTGGGGACCTGGGTGGCCTGCGCTGTGCACTCACCTCGCTTCAGGGCCCTGGGGCTGCCAGGCCCACTGCGGCTGCGCGGCTCCGGCTCGGAAGTCTGCGAACTGCACCTGGAACCGTCCTCCTCCTCGGAGGAGTCATCATCTTGGAAAGCGCTGCTACTTATTTGGGTCGCCTTCTAAAGAAAAGCAGAGCAGCCTCTTTGTATACACCTCTAAGGTTACTTCTCTTTTTAGATGTCTGATGTTTTACAGAAAGAGGTCATGGAGTATGATTTTTTTTTTTTTTTGGAAGGAGCACAAAAACATTTTACCATTGTGAAGTCTTCTTGTCAAACCCCAAATTCTAATTAGCAAGGCAGTGGTCAATGAGAAAATATTCCTGAATACATGAGACTGTCAATATCTGACCCGACTCATTTAATTAGGTACTGCTGGCAAGGAAGAGGACCCTGGCACTGACACAGATCTTTATAAATTTGGAGTTTCCATTACATCATTAATAATGTTTCCTTTCAACATTTAATAGCCTGGGGCAGGGGGTGACCAGGAGTCACATGGGAATGGGTATATCCCTTTAATGCTTTGAGAAGAAAAACTATGTTCTCCAGAGCTTTCCAGTTTTTCTTTTTTATTATATATTAACATAGTCTTCTCAAACTTTCTACAAAGGAAAATTTGGGCCAAACGTTAAGGATGGAATCTGGAGCCCGAAGAAACGGTTTTCCTGATGATGAAGAGAACCACATGTTTCACACTAATGATGAGTTACCCCTTTTAACGTTGTGTACACTGGGGTTGTCAAATTCTTGTATATCAGAGATGTATAAAGTCCAGATGTGGTATTGGAAAGCATGGTAGCAGAATCTGAAACAGAAAACAACATTAAAAAAAAAAAACTAGCACATTGCCTATTTCTTGTGAATACAAACTAGCATGATTGCCTGTAAAGACCAACTGAACAAACACATGTGACGACTAATTATGCAGTCTGTTTCATGAACTACAGAACTTCCAGGTTTACCCATGGACTTTTTTACACGGCTCATAATTTTCTCCTATGTGCTGGTTTCCCAGTTAGGCTATAAGCTCCTTGAGAGGAAGAACCATAGCTGTGATTTCTTCAGCCTATCCATGCACATTTAACTGAGGCTGCATAGAAGTAAAACTAGCTACCGAGTGGCTCAGTGAGCTGTACCTATGCAGCTACTATTCACGGCCCCGTTCCTGACATGCTATTAAAACACTGTCATGATTCTTAATCTTTATCAAGTGAGTGTGAAGTTGAAAGGTTAAAATATAATTTCCTGAATGGTAAGAACAGACAATAGCTGAAAAGGAAGAGAACTCCGACAGCTCCTCTAAGATACGGATCAGTGCTGGGTAGGGACCCGAGGAAAAGCTCTCCCTTAATTCCAGCTTTATGTTTTAGGTTTTATATTTATAACAAGACTATTATATTGTTTCTGTATGGTTTTTGGTGGGAAGAGAGAAAATGATATAGAAATCATTATTTTTCTACAGTTTTAAACAGCTAAAATGCCACGGTTTCTCTGTATTTTCCTCTTTCAGGTAAAAACTTAGTGAGGTGCTGTCTATATCAGAGTTAAATGTATCTGTGCCACCCTACTAAGATTAATTTCAATTTTAAAATGTAAATCAGTAGCCTTAGAAAAAAGTTCCTGATAACTTATATAATTAGATTTATTTCAATGAATTTAGACATTTGGGGAGTTCTTGGCTAGTGAAACAGCAATACAAAATCACATACATTTTAAACACTTTTTTATTGCAAAAACAATGCATAAAAGAGAAGTTACCATCTTAAACATGTTAAAGGGTACAATTCAGTAGTGTTAAGTATATTCACATTGTTATAAAGTAAAATCTCTCGAGCTTTTTTACCTTGCCCACCTGAAATCCCCTTTTTGCCCTCTACCAGCCCAGCTAACTACCATTCCACATACTGCATCTGTGAATTTGACTACCTTCGCTACCTCAGTCAGGTGGAATCACACAGTATTTGCCTTTCTGGACTATATTATCTGTTTGTTTTATATTATCACTTGGCATAATATCCTCTAGTCTAACCTACATCATAGCATGCAAAAGAACTTACTTTTATTAACATTCTCCATGTTGAAGGCCTCTGACATTCGAATGCCTGATTTGGCTACAGCATAAATTCTGCTTTCCTAACGTGAAAAAGAGTTGAAGAGGGTACTTAAAGCAATTATTACTTTCAATACATATGTTTTTATTGATTTTTCATTTACTATTCCTAGAGCAAAGCATTATTATAAATCAAACAATACTTGTGAATAGTACTGTAGATATTTTTCCCATCCATTAGTCATTCCATTATTTATCTTTGCCCCAAATTTTGAATTATTTTGAATATAAAGGGAACAATTACAAGAAAATTTATTCATAAAGCCTAATTCATCTTTAATTTTCTACCATTTTAGAATGTAGTTAAAGAAAAAGTTCGAATGGCTGTAACAAGAAGTCAGAAACTATTCATGATCACTGAACACAAATAAATACCTTCTTTAATTTTTTACCATTCTGGAACACGGTGAAGGAAAAAACAACCTAAAGTCAAAAATCATAGAGTGGCACTTAGTGCTATCCCATCTTATTTCAACATATACTTTGATCAAGTAGAAAAGTACTCAGGGTCAAATAATAAATGATTTGGAAAACTGGATAGAAATTTATAATATTATCCTGTTCTGAAGTAGGTTATTTAGTTTTCTCCTCTGTTCTGAGAGAGATCTCTGAAATGGGTACTGAAAAGGCTATTAGCTTTGCCCCTCCCCAGTGAGAAAAGGGACCCCCAGTGGTTCCACAGATCATGATGTCCTGCATTTTTCAATGGGTCTAACCTGGGCACAGTTGGCTGGACCAGGGTAGATCAGGTTACCAATGCCATCCTCCTTCAGGTTAGTCAGTGGCCCAAGAGGTAAATGGCATAAGATCAATCTCAGAGGCACTTTAGATTGAAGAGTAGCTGACTTAGATGCAATTTCTCTAAGCAAGTAGCTATGAGATACACATACACAGAGACTAACAGCAGAGTGGGCTGTTCACAAAGACTAAAGAAGTAGGGCAGTGAGGATGTGTGAGGCAGTTAGAGACCATGACAGAGTGGGAGAGAGAAGGTAAACAGAAAACAAGTAGAAAGAAAATCACTATAAATCAGAGAGCAGCTGGCCCTCCAGAGCAGGGGTAATGGATCACAGATCTCTAAACTGATGGTCAGGGGTGGGGGTGAATCGTAGGTTGTCTTACTACAGTCACTATTGTATTTCAATTTAAGAAGGAGCGGTTATGTCTTAAAATAAACATTTATTACCTGAGGTAACTAAAATACATCTTTTCCTTGGAACCTGAAAATAACTCACAAACACAGAAATAAAACCTCAAATTTGGCCAGTGTGTTGGAAGGCTTTTGAAAAATAATGCTACTTTTTCAGGTCTGAATTGCTTCAGAAGAAGAAAAGAGAGAAAGGCAAAAAAGTAGTAAAATGATTTACCAAATAAAACAAACTTGAAAGCCTAACTTAAATCTCTGAAAATTTCAACATAATAAAAAATGCAACATTTCAACTTCTTACTGCCTGAAGTGTAATGTAATTGAAATTCCAAAGATTCACATGCAATTAATTTCTAATTTTTTTGAGCCATTCAGAACTTAGTAATAAACTACAAGCAGTTTCATCTAGCTATTGAAATGAAATCTTCTCTTGAAAGCAAAAAAAGCAGATACACCTTAAGGTCTGAATTTATACTAGAAAATCATGGCTTCTCTAGTTTGCTTAAAATTAGAGCAGTTACTAAATTTTAAAATAATAGTAAAAGAACATGATTCTAAAAGCAAAAAAAAAAAAAAAAAATCCTACAATTCACATGTTTCTCTGGATGCCAAGGGTTAAATTACGACAATATGTGAAGGATAACCTAAACCTACAAACCTTGTCATTCACTTTGTTTCAAACATTGGAAGATTTTTTTTTTAATCTAGCAGTACAGACACTCCTAAGAAGTATCACCCATTTGGTAAATTAATTATTGTGGTGATGGTCAGTGTTTCCATAGAATAAGATCTGTAGGAAGACACTTTGGTTAAAGCAATAGATATTTAAACGCAGGAGGAAGAAATTAAAACTTCCCTTGACCCAATTAAGAAAATCATTGAGTTTAAAAAAAAAACCCAATAAGACCAATAAGAATTAAGGGTCCTGGTTCAGAATCACACAAAAGTATCATGGTTAGAAGGAACCCTTCTTTCCCATTCATGGATGTTTCCCTCTTTGTGGAAGGACACTAATGAAACACTCCTGATCTCTCTTCACTCATTCACTTTGTCCTCCACAGCACACACAACCCAGCACTTCCTTCTCTCATTTCCCACAGAAAAAAAGCATCTGTTTGTGTCTCCAGGTTGTACGTTTAAGAGGGGCACCAGCTTCTTGCAGGAAGCCTAGGATGTTCTAGAGCTGCCTGGGTCTGGGGGAATAATTCTAGCTAATTTCAAAGTTCAGTATTAGCATGCATGCTCATCAATTCCCTAAAACTAAGTTTCATTAGTTAATAAGGTAATATTTTGATTTCCACTTGTCTTCTCAATTGACTTACAACTCAGTGAGGAACAGGAAGGGGAAACTGTATGCAGGAACCTGGAAATTGTCAGAACAAAACTGGATTTGGAAAGAAATCAGGAAAAGAAGTAAAACCTAAAGGTAAATGCTGAGAAGGAATCACCATGGATGTGTTCCACATAGGAATATAATTACCCAAGAGGGAAACCGGTGCAGAGGAGGAGTGGGGGGTTTGCTGGCTGCTGCCTTCTTTGCTGAGTCACTGGGTTCCTGGTCATCTGCATATGGAGATTCCAGAGAGACACAGGAAAGTAATCCATCATCACAACTCGTGTCCATATTCTCTAAAACTTCACCATCACAGTCAATTAGATCTAGATCTGTTTCCTGAGGTCTCAGTGGTCGTATCATGCTTATAGCATTTCTATTTGTACCAAACATCCTGTCAGAACTTAACTGTGGCTGGCTTAAGTGCCTTTTGGTGAGTGCTACACTCGCCAAAACATTAGGAATCCTTAACTTTGGGGGTGGCAGGTGTGGCGAAGGTACTAATGGTATTCCTTTTCTAGGGAGCAAGTTAGGATGCTTTGGCACTAAAGCAGGAGACAAAATAGGACTTGGAGTGTTGGCCTCACTAGATGAGGATGAATAATCCAGTCTCTGCGATTGAAATCTTTTGCTCAGTTCATCTGAGGAACGGTCTTTCTCCTTATTTGATTCAGAACTTCCTTTGCCAAGACTATTCTGAGCTTTCCATTGGGCCTCCAGTTGCCAAGAATACAGCTTCTTGTGTTCTGGCTTCTTTATGCCAAAAGTCTCTTCCTCAAATATAGAGCTGCTGTCATCAGAGGCTGTCAGATAAGCTTCGCTCCCCAGCCTGCCACAGTGGCCACCTTCCTCTGATGTGTGGCTGGAGAGGGTGGATGTGCACCTGGACTTAGGTCTTTCTTTGTTCCCATCTTCCTCGTCAGAGCTCCAGTCACTCCCAGGAGCCACAGAAATCTGGGATGTGCCACCATCTGTTGCACAGCTGGTTCTCGGTTTCCCGTTTTGTTCTGAATTGCAACAGACCTGAGGCAATGTTCTTGGGCTTCTGTTATTTTCTTGAACTTGGTTATCAGCAGAGTTCTCTGGAATTTCTACTTTTAGAAAAGGATACCCATTTTAACATGTTGTCTTTAATAATACAATCTCTTAATTTTATGAATACACTGTAAAACTTTCAATTTTATGTAAATAAGGTTGTACATTATCCTTCGTTGTATGTCTTTTTAAAACACAAGTTTGAATATTCTAAGCTTTATATAAAACACAGAGCTCTAACACTTCCATATAATTGCATCAAATAAAAAAGCTTTTTAACAAAGAAATAAAGGTACACAAAAAAACTAAAACACCATTATTTCAGTTTTGGAAACAAAAAAAAACATAACCCTCTTTCCACTAAATTTCAAAATTATGATAAAATAGAAGAATAATATGCACAAAGCTATAGTTTATGAAACAAACTTTGTGCCCAAGCCTCAACACGTGAGGTATACAAACCCATAAGGAAAACAGAAACAGAAAAAAGCCTCCCTTGCTCTACTTTTTATTCACCATAGCTACAAGATATATTGCTATAATGACACTTTAAAGTCTCTTTAGATCTGGCTTATTTATAATTATAACATAGTAGAAGGTGGCACTGTCTTCATAAACAGAGAATTAAATTCTAAAGAATAGAAAAGGAATTTTGATAGCAAGTTTGACCTTTATAATTGAGGAATGAGCAAGTGAACAAATGCATTCCAAAATTTCATTATTAGGCAGTTTGTTAAATTTTCAAGTGAGCCAAAGCTTTGGTATAAGCAACTTTAGTTGTATTCAACTATTAGTGGGAGAAGATGAAAATGACTTCTTGAAAAGAAAAGAAAGTTCAAGTAATGCAAGTAAGTGAATAGCAAAGCAACTTTCTCATGTCATTTTCAGAGTATCATAACCAACCATAAAGACAGCTTTTAGAAGCTCTAATGTTTCTACTTTGAAGGAAGAAAACTGGAATTGAAAGTAGGTAATTTCTAAACTCAGGTCTCTCTAAAATAGTTGGAAAAAGCCAACAAAAAAGATTGTATTACAAGTGTAAAAACCAGCAGCTTCACAATAAAGCAAAATTAGGGGAGACTATAAAACTCAAAGAAAAAAAGAGTAGAAATCTGCACATAGGGCCAGGGCTTAAACCTTTAGGCAAATATTTACCTCTTTAAAGCAACAGAGAAAAATTAAAAACAGTTACTAAATTATTTCCTGGTGTTAATTTCTTTTTATGTTTGCTAGACAAGACTTAACTTCATGTTTACTGTTATTTTAAAATTCTCAATAAATAAATAAATTCTCAATAAATTTTAAAATTCTCAATAAATATTGAGAATTAAATTCTCAATAAAAAGAATGCATAGTTCTAATCTGACACTCAGATAAAATAAATCTATAGTTGCAAATTTAAAAATTTCAACTATTCCACTTGCTGTGTGAAAAGTTTTAAGGTAGAAAATCAGTTTCTTCTTTGCATCATTGGCAAAAACCCTCAGAAGACACAAAATGACTATATACACAATGTTCAAAATAACTAGCTATTTCTCTTTAGATATATTCTCATAAAGCATCCATTTGTCAGGAAAAAATTAAGCTATATTTGGGTTAATCTTAGCAAATAATTTTTCCTTTTTAAAAAATGTCAAAGTAAATTGATATGGTCTGTAAGTACCTTCTATGTTTTTTCCTTCAGTGAATTCAGCTTCTTTAGATGATAGCTTGCTTGTTTCCTCATATTTTACAATTTGAGGAGGACTCCTTACTCGAGACAAAAAGCACCCAAATGTCAAACTGCTCAGACGCTGCCCTTCCGAAAGTTTTGGTGTAGCGACAGCAGACAACTTCTTCCCTTGAACTTCTGCAAGGTCATTAACCAAAATTAAGATTTCATTGTTTTATAGCAACTTGTTAAACATAGAACCAAAGTGTATAATAATGTGAACAAATCAGTATATCAGAACAATGTCTTAAGTTCATCTTTATATATAGTAACATGGAAGTGTCAGTGTCAAGCATCATAAGTCTATGTTTAAAATCTGTTTTAAATAGCGCATGCCTGTACTCCCAGCACTTGGGAGGCTGAGGCAGGGGAATGGCTGTGAGTTTGAGGCCAGCCTGGGCTACAAAGTGAGTTGAAGGTCAGTCTTAGTGACACCCTGTCTCAAAAAGAAAAAAAAATCTGTTTTATATATTCGAGTAGTAGTTCTCAAACAAAAACAAATATGCAAAACTACAACCATGTTATAAATAACTAGAGCGTTTCAGCTTCTTAAAAAGTCAAGTGTTGGTGAATACCAACTAAGCGCTGATTGAAATTAGTGCGGAAACACCAAGAGTGAGGAAAAAGGGCCTTTGAGACTGGTTACTAAAACAACCAAAGGAAACCTGGATCACTATTGGGGTGTCACATGACCACTCTAATGACTTTGCTTATCCTCATTTTCAGTAATGAGAAAAAGGCAGATGGAGGGATTTTGTTTATGGTGACCACAATATAGAGAACCTTAATCACTTCTTTAGGAAAGGGAGTGGGAGAGATAGAATTTAGATAGCTATTATTGGGCCAGCACCTAATGATGAATTTAATTTACCTTTAGGAATCTTAACATGATTTCTTATCAGATCAAAAGCATGAAGATCTCAGTAACAAAAGTTTCCAAGGAAATTTTTAACTCTGAGAGAGCACCAAAGGATTAAGCAGCAACTGATAATTGAGTAGAATATAAGTGTACAGTTAAAATATTCAGAAAAAAGATGGCATGTGTACTGTATCTTTTCTTATTATTTACTAAACAATACAGTATTATAAATATTCATTGTATCAAGTATTATATGTAATCTAGAGATGATTTAAAGTTACAGGCAGATGTATATAAGTTGTATGCCATTTTTATGTAAGGGACTTGATAGTGGTATATCTTTTTTTTTGAGACAGGGTCTCATTATGTAATCCAGGCTGGCCTCAAACTCACTGCAGTCCTGCCTTAGCCTTCTGAGAGCTGGAGTACAGGTGTGCTCCACCGCACCCGGTTATCTAAGGGACTGCCTCCTAAGATTCTGGTCTCCACCTAAGCCCTGGCACCAATGAATACTGAGAATATTCACCCATGAATACAAAGAAACAATTGCAAATGCATATGTTTTTTAAAGTACTACATTATGTCACACATATATTCTAGTCCAAATGTAGTTTCTAAGGATCAATACCTTTAAGTCTATAAAACCTAAGAGGCTGCCAATGAAGACCAGAACTGCAAGCCAAAAATATCAAAGAATATAAAAATCTTATTTTAAGAGTTGACTCAGTACATTCAACCTATTTCAATGAGGGTTAATGTCACAAGGCCCTGAAACTTTAATTAGAAATATAGAATTCCAGGGCTGGGGATTTAGCTCAGTGGCTTAAGCGCCTGCCTGGCAAGTGGCAAGCACGAGGTTGTGGGTTCAATACCTGGTACCAAAAAAAAAAAAAAGAAATATAGAATTCCAGATCAACTATGGAGCATCTATTTTTCATCATACAGTGGAGGAAATAACAGCAAGTATTAATATGCAGTAGACAAAATGTTCTATAATCAACAATTATATATACTCCTGCATGAAATCAGGAAAGCACTATAACTACAAGTTTACTAATGTAAAAAAAAAAAAGTGTTCCAAAGATAAAGTTAATCAGTAGTATAGCATTAAAGTTGACTTCAAAGTCATTGTTATTCCAACTACCTCAGTATTTTTCCAATGCATCTGAGGCGATCTCAGAGCGTTGTGAAAGTGTTCCAGAGGGAACAAGAGGTATGACTAGGGCCAAACGTGCCAAAGTCTGGACCTCTCCCCCAACACTGCTTTAGTACCTGTCTTAATTTATTCAGATCCTTTAGAAAAAAATGTAAAGGATTCTGTTGCTAAATGAAGTTTGAATGCCTCTTTACTGGGTCATGTGTCCAAAAAGCATGAGTAACAGGTACACCGTCCTCGATTAAATTTAGTGTACTATTCAATTCAATGTACACTTGAGTGACGATCACTAGGACAGGTACTAAAAACATCTCTATCAAAGGATGGTTTTACTACTCACCCTTAGACTTTAAAGTTAGATAGGAAGTAATATTAATGCACTGGAAAATGCAAAGAATTTATTCATATCATAAAACTATGCTCAAAATAGGCTGTAGGAATTTAAATTACTGTCAAAAACTATGATAGAAAGCAAAAGTTGAAAATAACATACCTGATTTTTTAAAAAAGAAAATATAACTGAAACTAAACATTCAAATTAGCATTTCTCTTTTCAGGTTATTCACTGATATCCAGCTCTGTTGTCCGATACGGCCACTAGCATTCATATGACTATTTAACTTTCAATCAATTCAAGTTAGGTAAAAATTACAATCTAGTTCTTCAGTTGCACTAGTTATATTTCAAGTGCTTTATATTCACTTAAGACTAGTGACCATCACATTGGATAGCACAAGTATAGAATATTTCCTTCAATGCAGAAAGTTCTATTAAAAAGTGTTGATTTTCAATTTGAAGACTAAATGCTCAGTTTAACAATATTACCAATTTTTACATTTTGAAAATTGACACCAGAGCTTGTAAAATATTCTAGTGAATTAAGTGTGACAAATATTCCTCTGGGTTTCAGATTTGTAAGTAGCCAAAAGTTATAAAGAACCGTGGATTTAAGAGTTACCACACTAGATTACTAAAGTATCTGCTTTTCAACAAAAAAATCACTTTTTTATCTAAAAAAAAATTTTTTTTGAGACAGGCAGGGTCTTAATATGTAGATCAGGCTGGCCTTGAACTCATTATTGTTGCTTAGACTCACAGTGATCCTTCTGAATGCTGGGAATACAGGCATGTGCCACCATGCCCAGCAGTGTCTGTTTAAATAGGTCAAGCTTCCTCTTGATATTCTGTAGTTATTAATGAATTATCAGTGGATACTCCCACTTGGCAAGATGCAAATTATTATCCACAAAACCCAAATGACAAAAGGATTTGAATTGGTAATCCACAAGTGTCCTGAGTTATAACATTTGACAACTAACTACCAGCTTAGTCCTAGTAACACATAGAAATGTTCTATAGTTGCCCTCAGAAAATGCCAAGTTCAGTAACATGGTCAGAGCATGTGAAGTCAAGAAGCTTTCTCCAAAGTCTTCAATGCAGCTACACTTGTATGTGGACCCTACTTAAAGAGTCTATTCTCTTTCTGCAGCTCTCTGGTCCCTAGTCTATTCTCTTTCTGCAGTCAAAGTTCAAGCCTCCTTAGATTTTTGATATACCTACTTTGAAGACTTCTAAGCTAATATTTGGCTTAATAAGGCCTCTGTATTTTTTCAAGAAAACAGGGAGGTGTAGCATTTCTATTGCTGGACAAAACCAAAATGGCATCAACAACAGAGATTGGTACCCACTGCCCATGCTCTCTGGCCTGCTGGGATAACAGCAATATATAGTATTTTTCAAAAATTGGGCTCCGGGACTTAGCATGATTCTAAAAAAATGGAACAAATGGAATGTCTTCTAGAACAGAAAGAGGCAAAGTAAGTATCTGGTCATGTTTTTCTGATATATGCGATAGCCAACTCAGCAAACCTGTGTATCACTAGTCCTACCTCTTTTTGTCTTCCTCTTTCAGGCCCAACATTGACTTGAGTGCAGGATTCTGGTTTGTTTAGATATTCTCTTTTATTTCATGGCAATCATTTCTTATATGATGTTCATAATTAAGTCTTTAAAACACCAAAAAAAAGATTGTAAAGCCCTATACAGTCAAATAAATCCAATTCAGGTATCTTAACAAAATTTGTACCTTGTAGTTTTGACTGTATTGCTCTTATTTCTTCAGTTTGCTTTTGGTTGATCACACGAAGATTCTGATTGTCCAATTCTAGCTAAAAGAACACAGTGATATTCTTTTATATAGGAATGACATTCTAAAATGTACTAATAAATTATAATAGTTGCAAAATGTTAATATCTCATTATTATATATGCAAGTAAAATATTAAAAATGACAAGCAACTAGATGAATTTAGCAGCATAAGCTATGAACCTAAATAATCATGGCATTAATACTTACTTTTCCAGAATTTTAAATGTTTTCACCCTATGCTTTCTTCACCATGAAAATATTTTAAACCAAAATTTTCAGCATTTAATTTTCACTTCTTAAATACTGAGCACATTAATTTTATGATCTACACATGCATGCTCTATAATTACATAAAGTTAATTAGTTAGAACTAAAACTAATTAATTAGAATAGACATTTACTCTGACCATTATGAATCTATCAAAGTTTTTATATTAGAAATACAATTAATATTAAAATAAAAGCTACCTATCACAAGTTTGCACCACACACCAATAAGAATTTTTTTGTTTCACTCAGTATTATCATATATTCTGATGACTTATCTATTCAAAAGAAGTAAAAAATAAAGAAAAGGAAAAATATATAATAATAAATACCTCATTTAATTTTATTGTTACCCATTCTTTGATTTTAGCTGCTTTCTCTTCTATTATTTTAGCTTCTTGTATTCTTACTTGTTTCTGAAATAACATCAGCAGTTTGTTTAATTCAAACATTACCTCAGTGATCTAGAAATTTTATATCCTAAAAATGCAAAGTAAATCTGTTTAAAACCTATTTCCAAGTTAATACATCTGCTTTCAGATTACAAAACAGATTTTTAATAGGGAAAAATTATCAAGCAAATACAATAATAAGCCAAAAAGGCACATACAAGTATTGGTAGTTTATCAATGGCTCTTCTCTTTCTCTGAACAATCATGCACTGAAATCAAACCACTCGCTATATCAAAAAACCACTTCTGAAACAGTAGATTAGGGTCAACCAGATTAGAGACAGAAGAATAAGAATGACTCAAGAACATAGGTTTTTCTCTTTCAAACAGTAGTTTTGAAAAATGCAGCAAAAATCAGCATTGACAAACTTCAGCTGTATTTACCAACCTTAAAATCTGGTTATGGACACAGGGCCTTTTTCGGAAAATGAACAATGTATATTTAGCCAAACTTCAGGGTGGTGATATTGAAATGTTATTAACTACTTAAGAATTATCATGCAATTTTTATAATAAAATTTAAAATTAAATATTCTACTGGATCTCAATAAAGTGGTATAAAACAATGAACATGTTCTAAGCATAAAGATTTATGTTGAATATAAATATCCTATAAATATTTCCAATATAAAGCAAAGATTGATTGCGACATTTTGCAGACCAAAATGGCTGCTGATCAACTAAACATTTCCAATTTAAACATTACATTTAAATTCTAAAGTTTGTTTGTGGAGCCTACTGTGTGCCAGCAATGAGTAAAGCAGGCAGCAGTCTCTCCCTGGAGATCACCTTCTCAGTCAGCAGACAAGAGAGGTGACATGGCCCAGAAGACAGAGACAGCACTGGAGAGGAGACCGCAGGAGGCTGGTGTACAGGCCGAAGGGACAGGAAAGGGGGCCCAAGGACTGTATCCAGTACACAGCAGGGGTACAGACTGCCTTAATGATGACTCTCGCAGCTTCAGCAATGAGAAGGACAGCGACCCTTACTTCCACCTTTATTCTCAGGACTGAGTGAACGAACATGCATGAAGATGTTGGGCAGGTGCCTGGCCGCATGAGGACTCTTTGGTAAGCAATTACCAATCATCTAAGACATAACTTAAAATCTGTTTCACATCTGTTTTGCTTTGCTCTTTAACTTCCATACAGTGAAATGAAAGAGACATTGGCAAAAATGAATAATAAATAAATTCTCAAGTTTAAATATTAAGAAGCAGTGTCCCAGCTGAAAAGTATTACATTGCCTGAAACCACCCTGGACTGAAAGTGAATGCCACTTTACCTTCACTGCTCACCTACACGGTGACTGGATAAGTAAATTTCTCTTCCATATTTAGGATTTGAGGCTCTTTCTTTTTAATCTTTGTGATTATGAACAAATGGGTGCACACATTTGGAAGACTTTGATGATTAAATATTTCCTAACCTGCTCTTCAAGTTGCAGTTCCAAGTTCTGAATGATGTCATCTTTTTCCTGTATTAGAGATTCCAGATCTTGACACTTTTTACAGAGTCTTGTTTCTGATTCACTGGTTTGAATGTTAGCTGCTTTTAATTTCTCTTCCATAACTTGTACCTAAATTCAGAGGACAAAATTTTAAAATTGTGCCTGTACTTACCATACTATGAAGCTTAGAACTTTACTTTAGATAGATTCCTAAAAGATATTATCACAATAGGAAAATGTTGACAATTGATGTGTTTAATAATTATAAAGTCTGAAGACTATTTTATCAGGTAGTAATAATTTTGAGGCACATAAATGAACATAATAGATTACTGAAATATTACTATCATGTGAACTAACACACATTTACCACAGCAACAATGATATGCAGTATTTCTATAGAAACAAAGTTCTAGCCCTGTTTTTCTGTTCTTTTCTTTTCTTTTTTTTTTTGTACCAGAGATCAAAGTCACAATCTCATGCTTCTCAGGTAGGTGCTTGTGCTGCTATACTATATCCCTGGCCAGTTTTTCATATTTTAAACAAGACAGTGATATGAAATAGGAAAATGAGTGGTGAGACAAGATTCAAATCATATGACTTGGAGTAATAAGACATTTGAAGGAAAAACTGAATTTGGGTGAAAAAGAAATACAAAATCAAAAGGAAAGGGGAAACCAAAGAAACTTAAAGCCTGAAATGACAGAATCATAAAAATAAAACAAAATGAGAGTTTAGATATAGGTAAAACGCATTCAGTGAGGGCACATTTGTTCACTTAACAAATATTCACTGAGTGCTTTCCAAGTGCCAAGACTAATTCACATCCTGGGAAGGCATCAATGAATCAGATATCCAAAAATCTCCACCTGCATAAAAATTACATTCTAGTGAGAGAGATAACAAACATAATAAACATGTAAACATCATACAATACACTACACAATTGGTAAGAGCAATAGGAGTGTGGCTGAATGGATTTTAGATAGATTGGCTGTTTGTCTCTTGTGCCGAACACTTTCAGGCATGTGAAATCTCAGAAGGGAAGAGCTGCAGATTATGCTTGCTGACCTACACTGATTCTTTTAAGTGTATCAACTCAGAGTGAAGTTTAGATTTTACTGCCACCACCTTTTTATCTTTCTGTGAATCACAAACCTGATCCTTGATTGCCAATATTCTAGTGGACTGGAAGCCTCACCAGAGACTTTATAAAACAGTCTTAAATATAAGAGGTGTTAAATGACAGCAAGAAAAAAAACTATTGGGGAATGTATGCAATATTATAAGGTTTATTATATATATATTCAAAATAGGCAAGAATGTAATTTCAGAAATGGCTTATATTATGAACCTAAAGAAAAATATAATATGAAGGCAAGCGAGAAATTAGAGATGGCAGCTAAAATGAAAAATCCAAAACTATTAAAAATACTTTTGAAAAACCAAAGTAAATCCTGAAAGTTACAAACATTTGACTAATGAAAATTTTCAGAAAGAAGGTACAAAGGTTGGGTCAGTTTATTATTTTTAACCATGAATATGAAGTTTTATTTGTGGGTTCATTGTATAAATGTAAATTCAGTTGAGATGCCAAAACTGCTCTACTTGCATAGTACCTATATGGCTGAAAACTACGAAAATAAAAGCAGTTCGAAAAATAATAATAAAATGATTCAATTATTCAAATGATAATTTCAGTTATTTTAGATTTAGGTACTTTAACATAATGCAGTGAGCCTTCTGCATGATCTGAAAGATGAAGATCCACATTAAAGACAGGTCCGTGTCAGAGATTTGTCATGAAAAACAGTCCATCTGGGACAGGGAGATGGACGAGAAATACTAAGGTTCAATCATTTTTTTTAATTTTATTTAAAGAGAGGGGAAAAATAAAGCAAAACAGGAAAAAAAGGGTAGAAACAATACAGAATTTTAAAAAAAAATGAACAGTAAGAAATCACTAGTTGATACATTACATATTGTCTTCCTGGATGTAGTTGTTCAAGTTACAAAATCAAAGCATACAAAGTGGACATTCAAACAGTGAGGCTACAAACAGCTGCGTTCTCTGATCCAACAAAAACTTAGCAACATAGTTATCAATCCTACACCCTCAAATATACATGCAGTTATATGCTTTAGAGCACTTGCTTTTCCTCCCTTTGCTTTTTAAGTCCAGTATCTGTTTAGTTATATCATGTTTCAGGTTGCTCAGTACCTTGCTGATCTGTTTTGTTGTTGTTATTTACTTTTTAAATTTTTTTCTTATTTATTATTATTTTTTATTTTATTTATTTATTTTATTTTGAAGGTAGTAAAATATAGCAGAACAAGACAGGACACAGCCAACTGAGACAATGCGGTGAACTGGCACAGAACCTCACAGCAGGCCACCGGGACAACAGCAATAGGCACAATAGTACATCTGGTTTTCTTCACAATAGTTGTTCCTTCAATCAGGCAGAGCAATATCAAAGGAAATACCAAAATTACAAGAACAGAATATTGAATAGAGCAATACCATTGATCAAAACAGAGATAAAAATATTTGCCCTCAAAGAGACGGCAGAAGAAAATCCCCCTTAAAATTTGCTATATTGCATATAATCAAACTCGCAAGACATGCTCAGATCTCCGGCTCTCACTTGCTAGCGGGAGGCGGGGAGATGGATGTCTGATTTACTGGTAGGCTCACAGCTGCCCACCAGAGGGGTGAACCGGCTGCCTGTTTTCCCAGTGCCCCAAGGTCCAACATGGCACATCGCGGGTCTCAGGAAATGCTGATATGGTTCTCACCCTGGGGCGGTCGTGGCTCAGGCCACAGCCACTTACCAGAGCGGCATGCTGGCGGCTGCCTGTTTTCTCAGCGTCCCAAGGTCCAAAATGGCAAGGTTCAATCTTAAAACAGTATTTCCATTTACATACTAAGCTAAGATTATTCTTAGCTGTGAAAGCAGAGAGAGAGAAAACTGACTCCAAACCCACAATGGTATTCTCCTCTGAGCAGAAGTTCTATGACCCAGAGTAAAAGAAATATGTAAGTAACTGAATAAGAATAGAAATAAATATTATCAGACCTTCATCTATGGTCTCCTTTTATTAATTCAGAGCAAGCCATCCTGCCAACACTGAATTGCCACATAAAATTGTCCTATTATTACTTACGTAGGTTCTATAGTCCTGGACAAATATGATTTGGAACTACACTTCTACTCCGAAAAACATGTTCAACTTAAAGCAGTTCTCATTTTATGAATGAATGCTACAAAGCTCCTTGGATGCATCTTCCCATCTGAAAATTTTAAAAATCTTACTAAAAGAAAAAGTAAGTAAATAAATCTTACTATTACTTTTAGATAAACAACTTTTCTGGGCAAGAAAAATATTGGCAAGTGTGTAAAACCTCTTAGAAAAAAAGATCACAAAGTAGTCACAGGCAACATACATACTAACTAGTGCTGTTATGACCAAATGTCAGAGGATTCACCAGCCTTTCTTGGTAAACAGTATGAATAAAAGGGACACAGAAAAGCTAAGAGGTTTACACAAAAAGAAAAACAAGTAGCCTTTAAAAATATCCTACCACAAGCACACAGAAAATAGTTTAGTTCTATTTCCACTCATTTAATGTGAACCATGCGAAAGTTTAGCTACTCAGAGACTGACCAATAATAAACACCTATGAATTCAAATTAGTTTAAATAAACTCTTACAATTATCTACACATGGATACCATCCAGTGTGGAATGTGCCATGTTTTTAGGCTACTTTTCTCCTTTACTTCTTGGCAAGCCTGCACAATCCTAAACCACTTACTCCAAAACTTCTTAATCCTGAGGTTCCCGAATTCTTGGTCACCAAATGGTTTACTCAGTAGACTTTAGATGCTCACATCCCACACATTCCAAAGAAAAGACAGACCTTGGTGGACTTTTAGGAGGCAACTTGTGAGTCCTTAGAATATCGTGATTGATAATACTACTTTTTGTATACCAGAAATCATCAGAAAATGTGCATGATAGTGAATGTCTATTTTTGTTCACATGGGACCCTGGTCCACACTGTGGTACTTTACAGTCCTACACAACTGACACCCCATGAAGATCCTGGACACCAAAGCACAGATAACCTTCTGTGTTTGGCAGTGCTTCATAACATACATCACCGACAGGAGGATTAAGTGCATCCTCGTGCAACTCTACTTCAAAAGAGCAAAGAGAAACCTATACCTAGGTTCTTCTGGACCTTTTTCTTTTGTTGATTTTAATCTATATCTCTTCACTGTTATAAACCATAACTATGGACTAGCTTCTTTGAGTCCTATGAATCTCTCTAAGAAATCACTGAACTTGAGAGTAGTTTTGGGACCCCCCCCCAACACAGCTTCCAGTACCATTTCCTATTAACCCGTCCATCCTGGAAAAGCAAGAGCTGCAAATAGTACTCCCATATAATTATACATGCTGCTATTTTCTTCCCACTGCTCAGCTCATCCTTCCCTCTTCCAGTATATGTAACAAAGGTGTGACTGTACTCTCTTTTTTGTATGGCCCTGCAGGTCGACACCAGAATCTCACACACATTAGGCAAGCACTGAGGTGTACCCCAAGTCCTGAGGCTAAATCTTTAAATCTGACAGAATCTACTTCTATGTAACTCCAGTGGTGTAAGGCTTCCTGGTTGTTCTCAAATGAAATACAGAAGGAATTGTTAAGAGTACTGTATTTTGAATCCCAGCTGATTTTTTTTTACGTACTTAAGATGTACTGTAATTCAATTAATCATTCTAATTACATTTTAACCATAATTATTTTGGTGTGGTACTCTGAAGTAGGATCGTTCTTGATGAAGATGAAAAGTAAAAGCAGTAAATAAATTTTTTTTCTATGAAATGAAAAGTTGACACCACATAGCAAAGCAATACAAAGTCCTAGGAATTAGAATGATGGAGCAGTAAAGAATATATGAAGGACTAAAAATGGCTTCAAAACAGATAACTTTACCAAAAGGTAGATTAATCCACATAAGAGAACAGTCAGAGGAAACTTTAAATCCAGATCTTATCAACCCTGAATCAAACAAAGGCAAGGGACTAAGCTCCAAAGGACAGAATGAAAGAAAACATATTCTCTCCATGGGAAATTAGTGTAGTATTTTGAGATATTTATACATAAGGTAATGTACCTGATGATGTACTTGATAACAAATCCTATAAGTCAGTATTTCTAAAAAATGCTATTTGTTATTTTTCTATCTCACAAGAATTCTTAAAAAGTAGTACTCAGTTGATTGGTACATGTTGCTTCCAACACTTGCAAATAGCAATAAAAATGCTTTGGCATTAAACAAAAAGATCATCAAGATTTATTCTTCTCTGTAGACAACTTTCTTAGTGGTTATGGAAATGATATCACTCAATAAATAGAAAATGTATAAGTAAAGTATAGAGTTGAATTGGTTATTGCTTTTAGTGGTGAAATTAATAGAAATATAGTTAGTTTAAGTCTTATGATATGGTTCAACAAGAAAAAAAAAGCTGAATTTAAGTCATGTGAACATCAAAATAGGCCACAATCTCATGGAAATTGTTAAAGACAGCATGGGATTCAGTGACTCTTATTTACACAAAGGCTAAATAGAGTGATATAATCAATGAATGACAATTCATGTCCTCTGTGTATACATTTCTTGTTAATTGTTAGCTTCATTATGAGGTATTTACAGAAAAAAAATTCTTCTGAGGCATAAAAAAGGTCATGATAAATTTAAAGTGTTTTGATAATGAAAAATATGTAGATTTTAGTAGTTTATAGAAACTCTAAGAGATTTGTGATTCTCTTTTTCTTTTCCTCTCTCTCTAATTTAAATTTAAAGTAGTATATCTAAAATAACCAATCATGGTATGTTTATGCTCCAAGAGGGTAGCCCCTTGAATTAAATAACTTTATACCTGATATTTTCAAATCACAACTTCTCCCTATTAAATTTATCAAGGTCAGTGGAAGAGCCCTGATGGTTACAAACTGCTATGGTTTGATCCCCTTGCACTGGGAATGGAAACATCTTAAAAAATAATCCCCAGTAGAGTAGATCCGAAGAGGAAAAAACTGATTAAAAATCACAAGTAAAAATTACTTAATTCAGCTGGGTGTGGTGACTCACACCTGTAATCCCAGCACTCCGGAGGCTGAGGCAGGAGGATCATTGTGAGTTCGAGACCAGCCTGGGCTACAAAGTGAGCTCAAGGACAGCCTGAACTGCATAGTGAGACCCTGTCTCAAAAAAACAAAACTTAATTCAGCTTAATTTTCAGAAAAAAAATTGCCCCACATAAAATTAAAAAGCTACTCTCAATTTCTTTGTTTTTTTTTTCTTTTTCCATGAGTAATCAAAGGAGAAAGGGGAAGATAAGGAAAGCATAGTTGTAGGACATACAGAGGGACAAATGGAATCAGTAATGGACAGAGGTAAGGAGAGATGCCAGTGGACCAGACCAAAGTCAGAAAGGAAAAGGAAAGAGAGAGAGACAGTAGGAAGCCACTTAAGTTTTTCTATTGCTCCTTGTTTCTGTGTTTTCTTCTCCCCCTAGACTATTTCTTGGGTATTACTATAGACTTTACCAGGAGGCATAACTGGGATGCATGAAAGGATAAAAGAAGGAAGGGAAAAGGAAAAAAAATATATATAAAAGATAAAGATAATTAATTATACTACTGATTCTTCTTAGTTCATTGAACAGAGCAGTTTGTGTTTATGCTGTTTGGTCAATTATGTATTTGGATATCTTGTAATGTGAGCAACTACTTTGATGGTAACAATATGCAATATAGCAACCATTGTCAATTTCCTATTTTCTTGTTTTTGAAATCCTTTATCATTGTTTTTATTGTTTTTTTCTCTTTAAAATATAAGGAAGGAAGGATGGAAGAGTTTAATGGGATCACACCATAGGAATACAACCAACAAAATCCAGAATGTAGAAAGCTTTAAAGGATAAATTAACCCAACCTTTTCAACAAATAAATTGAAAGGAAAAAAAAGGAAGGAAGGGCCAGAGATTTAGCTCAGTGGTATAAGTGCCTGCCTGGCAAGCACAAGGTTGAGTTCAATCCACAGTACAAAACAAAAAAAAAAAAAGAAAGGAAGAACAGAAGAAAAAGACCCTATAAAGATTTTAAGAAGCAAATCAAATGCATCAGTTTACTTTAGATCCTAATTTGAACAAATCAACTATTAAAAACAAGAGGGGAAAATCCTGGCATGGTAGTGCCTGACAGTAATCCTAGGATTTGGAAGGCTGAGGCAAGAGGATAGCTATGAGTTTGAGGTCAGCTTAGATTACCTGGTGAGTTCAAAGCCAGCTTGAACTACATAGCAAGACTCTGTCTCAAAAAACAAACAGGAAAAATGGTACATAAATAAAAGAATTAAAAACAGGTGCTTGAGCAAATAATGTATATGCCAGCTCAAGACAGCACTCATCACAACTGTTTGGAAACAACTCAAATGTCCATCAGTAGATGAGTATCAAATTGTGATTTACATGGACCTCAAAAATATTCTACTAAATGAAAAAAAAGCCAGGGCTGGGGATTTAGCTCAGCGGCATAAGCGTCTGCCTTGCAAGCACGTGGTCGTGAGTTCGATCCCTGGCACCAGTAAAAAAAAAGAAGAAAGAAAGAAACCAGAAACTAAAGGTTACATATTGTATGAATCCATTAATAAGAAATACCCAGAATAGTAAATCCATAGACACAGAAAAGAGACTGCTGGTTGTCAAGGCTTGGCTGGCAGAAGGGTGGGGAAATGGGAAACTCTTAATGGGCACAGAGTTTCTTTCTTGGATGATGGAATTATTTTGGAATTAGAGATAGTGGTCATATAGCATGTGAATTATTCACTTTAAAATAGTTCATTTTATGTTATATGAATTTTACCTCAAGTAAAAACAAAAAAAGAAGGAATTATTAAGTGTTTGAGGAAATCTGAATATGTATTGACTAGATCTTTGATGTATGAAGAACTGGGGATTTTTTGGTATGATGATGGTACTTTGGATATGCTTTTTAAAAGTCCTCTCAGATTAGTTGCTGAAATTTTACTCATGAGCGAAATTATATGATGTCAGGGATTTGCTTCAAAATAACACAGTTGGTGGGTGGCTGAAGGGGAAAAGTAGGTGGAGGTATAGACAAACCCCAAGTTAGCTAAATGTTGAAGATGGGAGTTCATTATACAATATTCTCTACTCAAGTATGTGATTGGAGTTTTACACAATAAAGTTTTAAAATTTCAAGTACACTCAAGAAAATCTAGGATTAGGTTAGATTGCGTTTATTTAGAAATTTGTTAGCTCACTCAATCTACTATGTGAAATTAAATCTTTCAGGTGAAAAATTATTCAGTAATATGCAGGTTTCAAAAGAAGAAACATGAGGCCTGGGGATTTAGCTCAGCAGCATAAGCACCTGCCTTGCAAGCATGTGGTCGTGAGTTTAATCCCTGGTACCGATTTAAAAAAAAAATTAAAAAAAAAAAAAAAGAAGAAACATGACAAACTCAGAGGACACAGACAAAATTTATTTTTCACCTCTTAGAAGAGTTTTGTGTTTTAAGCTTTAGAAATTCTTTATTCAACTGCATATGACAGAGATCTTTTCATAACATGAGCTCACCAAATTTCAAACATCACCATAAATAAATGAATAAATAAATATAGTACAAAGAAACTACAAAGTATGAAAAATAAAGGAAAAAAATGTTTCCAAAGTTTAGGGGTGTTTCCTGTTAACCTTAAAAAAACTCTTATGTTTGATTTTCCTTCCCTACAAATATTAGCATCTGAAGTACACAGTTTTGTATACGGTTTTCTTACTATAAACCTAAGCATTTTAACATATTAATATGTCCTTAGTAATAATTACTTTTAATGGAGTTGTAAAAATGGCATTAATATAGTTCATTTAATTCTCTGTATCATGACATTCATACTATTTCCAACTATTCTAAATAAATCTGTTATAAATATATTAATATATTAAATTTCATAATGATTAGGTTAACTACAAAAGTCATTTGATTTTTCAGAAGATAAAAAATTGAAACCTTTTTTTCTCTTGAAATTATGTTAGCTGGCAAAATAAAGTTACAGTCTCTGCTAAAGATAAAACTCAAGAATACTTAAAATGATAGAATGTAGAGAAGGGCTGACAACAATCCTCCTATTTTTAGCAAAACAATCTTTATATGGGTAGAGGCAGAAAAAAATTTAACTAAAATTATACTCTACCTGCTGAAAAGCTTTTTCTGCTTGACGTTCAGCATCAATAACTTGTCTCTCAAGCTGTTGCATCTGTAAAGTGAAGGAAAATATAAAAAATACAAAAATTCATGTTTCCCTTTTGGGAAAATACTTTAAATCTCCCAATGTTATCAACTTTTAAAGAATATTTAACGTGATTCACTGGAAATAAATTACATACAATTAACACAGTAAAGGCTCCGTGCATACTTAAAAACTGATGAAACAAACTGGGCGAGGTGGCCCACACCTGTAATCCCAGCTTTTGGGAGGCTCTGGCCGGATTTGAGGCAGATTTGAGGCCATCCTGGGCTACACTGTGAGTTCAAGGGCAGTCTGAACTACATAGATATACCCTATCTCAAAAATCCAACAAACAAACAAACATGAAACAAAAATTTCAAAGTTTTGGTACTTTTAAAACAACGTAATACTTACTATAGGCGTATTCATTAATAGACTAGAAATTACTTGTCAACATATATTAAAAACAGTAGGTCTAAGAGAAAAGTAAGACTTCCAGGGTCATATTTGATGCCTTGATCAAAAAATCACAAGGAGCAGGTGATGGTAGTGCATGCCTGTAATCCCAGCCTTTGCAAGGCTCAGGCAAGAGGATCGCTGCGAGTTCCCAGCCAGTTTTGACCTGCCTAGTAAGAGCAGGGCTCAAAAAACAAACAAAAGAGGCTGGGGATTTCGCTAAACCAGTCGTGAGTTCGATCCCCCGCCCCCCGTACAAAAAAAAAAAAAGTCACAATGACATTGGGGAAATGTTGTATTTGCAATGTTTCAGTCAACACTAGGGATTATTACATTCAGATAGAGATGGAAAGAGTAACAGAAGAGACTCTTAAAACACACATACACTTACAGACACACAGATACCAAAGTGAATAGTATAAGGAAAAATGTTAAAGACTTTAAAGGATCCACTGCTAATTAACATAAAGGATGTGTATCAAATGCTCAATACACAAGCCAAGAAGTAAAATTCAGTTCCAGTTTCTTTTTTCACAGTGAAGTTTGGCCAATTTTACAGCCATCTGCTACTGGATTCGTGCTCATTTTCGCTCTTGCAGGCTGGTAATCCGCCAACCAGAACTTGAACATCTCCAGCCCCTAGCAAACCCTGGCAAGCCTGTGGACTAGCCGCCCGACCCGGGCCCCGCCCTCTTCCCAACCACCGAGAAACGGCCTCCCGCAGCTAGAGTGGCCCAACCCGGAAGCGCTCTGCACCACCAGATTCATGGATACAGCCCCCAGGTTTTCGTGATTCCGCGCGCAGTGCTCTCGCCTGAAAAATGTCTTCTCTTTACGGTGCATTATTTCTTAAGGGTATGTTGACTGGGAGCATTTTCTGGGCTTTGGTAACTATGTTTAGCCAAATCGACATTCGACTCGGAGGTCAAACTCGAGACCACAAACACCATCACCTTCGACCACCTAACGGAAAAGAATTCTTCAATATATCACAAGTGACACCCACGGGACTCAGCAAAAGTATGCGTGTTTTTTGTATCATCCTCGGAGAATCCAAAGATGGCAGTAACTGGACTATGCTAAAAGATACTTGGCCCAAACACTGTGACCAAGCAGAGTTCTACAGTGCTAAAAGTGATCACTTGTTCAACAGAGAAAGAAATGACAAGTGGAAACACTTGAGTGAAACTTACAAAGACATTTTTGAAAAGTATGGCAACAACTTCAAGTGGTACTTTCTTGCACTTCCCACCACGTTTGCTGTCATTGAAAATTTAAAGTACTTTCTGCTAACAAAGGATGCATCACAACCTTTCTATTTGGGCCACACAATTACATCTGGAGACCTCGAATATGTGACTGTGGATGGAGGAATTGTCTTAAGTATAGAGGCGCTGAGGAGATTTCACAGGTCTCTCAAGAATGAAATGTGTGCAAATCGAAGTATGATTTGGAATTTATCTTTCGATAAGCAGCTAGCAATCTGCCTGAAATATGCTGGTGTTTTTGCAGAAAATGCAGAGGATTATGAAGGAAGAGATGTATTTAATACAAAACCAATTGCAGCTCTTATTCAAGAGGCAATGAGTAATAACCCTCACCAAATAGTAAAAGGCTGCTGTTCCGATATAGCCATTACTTTTAATGGACTGACATCCCCAAAAATGGAAGTAATGATGTATGGTGTCTACCGGCTCAGGGCATTTGGACACTATTTCAATGACACACTGGTTTTCTTGCCTCCAAAAGGCTCAGAAAACGACTGAGGAATGGCAAACACTGTGCTGTTCAAGAACACCTGCAATGAGACTAGTCCAAATTAATGTGATGTAAATACAAAACACATTTCATTTGATAATACATAATTATTAGAAGCCTGATTAGTACGAGAAAGTGTAAAATATGTGGAGTCTGGAGTAACTTTTTATATTGACTCCACAATGAATATTTTGGATATGTTGCATTAAATATACTATTAAAATTAATTTCATCTGTTTCTTGTTCATTTTATTTATATGTCCTTTAGCAAAAGTTAAATTACATAAGTAGCTCTCACACTATATTTCCACTGGATAATAAAGATTTAGAACATCTGCTGTTATTACCTACAGCAATTTAACTGTAAATATAACAGTACTTTTTAAAAGGCAGTTTATTGTGGGGATCTAGATTCTGGAAGAAGTTTTAAATAGTTCAAGCCAGGCTTGAGCAACTTAGACCTTGTTTTAAAATTTACAAAAAAATTCTTTTCTTTTTTTATAAAGGAGTTGAGGATGTAGCTCAGCAAAGGCCCTGGGTTTAGTCTCTAGTACCAAAAGAGAGTGCAAGAGAGAGAGACAGAGAGCAAGAGAGAGAGAAAGAGAGAGATAGAGAAATGAAGGAAGGAGGTGGGGAGAGAAACAGGTATTTCTCAAGCACTCTCTGAACCTTATATCATTAATTTTTGTTAAATATTTCAAGTGTTTAGTGAGTGATATTGCTTAAAAACATTTTAAGTTATTGTGTAAACTGGGTATTATTCAGAAATAACTGGAAAAGCTCTGTATCTCTTGGATGTCTCTAGAATAGTCCTTAAACCAAAAAGCATACTACTGTACTAGCAGATGCATGCCATGGCTACATTTTTCCACTACTGGCAATGTGCTGACAATTGTCACCTTTATACTGTTAACTACATTCTATTTTCAGAAGAATTTTGTAGTTTAGGAGCCTAAAAGAACTTTTGGGTTGGGAATGCCAGGAGAAACAGAAAAATCCACAAAATTCTGTCAAATTTTGTTAGTGAAAAAAAATGAGTTTTTAAAAAAACTACAAGTATATTGTCTGATTTCTCCTTCTGAAATATTTGGTTTCTAATCATGACAGGAAGGGTAGCAGTCTATTTGATTTACTGTTATATACACAATAACATCTTTATACATAGTAGGTGTTCCATACATTATAAATTATTAATCAGTGACAAAGTTCCCTATCACTTGTAAAGCACCACATATGTATGGGTAGTACCATTATTTCAAATAACTTTATTTCTAATCTGTTAGCACTAACTTTTTTTTTTTTTTACTATTTTTCCAATGACATTGTAAGCTGCCGTAAGAAAGCATGTGTGAGAGACCATATCTTGCACATACCAATCACTCTATAAAATTCTAAAAGCAGCCTGCTACCATGGCCCAAACCTGTAATCTCAGGTACTCAGGAAGTTGACTGCAAGTTTAAGGCCAGCCTGAGAAACCTAGTGAAACCAACTCTTAAAATAATATTTTGAAGAAGGGCCAAGGAATGTAGCTCAGTGGCATAGTCCATAAAGGTCCTGAGTTTGAGCCCCAGAACCATTTTAGGAAAAAAAGAAAAATTCTAAAACCTCAGTACTAATCGTGACTTTATCACAAAAATCATTATTTCTATTATTTAAAAAAGCATCTCTCTCTCTTTCTCTCTCTCTCTCTCACACACACACCCACACAAATATATACACAGAATTTCTATAAATAGGACCTTGATGGACAAAGTTACAAACAGGATAAGACAGGATAAATTTGTTTCTGGGCATCAAAATTACACGTTTGTGTCTCTGAATACAAGGTGTTGCTATAGCTTAGATTTCAGGTGTTTCCCCAGAGCCTCAAGTGGTTGAAGGATTGTAAGGGTGATGGTTCTGCTGATGAGTATATAGCTGACTTGCTTGAAGGAGGTGGGATCTGGATGGAAGAGGTGGGTTACTGGGGATATAATATTGAAGGGTATAACCCTTCCCTGGCTCTTTACCTTTACTCCCTGTTTCCTGACCACCATGATAAAATCAGCTTTCCTCTACCAGACCTTCCATCATGCCTGTTCTGTCTCAGAGCCACCTGACCAGAGACTATACTGTAAGACAAAATAAACTTCTCTAAATTGTGAGTGTCAGCTATAATGTCTCAGTAATGAAAATGTGACTAAGACTGATTTTGGTACCAGTGAGGTGGGGTTGTTGCTGTGATTACCTGATGATGTGGTTTAGAAGCCCTTGGAGGTGGTTTGAGAAACAGTTTGGAAAAGTTTGGAGATGACAATGAGAGAAGCTCTAGAATACTGTAAACTGAGCTTCATGGGGGATTCTGGTCAGAGCTCAGAACACAAGAATGATTACAGTAAAGACCAGACTCTAGAGGTTTCAGTTGGGAACAAATTCCTGATTGGCTGTTAGACTCACAGCTGTGGGTACCATGTTCTGGCAGAAAATTTGTCTGTTTCCTGCATCCTGAGGCTTTATGGGAGACTGAGATTGAGGCAGTGAACTAATTAATCTGGCAGATAAAATTTTAAGGCAACCTGAGGTATAGAAAATTCTGGTTGCTTTCAGCAGGGTTTATAATGATAATCAGAGCAAAAAGCCCATTTAAAAAGTTTTCAGTTTTGCCAGAAATGAAATACTCATAAAGTTGAAAAAAAGAGCATGGTTGCTTAAAAGATTAGCATTATAAGAAAACAGGTACGGTACTTTGTACCACTTACAATAGCAAAGATGCCTTGAGGACAGCTCAGAAATTCCCATGATTCTACTCTGTAAGGGTGCAAAAAGATTTTTTTGCAAAGAGCCCCGGGCACTTTGCTCAAAGTCTGTCTACAGCACTGGGATTCATTTCATAGTGTTTAGCCATTCAGTTACTCAGGCTGATGCTGAGTAACTATGATCCAAGGAAGCCTGGATACTGCTCCAATTGACAGAAGACCTCAGTGTTATCCACATGGTACTGGTTTTATGGGCATGTAGAATGCAAAAGTTGTGGCATTAGGGAGGCTTCTACTCAGATTTTAAAAGGCTTGGGCGACCAGGCAGTATTTCCAAGCGAGAAATGCATGAAGCCGTTAGACTGAACACAAAAGTAGAGACCCCAAGAAGTTGGAGAAGCCAGGAACATAAAATGTCTCAAAAAAGCCACAGGCAGTGAGCAAAGCCAACCCAAGACAGCCTGTGAGAGCCACAAGCAGCACTGCCCTATGAGCAAGGCCACACAACCCCTTTGGAGTTCATGTCTTGCCACAACTTGCCCCAGGTTCTAGACAAAGCTACAGGGCTTACTGTTTGCTCTGCTAGATTTTGGTCTTGCTTTGTTCTATTTCTTTCTGTTCTCCATTTCTAAATTTTGGAATGGGAATGTTTAGGGCCACTGTATATTAGAAGTGTTTAATTTTCTTTTTTGATTTTTTTTTAAAAGGGGCTCATGGCTAAGGGTTTGCTTTGAGTTTCACAGATAAACAATTTTGATAGAGATATAGTGGAATATCACTCAAGCATTAAAAAAAGTAACATGAAGTAACATGGTGATGAAACTTGAAAACATTATAGTAAGCGAAAGGTCACATATCATGTAATTCCATTTGTAAGAAATATCCAAAATAGGCAAATCCATAGAAATTTAAATAAACATTAACCTACAATGATTCTTTTCAAAGCAAATTTTAGTAAAAATACTGAGTGTTAAAGAAAAGAAATCATCCTTTAGTTATCAAGGCAGAACCAAAACCATATTTTTTTATGTCATAAGGAAACAGAATCACGTTGTTACACTGATAGCAATGCTTTGTGCCAGAAGAAAATGGAGAACATGTTTAACAGGCTAAGGGATGAACACGTAATCTAAGGATTTTATATACAGCTATACTGACTCTCAAATATTAGTGGTACAGCAAACAGCAAGATTCTTAACAAGAAAAAACTAAAAAAAATATTGTTCACAGGAGATTTTGCTAAGAAATATAGAAAATGAGGTCCTGACAACTAAAATAACTAGAGAATAATCAATGGCTCTATGATCTGGCAAGGAAGATAATGCAAACCAACAAAATGCAAAAAAGAACTAGGGATGTGACTCGGTGGTAGAGTACTTCCCTAGCATGCACAAGGTTCCACTTTGATCCCAAGTTCTGAAAAAAAATTTCAAAAAGAAAAAAAATTAAAAGACATAATATTTGATGTTAAGCTGTTTCATATAGCAATAGTAATCAAGACAGTACGGTGTAAAAGCATATCTAATAGATTAATGGAACAAAACAGAGAGCTCAGAAGTACATTTTAAAATATATCATTAATATATCCAGGCACAATAACATGAGACTTTGGTCTTAGCTACTTGGAAGAGGCAGGAGGATCATTCGTATCCAAGGATGTGTAGATCTAGGCAACACGTTTGCAGCCTGGACAACATAATGAAACCAAGTGCAATATCTCCCCATTCTCCCAATATCAGTATATCTCACCTTTTATTAAATCACTATTCCAGATCAATACTGCATATCTGACTGTACATGATGGTTACAATATGTGACTTTCATACACAGCAAAAACATGGGAGTAAACTATGGTTACTTTTTCCTTTCCTGTATGATTTTTCCCCCTAGAGTTAAGGGTTTTGTTTGATTTATTTGGCTTTTTATGAATTCACTAATAATTCAACTTTAAATTCCCACCACTGTGGGAATCTTATCACTCAAGATTTTCATTCACATCTGGTTTTCTACCAATTTCTTCTTGAAGCTGCTCCTAGAGTCTCTGGCCTGAGTCAGTTTGGGTGGGCTCCCTGGGATTCTGGCAGCACAGCTATCTCCTTTGGTAGATCCTTTGACTTTCTACCACAATGGATGTTCTGTTTCTTTTATCCCATGTAGTCCTTGAGCTTGGTTTACTTCCTCCTTTTAATGGAGCACATGTTGCTGGAGATTTTGTAGAATGGTGACATAGGACCTTGCATGTCTTCAAAATATTTTTATAATTCTACCTCCAAGTAAAATTCACAATTGGCCTTGGAACAGAAATTTGAGTTTAATGCAATTTTTAGAATTATGAAGACCCAGTTTTATTGTCTTCTAACTTGCAATGTTGCTTTTGAAAAGTCTGAAGCCATTCTAATTCCTCATCCTTTGTATGTGACCTGTATTTTTTACTCTGAAAGCTTGTAGATACTCATTTAATCACTCACCACCACCCCAAGTTTTGGTAAGGCAAAAAGAATGGAAAACACAGCCTAGAATAAAGCTCAGAGGCTTCTGATGTCCTCCTCATAGACAATGCCCTGAGGAATCCTGTAAAGACCTAAAGGAGGAATGATGTGTCACACTGAAAACAGTGGGGATTGATAGAAATGTGTCCTTTTACAATCAATTAATTCCCTGAAACCTTCACATTTATCCCCATACTCCAAATGTCCAGCAATGAAGCATTTCCTGTAAACAAAAATTGAAAATTTCTTTCTTACAAAATTTTATAAATTGTTCAGTGCACACTAATCCAAAAATTGTGGTATTATGAGCACATGACCTTATAGACAGTCTCCTACACATTCACCCTAGCAAAAGCTGATGTGGACCAGTACTGATTATTTATACACAGCAGTCAGCCAGCAGTAAGATGTGCCATTCCTACATATACACACCAAAAACCACCAGACATTTGAGAAAAGTTTGTAATCTGAAAACAACAAACACAAAACTGAAAAAATAATTTCAAAAGAAAGAAAATTAGAGAATACAAGAGAACTTTTTAGAAATTCTAATTATTCTTCAGGATCAAGAAACTTTCAAATACATTACTTCACAGCCTTATCATGAAACAAAATTTGTTATTTGCTTGATAAAAATTAGGAAGTAGTCCAGAATGCATATGCCTTGAACAAGCTTATGTTCCCAGGCTGTGACACAGCTGGGACTTTAACCTTCGCATTCTGATTTTCTAGTGTTCTTTTCATTGAGGCATAGCTGTTCTAATATTTATAAGCTACAAATATAATGTACATTAATTCAGAACCATATCAAAAACCTATCCCAAATACATAAAACCACAAAATTTTTTGCTGGAATGCACTGGACTTTATTTTGGTCCTCAGTCTGCTGTTCTTTCAGCCTAAGAATCTTTTACTGGTAACTTAAAATAATATCAATAGCCATAGAAGGCTTAGAGCTTATAGGGAAGCTACCACAGAAAGAAACAGAGGTACAGACTTATAATCAAAAGAGACTAAATCTGGAATTTGAGATTCTAACAGTTCCATCACTGGATAGGAAACAGTTAATTACTTCTCCAGTTATTAGGTATATTTTTTACTTATCCAACAATGGCTGAGTCTGGATGATAAATATTACTAATAGAAACGCATTCATTCATAGTTTTTTTGTTTTGTTTTGTTTTGTATCTTTGAGACAGGGTCTCCTTATGCAGTTCTGGTTGGACATGAGCTCACTTTGAAGCCCAGGCTGGTCTCAAACTTGCAACAATCTCCTGCCTCAACCTCCTAAGTGCTGGGATTATAGGTGTGTGCCACCCCACCCAGCTAAAATGCATTCATTCTTGAACAAATAAAATAAAAGGAAGAAAATGAACAAATGAATGACAGCTTTAACTCTTTCCAGAAAAAAGTAGTAAGTGATAGAAGGAAATCACCACTCTTTACAATCTATATTAGAGATCATAAATATTGAATGCTTAATATTACATTAATGTAAACATACATTATTAAGGCTATATGATAAAGTTTAGAACACTTTAAAGCCAGCTCAAACTAAGATTAATATTGCTTGTTTCTTTTCATAATCAAACTGGAAAATAACTTTCCAAAATAATCAGAAAAGCAATGTAAGATGTATTCATGTAAGTATTTACTTTCACAATGTAGAGTGTAATGTAAACCTTGGGTCGAGTCTCTAATCAATTCATACTAATCCACCTTAAAAAAAGAATTGAAATGATTAAGTGTCCCATATCAAATTTCAGACAAAAATACAGTTTTTTATTTATATGCCAGTTACAGAATAATAAAATCAAGTAGCAAATTTGAAACTTTGCTTAATTTATTTTTATAAAAGTACCCTCTGCGATAGAATGGAGTCTGCCTCTGAGTTTGGATCACCACAGTACATTATACTCAGCGATCTTGGTGCTTTTGTGAGCACAGTGTACAAGTAAAAGCATTCAACGACTTGGTTAATAGAGACTGAATGCTTCAGGACCTTCAGAATCACTGATGCATTGAGCAATTCCCAACCAAGTACCACATTCCTCTTTCTGATTGTTTTCCCTTCAGACCTTATGGAAGGCTCTATAACCCAACATTTTTAGAATTTCTATTACAATAAATAATATCTCCAGTCACTCCAGAAGTGATATTTAAATTAGCTTGTAAGGTCCACTGTTAGTATATGTATAATTTCTATTACATACTGTGTAAGCTTAAGTGAGCCAACAGAGTAACCAGGGGGCAATGTAATTTAAATAGGTTCACTCTGATATTTTGTTGGACTATTGTGCAAAAGAGTATACTCTGCTGTTCCAGTGTATGGTCTCCTTATTCCTCAAATCATTCCCAGAATGTCTCAGGGAATCATATTCACAAAAGGAAGGCCAACTGGCAGGGGATCCCAGATGGCCATGCTCCCTCAGGTAAAAACAGCATTAGGTTACATGGGCCACACTCATGCCAAAACAAAAATTCTTCATATTTTTCTTCTTTTCCTTTTCACTGAAAACCTAACTCAAAAGAAATAACATTCCACTTTAACTTAAAGGGAAACTTTCACATTTCCCTCCCTGACTCAGAAAGCTAGCTAGTAATATTGTAAAGCAGGAAAACTACTTAAATCTCAGCTTCCCTGAAGAGTTTATATTTGGCATTCTAAGGATATTTCCAACACCATTCCTTAAATTCCTCTAAAGACCTCTCCCACTTACAGCAGCACTTGCCCAAGATTCAATAAGGGCTTTTTCTTCATAAGCTTCAATATTCTGTTACTCGGAAATTGCGATGAAAAAAAAAAAGTAGGTGCAAAAATGGTTTATCTTTAAAATTGCATGTACTCTACCTCCACCTTCAAAACATATGACATATATATTATTGAAATTCATCTGTAATTATAAAAATACTCTGAAATACTTCATGCATTTTTCCTCCCCTACGTTTCCTATCAGTCTGTAATCACCTTTATATCCTATCATACACTTAACCAGTGTGACCACTGAGAAAGACATGAGAGAGTCTGAGAATGTTGAGCACGTGCAGAGCCCTGAGCTTGATCTGTACCACTGAAGGGAAGGGAAAGGAAAGGAAGGGAAGGGAGAGGGAGAGGGAGAGGGAGAGGGAGAGGGAGAGAAGAGAAGAACAGGTCAGCTCTGTGTGCCTGGTACTCTTGTTAGTTGTATCACGAATTTGAAAAAACTAAGACTTAAGAGCAGTTCTGCTATTTGTTAATTGTGTCATAATGCTGGACTTATAACTCATTACCCTCAGCCTTAATGGTAATTTTACATTGGAGATTTTAGTTTTAACTACTTCATAGGGTTGCTATGAAGTTTAAATTAACTGAAAGCTGTAGTAAAACTTGGGGACCATATCTGGGACTTAGGGTTAGCTGCCTACAGCCAGTGGCAATAAAACAGGAATGGGAACCAGAATTGTTAGAAGGAAGAGAAGTTGGCCAGAATCCCTGGAAAAGAGTTAAAGAATTACATTCGTATTCTCTCAAGAATCTTCAACCTTAGGGCTACATCATGTCAAGGGAAGAATATGAAGGAGAAGCCTTGGAGCAGACTGGTCCTAACACAAAACCAAAGGCTGTAGATGAGATCAGACTCATTTTAGGAATGCAACACTTGAGTGATTCTTTGAAACAATGCAATAGGGCTTGATTTGAAAAACATATGATGTTATATAAATTATTATTACTACACACACACACACACACACACTAACGCACACACAGAGATGGCCTTATATACCCATTGTGGTTGAACAGAAGACAGAATAAATGAATAGGCAGATATAGCATAGAAAACAAGGAGGTTAATGATGAAACTAGGTTATAGAGGCTATGTAGGGTGACAGCTAATCAATTATACATTAGAGATGGAATGCCTGGGTTTAAATCTTGGCTCTATCACTTTCTAGTATGAAGTTAGGCAACTGCAATAACTTTTCTGTGTCTAAATTTCATCCTGTGTAAATTGGGTAATATTACCTCATACAATTGTTGGATGAGCCAGGCATGGTGGTGCACACCTGTAATTACAGCATTTAAAAGGCTAAGGCAGGAGAATTACCATGAGTTTGAGGCTAGTCTGGGATACGCAGTGAGTTCAAGGCCAGCCAGAACTACTTAGTGAGACTGTTTTAAAAAAACAAATAGCTGGGCATAGTGGCTCACACCTATAATCCCAGTCCTTGGGAGGCTGAGGCAGGAAGATTTTTTCAAGTTCGAGACCAGCCTGGGCTACAAGACACCCTGTCTCAAAAAGACAAAAAAAAAATTGTTGAAAGAATTAACAAGTTAATATGGGATCATTTCCTGATACATAATTAGCATCAGTTTCCTAATCTATAAAATGGGGTCAACAAAACTTATTTCAAAAATTGTTAGGCATATTAAAAAAGTGATACTTTCAAAGTGTTTAACACATAATAAGTTAATAAATATTAGGTATTTTTATTAAAACAGGTGGGTACCAAAAGAAATTTTCAAATCTGAGAAAAATATTTCATAATAAAATACAACAGAAAATATTGTGAAAATTTGTACTCCTATTTTGGAGTTGAACATATTTATTGGAAACTATGAGTAACCTGGCATACTTATCCACTTTCCAATATGTAAAATGCTTCTGAATAATTCCATCTTTTAGAAATAACAAAGGATTTGAGTCACAGATACAAAATACAGACCAAAAAGAAAGAAAAGGCAAAAAAGAAAGAAACCACAACTAAAATAGCAATATTCCTCTTTATTTATCATGTCTAAAGAAAACATTAAATCAAATGGCACTTAGACTGAAAATTTTTAAAAGCTCCTTAAAATTTTACTTACAAAGAAAACAACCCTTTTATAATTTAAAAAAATGGACACTCAAAAACAAAACAAAACAAAACAAAACAAAAAACCTGTGCAGCGTGCTTTCTAAAGATCACGACAAATGTGGTCATAAGAGTTAAAGGTCAACAAACTGGAACCCAAATCAGTATGACTTCTGTTTAATCCATAAGAAAACTACAGGCATATAGAAGTCAAAGAAAACAAGAAAATTATGAGAAGGCTGTTACTCAACAGTGTCAACCAGTGAGAGGCAAAGGCAATAACTGGACAGCAGCATCCAGGAGGCCCAGAACAAGGGCAGACTTGATGGATCTAGGTGCAATCACTGTGTGAGGGGGATGGGGTCGCAGAAAATACTAGATGGATCACGGCACAATGCGGAAATGATTTTCATAGTGAAAAGAGCAAAAGACAAAGACGAATCCTAACTGTGGGTTAGTTTGAGCTCCCCCAACTTAAAAATATTCAAAGTGGGAATTTTTTTTCAAGTTATAATTTCTGTTATAATATCAATAAATACAGTATAGTGCATGGTGAGTTTATTCCACAAAGCCAAAAAAGAAAAGGGTAACCTTAGTCCTCCCATATAAAAGATGTTAAAGTACAAACATTTATGATGATGAAAATGAAGATTTAAATGGAATGATGGTTTCATTGGATTTTATTAGAATACTTCTAAGACATTCTTGGATAACAATGAAAGGAAGATTTAAAACCTTTTTGGGAAATGCGGTATGTGTACCAGTCTCCATTCCAAAAGGATTATACAGATTAGAGTTTAAGAAACCACTTACAAATTCTCCTGATAAGTTTTGAATGACCATAAATATCATTCACCCACCTATTTGGACACTACTGTCTAGAAATATAATGTGAGCCCCATGAGTCACCTAAAATTTTCTAGTACACATATTAAAGACTAAAAAAAAAACAGAGAAAATTAATTTGAACATTACCCACTTAACCCAACATCCAAAGTATGTATTAACATAATCAATAAAAAAATTTATTGCTGAACTGTCTTTCACAACTAAATCTTTGAAATCTCGTTTGTATTTTACATTTGCCACACATTTCAATTTGAAGTTAGTTGTCAATGGCCACATGTGGCTAGTGGCTACCATTTCAAATAGCACAGATCTAAAATCCAAGTTCCCTGGAATCAGAAATATGGGTTGTCTTATTCACAGATGTAACTCTGGCATTAAAAACCATATGTGGTACATACTTAGCCTTCAACAAGTATTTGCTGAATGAATGAACAAAGAAAACTATTGGTTTATGGAAATATTTGCAAAATCAAAATTCCTGTGACATAAAATTCTAATTACATTGTTAGAACTATAAAGAGAAGCCAGGACGGGCATGGTGTGCAAGCCTGCAATCCCAGCATGCAGGAGGCTGAGGCAGAAAGACTGCCACGAGTTTGAGGCCAGCCTAGGCTACACCGTGAATCCAAGGCCAACCTGAACTACAGAGCTAGACCGTCTCAAAGACAAACTAACAAACACAGAAGCATACAATTATAGTAAACATAACTGTAGCCCAGATGATAGTCAATGAATACAAATTCCAAAATAGTGCACAATCTCAGATAATTATAAATGTATTTTACCATCAAGGGAATTTTCTTCCACAATCAGTTTTAAATGATATCCTTCAACATTTAGTAACTCAAAATGCTATTAAATTCTTTATAATAAAATGAACGACAGCTTTTCTCTCTGTAACAAATGAACTCCACATTCATCAAATACAGTTTCCACACTGTGTACTAGTATTTGCAGACAAATGTTTTTTCATCCTACTGACTAATCCTCCCTAACACCAGTGAAAGAATATGGCAAATACATCTGGCAAAAAGTTGAATTATACAATTATTTTCTTTTCTGATGGTACTATGTGTTGAACCCAGAGTCTTTGTGCACATGCACACACATGCACAAACTTTAAAATTTTTGAGAAAGGGTCTCAGCCTGGGTTCAAAGTTGCAATTCTCCCGCCGCAGCCTCCTAGACTTCTGAAATTGCAGGCATGTGCCACCATATCTGGCAAATTATATTATTGTTTTAAAGGTGCTTAAGCCCCCCAAATACCGAGATTTTTAAAATATACATAAACCAGACCGCATGTGGGCGACACTAAATAGCAAAGGATAGAGACAAAAGCTTACCTTCTCTGCTAAAAGCTCTCTGATCTTGCTGGCTTGAACTCTAAATTTCATGAGTTGAGACTCCAGGGCTAAGCATCGTTCCTTCCAATCCACCAGTCCTTCGGGTTCAGAAAGCTCGGCCATGTTTGTTCTAAGAAGAAAGCATTCGACAGCACACCACGTTAGCACTCGTGAAGTCTATTAATCTTCCCAACACATTCATTGCTACGATGATATTCAGAAACAAGTTTTAAACTCTTAAGACACATTCCAGCCCTTATTGCAGTTTATGAGTCTAATGGAAGACAGGAGACCAGGGTGGAAGCCCTTCTGTGCTACTAAACTTCCTAGGTCTCAGTTTAAACAGGAATGCTGAGCATCACAAACCATTCTTCCTCATAGGTACATACGCTGTGAGAATAGGTGAGATATTGCCATTTCTAATAAAACAAACAACACAATAATAGCACAGCACAAAATACAATTATTGTTTTAACACTGCTGAATAGTGAGACTTTTTAAAATCCATCAACTCCTATTTTTACCATATTCTTAAACTCACAAAAGTCTCACAGCTTGATGAAAATAGTAGCACGATAAAGTAAAGAAATACAAGAACACTACAGTTATTGTTTAGATTTGTACTATAACTTAGTAGTAATTTTTACTTAGCATTACTCTAAATTTGCTCAGGTTCAGGCTAAGTCTTTCAAGCCACAAGTCTTCTGGTGTACTTAACTAGGTAAGTTATTTTGATCCGACAGGTTTGCATAACTTTTACTGGTATGAGAGAAAACATATAAATACGAAATTTGGAATCATCTACTGTAATAGATCTGGAATCCATATTTTCCATGATGTTAACTTTCTTTTTGGAGGAAATTAATCTCAGGGACAAGGACCGTAAGGAAAAGGACAAGAGGCCAGGGAACTGGTTTTAAAATTCTAATGTATTATTTGATTTTGGAAGCATGATTGTTTCTAGCTCTGAGATCCATGAAGGCAGCTTAAAATGTTTGTTAATGTTTAATGGGCTAATTTAATAAGTAGTGTAATAATGTATTCTTTTCTCTCTTTTTTTTTGCTTTATATAATTAAAAAAATTTTAGTAGGCAGTTGCAATGGCTGTATTCACCCTGTGGAACTGGTACATACTGTAAATGTCTTACATCTTGATCCTTTTTACTTCTCTTTCCCCACTCTGCCTTCCATCACTCCTTTCTGAATTGCTCTTGCTATGAACTGATAAAATTTGCTTTAGGAATGGATCTTCTGCATGAGCCAAGTCCTGGTCATGGAAAACATGACAGTAAAACTCTGAAAACTGTGAATAGTACTGCAGTTGAAGTGTACTATTCTATTATTTTGTTTTACAAAAATATAGCTAGGTCCCCTTATTTAGTGTAACAACCCAACTCTCTAAACCCATACCAATTTTTAAAAACCACATACTGTTAAAAACTCAATAAAGATTATTTTCCTAGGATAAACATTTTTGTGTTTATATCATTTTCACAATAATTCTGAATTGACACAATTTCATAATAATTTAGAAATAAATAAGTTGAATTGTTCCACAAAGGCTACAGTTTTTAGTAAGAGTACCCTAACCAGCTTCCAGATGCCTCTAACTTCTAGCCATAGTTTGAGGGAAACTTAAAATTGCAGGGCTAAAATTCACTGTCTTTGTTTCTTTGTTTTTACAGAATCTTTACGTTACTGTTTTCTGAATATTTCTCTTTTTGTTTTTGGTTATTAAGTCTTTCTCATGGTCCTTTTCATTTTCTGTATTATATTTTCTACAAATTATTCACATTACCATGTACTATCAATGATTTAAGAATAGGTACAGCAGTTTGTCAATCAAAAACTTTTTTGGGGGGGGGTATTGGGGATCAAACTCACGACCTTGTGCTTGCCAAGCAGGCACTTACACCACTGAGCCAATCCCCCACTTCAATCAAAAACTTTTTTACCATTCCACTGCTACTTCATTTCTCTAATTATTTTCCATTGAAGGGAGGAAAAATATGATAAAATATTAAAAAATAAAAATCATCATCAAACAGGCATCCTTAATTCTTGAGGCATTCTTATAATTGCACAGAAACATAAGGACTCTTGTGTATCCTAAGCAACAAGAAGTCTATTTCATGTTAATTAAATTTTTGTTCCACATTTTGAAAAGCTCATTTATGTTCTAGTGTAAAATGTATACAGGTTGTGTTGTTTTGTTGCTTTATTTTGCTTGCAGAGCTGGGGATCAAATCTAGGACCTGCCCATGCTAAGCAAGTGCGCTTCCTCTGAGCTACCATTTTGAAAATAATATAAAGAATACTTTTTTTTCAACAAATGGAAATAAACCCAAGTATGCACAACACTAACAAAAAAGGACAAAAAACACTGGTCATTTCAACTATACACACACATTCACACACACACACACACACACACACACAGATTCGACAAAACCCAATATCCCTTCATAATACAACATTCAACACATTACCAATGTCAGGGAATTTTCTCAACCTGATAAAAGACATCTACAAAAGCTAAATAGCTAACATCATAATTACTGGTAAATGACTTACAATTTTTGCACTAAGAGAACAAGACAAGGATGTCTGCTCTTATTGTTTTATTCAATATTGCACTAGAGATTCTAGCCAGGGCAAGAAAATGAAAAAGCATCTAGGTTGAATAGAAAGTAAGAACTATTTCTATTTTCAGATGAAATGATTATGTATTAAAAAATTCTAAAGAATTCACAAAAGGACATCAGATCTAGTTTAGCAAGCTTTTCAGGAAATCAAATCAATGTATGAAAATCAATTTTTCTACACACTAGCAAGGAAAATCCCAAAACTAAAATATTCCATTTACATTAGCATCAAAATGAGCAAGACACTTAGGAATAAATTTAACAAACCAAGTGCAAAACTTGTCCTATGAAAACTTGCAAACTGAATTGGAAGACATTAAGGATCTAAATAAATGGAAGAAACTGCATACTATGGATTAGAAGACAAATATGTGCAAATGGATAAACATACTCAATCACTACAAAAATCCTCACACAATATTTTGCAGAAATTGACAAGTTCATCCTACAATTCACTTGCAAATTCAAAGGATCCAGAATAGTCAAAACAATCCTGACAAGTTTGAGGACTTCCTTATTCCAATATCTAAATTTATTACAAGGCCACAGTACTCAAAGATAAGGATATCTGTGTAAGAATAGACACATACATCAACAGACTGAAGTTGAGTCTAGAAATAAAAGCTCATATTTATAGTCAACTGATTTTCGCACGTGTATCAACACAACTCATTGGGGAAAAGAACTGTATTTTCAACAAATGAGCAGGGACAACTGGATCCTACAAGCAAGTGAAAGTATTTTGTACCCTATCTCAGGCCATATACACAAAGCTATGGTGGTGGCGCATTCTAAGTAATTCTAGCACTCAGAAAGTAGAGGCAGGATGATAGTCATGAGTTTGAGGCCAGCCTGGCCAACCTGAACTACACTGTGAGATGTTGTCTAAAAAAAAAAAAATAACCTACAAAATGGGTGGGAAACATTTGCAAATCACGTATCTGATAAGGGATTTGTGCCCAGCATATATGAAGAACTCATAAAACTCAATCAATAAAAAGGCAATTAGTAAGTGATCAAAGTTACTTAAGTAGACATTTCTCCAAAGAAGACAAATAACCAATAATCACATGAAAAGATGTTCAACATCACTACCTATAAGGGAAAGTGAAACATCATAATGACATTCCACTCTCATATCAAACAGGATAAATAAAGTGAAAAATAATATATACTAACAAGTGTTAGTAAGAATGTGGAGAAATTGGAACCCTGGTACATTGCTGGTGGTATTGTACAAATGTTGGAGCTGCCATATAAAAAGTTTAACAAAGTTTTTGTAGGTCCAAGAAAATCCAATGCTAAGCATACATGCAAGGGAACTGAATACATTGTCCACAGCAAAATGTGTATACAAATGTTCATAACATCACTATCCACAACAGCCAAAAAGAGGAAATAACCAGATGAATGGGTAAACAATGGATAATCATGTGACATATCCATAAAGAGAACATTATTCAGCCATAAAAAAGTACTACCAAATACTACAACAGTACATTGAATCTTGAAAAATTATTTCAAGTCAAAGAACCCAGACATGAAAGGTCACATACTATAGGATTCCCTTTGTATAAAATGTCCAGAATAGGAAAATCTAAAAAAAAAAAACAAAAAACAGGTTAGTGGTTTCCAGGGTTTTTAAGGAGTGAATTTAAAGCCAGGTTTTAAAAGCCAGGACTAGTAGCACATGTTTGTAATTCCATTACTCTGGGAGGCTGAGGCAGGAAGATTACAAGTTTGGGCCCTGTCTGGACAATTTAGCAAGAGCTTGAGTCAAAATTTTTTTTTAAAAATTAAGGGCAAACAGGGTTGGGATATAGCTGAGTCCAACAGCTCTGGGTTCTATCCTCAGTATTGCAAAGAAAGTAGAGGGCAGAGAGGCAATGAGGACTGACTACCAATGGACATGAGGTTTCTTTCAGAGATGATGAAAATATTCTGGAATTAAGGAGTGGTGATGAAGGAGGAAATGCTAAATATCACTGGTTCATACACTTTAAGAATACCTGTAAATATACTACAATTCATGGAAGTATACAAATTGAAAGGGTACATTTTAAAATGTGAAATATATCCCCCCCAAATCATATATTTACAAATCACTACAGAAAAAGCAGCAGTTTAAATGGATATATATTAATACAATAGAATGTTGTCTGCTAACCACATTTGCAGATTTAATGATCCAATATGTGTGGTTATCCCTGCCAAAAATTTCACCATTAACTCAGATATAATCAAATAACCTCAAATATGAAAATTAAAATACACACACCTAGAGTACTTTGTTGTAAAAATGACACAATACATTCAAAGTCAGGTAAACCTATTTCTTTAGTTATACTAACTGTGTATTTTACAGTGAATAAAGCCTTAAGAATGTTATGAAATCAGCATTTAACACCTGCAGTCTCTGTTAGTTGGGTTATAATAATAGAATAATTCACAACTGCAGATTGATTGGACCATAGTCCCCACTGAGGGTTATATACCTGACATCCTTATTTCACTTTCTAAGTGCAGCCAGTTAACAATTTTAAAGTAACTGTTGTGTTAGTGCACCATCGTGAGTAGTTAAGAATTTTAACTGCACACTGCTCACCATCCTTTTGCAGTCCCCCGACATTACAGTGCTCTACAACCTGGGGAGCTAGCCTCAATTTTTAAATAAATATACCTAGATTTTTAAATTTGACAGTGATCAACCTTTTCTGCAGGGAACAGAAATCTTGGTTTTTCAAATACCTCGAATAACTTTTGGAAATATTTACTGACACAAAATAAACTGTTTACAATTGTGGAGTGAATGCCCTTTTTCTCTCAATCTCTGACTTCCTGTTTCTCTTCCAAATCTCAAAAAGGAAGGAAAAAAAAGTGAAAGAATTCATGTACTTAGGTCCTCCCGTTTGAAGTTCAGGGTTAGCCTCTCATATTCCTAAATTCTCTCCTCTTAAAGGACAAATTAACTGGACTACCAGGTAACTGTATTTTCGCCCCCAAGGTGGAAAAGTCTTTTTTAACCAGACCAAGACACTCCTTGTTTAAAGAACCTTACCACCATCACCTAACCTCACTTTGGCCACGCTTGCCCTTGGGTGGCACTGCCCAGATCAGCCCGCTACAGAACAGCCCAGTCTTGGGGGCGCACTGCCGTTGCAGTCCAGGCTGGAAAAGACTGCAATTTTCACAGAGAAAGCAGTGACCTACAGGTAGCCCAGCAGCGGCGCGTCTGCGGGGCAAACGGTTCCACGTCTCTTCCCACAGCGCTCGAAGCACGGCTAAAATGGTCTTTCAAAGAGTGATCTGCTAACTGCAGGCAACTGTAAGCTCGCGGTAGGTCACCTTAAGGCACGCTGACGTTCAGACCACTCGAGGTGTAGAAAACGGCTCTGTAAATTTTTGAGAAGTTGCGCCCCGGAGATCACAGTGGGGCTCCGCAGAAGCCGGGACATCCCTGTTCGCGCGGGGCCTCGGGGACTCGAGGACGTGGGGACCGGGGACCCGGGCTGCCGCTGGCGCCCAGCACCTCGCGCTCCCGGCAGCACAGGTCTTCAGCAGCACGTCACAGGAGCCCCGGGGACGTAGGGCCGCAGGCCCCCACCCATCCTGCAGCGACCCCCAGAGCCCAGACGCCCGGCTACGGCGGGGGTGCGGGGCGGTTCTGGCCGCGCCCCCGTCCTCGGCCCGGCGAGACTCCGCGCGGCGCGCTCCCGAGAGGCAGGGCTCCCCGGGCGGTGGACGTGTGGGGTCGCCCCTCGGCTCCGGGTCCTGCCCACCTGCCTACCTCTGGTGCGAGTTCCGAAGTGCCCTCGACGCGCGGCCGGGGCTCCCTACAACTCCGGGTTCTCACTCGGACCCCAGCGGGCGGGGACAGGACCGCCCCTTCTCGGGACTGGCAGCAGGAACAGCCAATCGGAGGTCCATGCCGACCACCCGGCGTCACTGGAGGTTGCGACTGTAAAGTTGGCTCCTCCCAATCGCCCACTCTGAGAGGGAATTGGGTGGTGAGGGGTCCCCGCTCCCAGCCTTTGCACACCTGAACGGCAGAGCCTGTCGCAGGCGTCAGTCACCTCCTTTCCAGCCCTCTCCCTCGACTGGACTGTCATCCTTCCCTCTTGGTTAGTTTCCCAGCCTCCCTCTTGCCAATCCATCCTCCATCCTCCCTTCAAGTGTAGTTTCGATGTACACTTTGCCAGAGATCGTCATTGGCTTCTTTTTGCTCAAAGTACCAAATGTAGAGTCCCTAGAATCGTGTTCAAGGCCTCCATCCCACCTGTTGAGATTGATTTTTCACAGCTGTCTCTCACACACCTGAGACCGGGGCTGCACAATCACCCACTCCAAGGAAGCCCAATAGAAGTGTTTACCTGCCCCTCGCTACCTAGCTATCCTTTGATTATCCTCTAAGACACAGCTCAAAATAATCCTTAGGTAACTGCGACTGTGGGCTCACTTAGCGGGAATCTCATTTCTACTCCATTGCCTCTTGGCATTTATTCATTGGGCTTTAGGTGCCACACCAGAGCTCTCCATTAGACTAGCATTTGAAAACAAAGCATACCGCAGAAGTAGACGAATGATAATTGAAATCTAGCTAGATTTTTACATCTCCTACTGGGGCCTAGAGAGCTCGGTCTCCTGGCAAATGAAGAGGACAGATTATGCTTAGTCCTTCCTCAGAAAACTAGGTCAAAGTGGTGTCTTTGATTCACAATTGGCCAATTGAGGGTATCAGATGATTTTTCCATTGCTTAATCTTTTTAAGCTTATCCAATTGAGGGTATCAGATGATTTTTCCATTGCTTAATCTTTTTAAGCTTATCCTGTATGGAATCAAATGCAAAAGTGAGATTTACGAAGTTCCTTAGAAGGAAGGTAGTAACCGAAAACGACTAAAAGGCCAGCTAGTGAGCATCAGGCTTCCATATTTCTTCCAGATGAGCACCAATTTTGGATTGGATCCCAGACTACCCCCACACATCGAATTCTTTTTGCCTTCTGTGGGAGCTGATGATCCATATCATATGAAAAATTGTCTTCAAACAGCTTTGGCAAACAAGCAAGCTGGACTGGGATTATTTTACAGAGCAGGCAGGAGTTAAATAAACAAAGTTTAAGTAACTTGCATAATTTAGCATAGCAAGTCAGTAGAGACCAAACAGGAGGAAGAAAGAATGCCAAAATAGAATCATTTCCGTTTATGAGTCAAAAATACTAAATAGACTAAGGGAATTGAGCAAATAAAATTACTCATGAAAAGCAGCTTTCTAAACATGGTTGCCACCCTCTCAAAGCTCAGCCAACATTTACTTACTGTCACCTTTTTCTAGAAACATGACAAACTGAGTTTGTTTGGTGGGAGAGAAAAAAGTAAACCAACATCCTGTGCTTAAAAAAAAAGTACTAAAAAAAAGCTGTGCTTAAAAGAAAGTGCACAATACAACAGAATATTATTCAGTGATAAAAAGAAGTACTGATATATATTCCACATTGTATAAGGGTGGAAAAATTAGACTAAATGAAAGGAGCCTGCCACAAGAAAAAGCACATATTTGTGTGATTCCATTCATATAAAATGTCCAAAATAGACCAATCCATAGGGACAGAAAACTTAAGGCTGGGATTGTTGGTGAGAGCCAAGATGAGTGACACTGCTTTTTGGAGTAATGAAAACATTCTAAAATGTATGGACAACTCTGAGAATGTATTAATAGCCATGGATATATGCTATTTTAATAAGTGAATTATATATTATATAAATTACATCAATAAATCTGCTTTAAAAAGAAAATTACCTGTTGAATTTTATTTTTTTTATATTGGATAGCAACAGATAGAAGATCTACCTGGAAGTTTTTAAGTATTTGCCTTAGCTGCAGTATTCCATTTATTTGTAGTTATTTGTCTTTAATCCCTATACACTGTACCATGCAGGTTGATGTGCTGGCTTGTTTTGTACTTTAATATATATCTATCACTGTGGCATATACTATATGCACAATAAATACACAAACGAATGAACAAAGGTGACAAGAGATGCATTTTCTTGAGTCTTATGATATTCCAGGGATTGTACTAAGGTATGAGGAATAAAAAAGTGAGCAAAATATATCTCTATCAGATATTCTGTCTTTGTAGAGTTGCAGTCAAGAAAGAAAGCTGCAATTTCACTGAATAATTACACCAATAAATAAAGAATTACATTTTAATTAAGTGCTCTGAAAGAAAAGTAGAAGATATTACATAACTAAGTAACGAAGTCCAGGCTCAGAAATCAAGGAGGTCTTCTTTGAATGGCATTTGAGCTGGGATCTGAAAGAACTAACCAGAAGGGAGCAGGGAATGTTGGGAAGAGTATTCCAGGCGAAGGGAACCATGGGCACCAGGGCTGCGGTGAGCGGGACCAGGATTCGGCATCAGGCAAGGGCACGATAAGCAGAGAGAAGAGGGCAGCGCAAAGCAGCTGTAAGAGGAAAAGTCTGGTCCATTGAAGGCCTTGAAGAAAGGGCCTCTTGCATTTCAGTTGAAATCTGGTTAAATTCAGACTCAGAACCAGTATGTCTGGGATGCAGACCAAGGTTTTGCATTTCTGACAAGACCTAGGGATGCACTTTGAGTAGCAAAGCTGAATCTACATCATTCCAAGAGCACTGGAATCCACTGAAGTATATGGAATTTTTGTCAGGAACCTGTCAAAAGCAGATGTAGCAAGAATTGAGAGAGCAGGTTAGAAAAGAGCCAGAGTAGGTCAAAGAGACTGGCTAGTGGCTAGTCTGGTGGAAGCTGGGTTGGGTGGTGGTGGTGGAGAGAAATAATGGTGACCAAACCTGAGTTTCATCTGTCCTCTGTCTAGCATGGCAGAGAGAACAACGATGGTGGTGGGAGGGGCGGTGATAATCAAGAATCAAAGAAATAATTCAATAAAGATAGGAGCTAGGATGCGTGTGATGGGAATGACACTGGAGGCTCTAATGGGAATTAAGAGTTTTGAGGCTAAATCAATAGAAACAGGAAACACTTGTAACTATCAGGCACTGATGCAAGTGACAACCCTCTGGTAGAGGTATGATTATTATTTCTATCTGACAAATGGGGATAGTCCAATGAAGTTATTAAACACTGTTTGAAGGTTTCACAACATTAAGTAGAGAAACCAGACTCCTCGTTCCACAGGAACCATCCCTCTATACTACATCAGAGTACAGCTCCTTCTAAGAAATGAAATCTGCAGGATCTAACTAATTAGAAGTGGGGAGTTTCAGAGTCTGGGAGGATTTGTGTCTCTGTAACTGGGAAAGGATGGTGCAGTTAACCACAGTAGGGCTGTAAGAACAAAGACCTAGTTACAGGAAAAAACGAATGAGATCTGGCTTATAAGCACAATTTGGGGTGCAGAGAACCATCAAAAAATTAATTAGAAAAAGCTGGGGATTTAGCTCAGTGGCGTAATTACCTGCCTTGCAGCGCACGGTGAGTTTGATCACTGGTACCAAAAAAAGAAAAGAAAAAGAAATAAATAAAAGAAAAGAAAATTAATCAGGCTGAGTTGAGAAGGGTCTGGGTATACATTTCAAGGTAATCTGTACAGAGCGGAGATTATTGCAAATTGTTGAATATTTACTGACCACTTATGTGCCAAGAAGAGGACAGAGGGGCTGGAGGGGCTGGAGAGAGCAGAGATGAGAGATTCGGAACCAGGAAAATACCAAAGAAATAGCCGCTTCCTAATCCAACCACACATAAAATCCAAAAGGAAACAAGGAAGAAGGCCCTGGACTGAGCATGTGACTTTCTGGAGCAGAAAAAGTGCAAATCACTTTTAGCAGGCCTAACCCACTCCCAACAAGACAGCATGAATTCATGAGATCTGGGCCCTTGTACCCTAATCACCTTCAACTAGGTCCTATTTATTTTCAATACTGGAGATTGAATCTAGCACCTTCACACTGAGCTGCATCCCCAAACCTTTTATTTACTTGTTTGTTTGTTTCTTTATTGAGACTGTGAGAGAAATTTTCTCTTATTAACAGTGCATGGTCTACACTGCTCTATGCTGCTCATCTCCCCCCAATATTCTGGGAATTGAGCCATTATAGTTAAAGCTGCCTAGATTAAATTCAGACAAGGATTAAGCTGTCTAGAAAACCTGGGTTGTGAGGTAAAAACAGCCCCCTCCCATGTTTAAGGACCTTCCCTGGGCATCTGCTGCCCATATTAGGAAGCACCCTCCGCCGCCCAACTCTAGACCACCCTATAGTCGCCCCCTCCAATGAATGTAGAAAGCCATTTAAACTAACCAATGCCATCTGCTTCTGTGACCACGCTTGCAAAGACCCCTCCTCCCTTTGTTCGGTAATTTAAAAGCCATGCTCCGGCACACCTCGTGGCTCTCTGTTCCTGCATGTTCATTGAGCCCCACGCATGCTTGGACAATAAAACCCCTTGCCTATTGTATGAGATGGTGTCTGTTTACTTCTTCCTACACGCGGCGGGCGTCTCAAACCCTCTCAAGACAAAGTGCTGCTAACTCACTAAATTGCACAGGACGGGGGGTCAAACAGGATGGGGGTCAAAGCACACTGGGATTAAAGGCATTTGCCACCACACCCATAGACATTATCTCTTAAAAATTCTACCATCACCACAGTGTGAGTCAAGCTTCCAGCACATGAACCTCTGGAAGACAAACTACAGCAATGTATCCCCAATGCCCAGAGTAGAGCAATCTGTTGGGTTTTCCCTGAGGTAGGATTCCCTTCCCCCTCACCTCACCAGCTATCACAGATTGGTTGGGGACTGCAGCCCAGTATTGTTTCCAGACCAGTGCCAGGCTTGGCAGAGCTTATGAGAATTTAAAGGGGAGGTCAGTAAAAGCACAAAGAAAACAAGTGTGTACTGAGGGGCAGAACTTTGAGCATCATAATATTTTAAGGCAACTGAAAAATGGATGCATGTTTAAGCAGATAGAAAAATGGTCAACTCTCATTACAGTTTATATCTAGATGTCTTCCATCTGCCTCATGTGTTCCTAGGGGGAGCTTTGGGGAGGAGACTGGATTATGGAAGTTTATAGTTACAAGTGCTGGTAGGAGGTGGGCCTGGCTGGAAGAGAAGCGTCACTGGAGGTGTGGCTGGGAAGGGTTTTCCAGTTCCTCCCTTCTCTCACCAATTCCTCGTGTCATGTCAGCTGCCTTGAAGCCAGCCAGCTATGACTGAAACCTCTACAGATTGTGAACCTAAATAAACCCTTCTTTTCTTTTTTTTTAAATTTTATTTAAAGAGAAACAAAAGTATGTAAAGGGTAGAGGTAATACAGAATTCAAAAAAAAAAGACAATAAGAAATCACTAGTTAATAAATTACATATTGTCCTCTTAGAAATAGTTGTTCAAGTTACAAAATTAAAGCATACAAAGTAGATAGTCAAACAGTGAGAGTGCAGACAGCTATGCATGTGTGAATCTCAGCATGTATTTCTATACTTTCTGTATTAGAGGGAAAAACAAAACTTAGCAAGACAAAACAAAACAAATTCCTATAAAAACATGAAACCAAAAAGTCATATAAAACCATGGTACAAGGTGATCTACAATGATTACTGTGTTGTTTCTTGTTATCTTCAATAGAATGTCTATATCATCAGGCATAATTGAATATAGCAGTATGATTGAGTATAGCAGTCACTAACAATATTAGTAAAAATAAAATAATGTAGACAGTATAAAACTTCAAAGGCAGGTAATAATCAAACCATAGTGGATATTCTAGTGGATCTTGTCATCTTATGTGCAGTTGCCTATACTCTCAGACTTGATACTATCAATCATAACAGCTTTGAATAAAATCTATCAATACAAAACAGTGATCTAACAAACCAGATTTGATTACGATCAGTCATGGTAAAACAGTGTAGGTTTTACAGAGCTTTAGATTAAGTTAATAGGAAATTAAGGATGATTACTGTACTATATCCTGTTATTTTGGGGATTACTGTCTATGCCCTCAAATCTAATACAGGTAGAATGACTGGAACAGAATATAATACATCTAAGCAGAGTAGTGTGAGTAATGTGGGTTTTAAATCCTGGTGCGCTATTTACAATATAGCATATCAAGGCCATCTATGTTAGAGTTTCTAGTTATCCTTCTCTGCCTCATTTTTGCTATGCTATTTTTTTGCCTTTGTTTGTCTAGTTTTCTCCTTCATTCTACTTCCTTCTCACTCATTGAGGCCTTTCTGCCACTGTTCCTAAAATCCTGGTATTTTTTTTCTCTCTCTCTAGAATGTCCTTCAGTATTCTCTGTAGGGTTGGATTGGTGGTGACAAACTCCCCCAGTTCCTCTTTGTCATGGAAGCATCTTGTTTCTCCATTAATTTCTAGTGACAGTTTTGCAGGGTACATCAATCTGGGCTGGAGGTTATTCTCTTTCAGGACTTGGAACATTTCACCCCAACCTCTTCTTGATCTGATGGTCTGTGTCGAGAAGTCAGCCATGATTCTGATGGGCTTACCTTTATAAGTAATCTGTTTCTTTTCTCTGATGGCTTTTAATATTCTGTTTTTATATTGAATTTCTGGCATCTTGATTATTATATGTCTGGGTGTAGCTCTGTTTTGGTTGTAGGTAGCTGGAGTTCTGTATGCCTCACACAACCGAATGTCATTTTCTTTTCCCATGCTTGGGAAGTTTTCCTTAATTATTTCCATGAATAGCCTTTGTAATTCGCCTGTATGTATTCCTGCTTCTTCATTCACATTTCTTTTTTTTAAATTGTAGATTCTCTTGTCATCTTCTAGCCTTTGTATTGTTACTGCCTATTTCCTTGTTATTTTTAAGAGATCTTTCCTTTCATGATCACACACTGCCAACTTGTCTTCAAGTTTTGATAGTCTATCCTTAGTTTCTTTTAAGGCATTTTGCCAGCTTTCAATGGAGTTTTTAATTTCCTGGCAGTCTTTTTGAATCTGCTTCATGTATTCTATATTTTCTTTATCAAATGCTTCTCTCCTTTTTTTGTGTTCCTCCCTTCTTCTGTCTGTATCTTCCTGAGAGATGCTTCCTAAGAGCATTTCTTTTATTACTCTACTCATATCCTGCTTTACCTGATTTAATATTTCAGTCTTGAGCTCGTCTATAAGGTCCTGAAGATATCTCTTAATGTCCATTGAAGCCATGTCTGATGTTGCATGTTTGCCGCCCTCAGCCTTCTTTGCTTTTCCCCTCTCCTGGATCAGGGCTCTCAGGGTTCTGGACTGGGGCCTCCTCCTGCCTCTCTCTCCTGTCATGGCCCTGGCTTCCTCCACACAGGTTACAGTGCAGGTCTCAGCCCCCTTCCCTGTTGGCCACATTTCCTCCAAAGCATGCTGCTGAGGGACCTCTGCCCTCTGCTGACTGCTCTTGTTACTGAGGTGTGAGCAGCGGCTGCATATGCCTGCCCCTCCCCACCAGGCCAGCCAAACTTCAGGGGCCTTCACCTGGTTAGTGTGTGCTAGGCGCAGGGAATCAATTTGCAACAGCTTATGGGGTCCCGGTCAGAGGCACGGCCCAGTCCAAGCAAATCCCACAAATCTGCTCTGGGGAGAGAGTAACCAACTGAAGTCACTGTCACTCCCAGTTCAGGCTCCTCCTGCCCGATTCCAACATGTTGCCCATTTGGTAGCGCCCTTCCTGTGGGGGGGTCTCATTCCCAGCACTGACCATGGATTAATGGAGGTCCCTTTGCCAGCTCCGCTCTCCGATGGGCTCACCAACCCCAACTTCAGCACTGCTGTGCTTCCTGTGAGTGGCGGCAGGAACAAGTTTGGGCTGCTTTGCTGGCCGCCGAGGATTCAAGCTGGCGCAAACTTAGCGAGTCACCATGAAAACACTGTGTCCCATAATTTTTAGCTGTTTCAGTTGTAGTTCTGAAGTATTTGATGAGCTTTTTTATGTTTTAATTTCTTCCTGTGTCAAGAGGATCCATCTCCCTCTGTCTGGGTCTCTCCAGGGTGTTTTATTCTGGCATATGAGTTGTTTCTCCCAGGAGGCTTTGTATTTTGTTGCTCAGTGATTGGCCATCTTGTCTTCCCCAACCTTTCTTTTCTTAAATTGCTGGTGTTGGGTATTTTGTCTCAATGACTAAGAAAGTGATAAATAAGATAGCAGTGGTTTGGTTAGAACTCATGAAGTTAAACAAAGACACTGAAAATGAAAATCACATGAGATAATAAAGATCCATCAGTATAAAAGTGTCAAATGTGAACAGATGATTTATCAAGTTTGGATTCAGTACAGCACCTGGCAGGCAGAGGAAGCCTTTCTAGGCAGAACTTCATTATAAGTAATAAATACTGTAACAGAAAATCCTCCCCCTTCAGCCAGTATATTTCAGTTTCTTAGTTGCCCCAGTGATAGTTCCTGTTTCAGTACTGGTTGCTCCTGCCTCTTAGATACAGCTGGTTACTGTGATGCATAGCCAGTCACTATGAAGCCACCCTAGCCAGCTCTAGATTAAGAGTCAGGCATCAGTTAATGATAGTCTTCCAATTCTAAAAGGTAGCATCGAGGCCCTGAGCCACAAGATCTACCACTGCACAATTGGCAGTGTCTGTCTCCTGCCCCTTCTCCTCTTATTGCCTATGGAATATACTCCAGAGGTTTCAGAAAACTTGACAGGAGGCATATTTGATTCCACCGAGTTAAATGAAATATAATCCTCATGTCTTTGATTAGCACTAGAACCTTGCATGGAACATTTCTTTGAAAAGCAACAGATACATACTGGGAACATCCCAAGAGGTGGTGAGGAGAGGCCAGATGGAATGAGGAAGCCAGGAAATGAGAAAATGAGAGAGGATTGTGTGCAGGAACAGAAGACAGTCAAGGTCTTGTTGGACTCAAGAGGCTGGATTCTCCTTCAGCTGGCCTAAAGCAGCAATAGATAACTTGGCATCAACATTCTAAACTAACAGTTGAAATGGAAAAGTAATGACTTTTCCTTTATGAAACCAAATTGATAAGATGGAGTTTATACTTTGAATTTTAGTGCTGCACTTCTTCATTATATCCTCAAGTCAATATAAAAACTTTGGGGGCCAGGGCTTTAGCTTAGCCAAAGATTCATTAAAATGTTTCCCAAAAAACCCCTTTCAATTTATTTTATATGATTCTTCTTTCTTGAGACAGAATCTTGCTATGTAGTAGTCCAGGCTAGCCTTGAGTTCACTATGAAGTCCCAGGCTGGTCTCAAATTTGCAGTGATCCTCTTGCTTCAAGCTCCTAAGTGCTGTGGTAATAGGTTTGTGTCACCATATCTGGCTCATAAAACATTTTTTAAAAGTGTTTCATTGCCATTTTTGTTTTACAATGTTTTGTTTTCCAACAATAAGAACAATATAAACTTTTTCATCAAAGAGTATAAAAATAAAGAGAATAAAGAAAAATGCTAAAATTATCCACAATACCTTATACATAAAAACTTTAACATTTTAAATCTTTTTTATATATACATATTCATATATGAGATTATGTGAGTCCACTGTTTCAGGAGAGTAGGACTGCGGGTTGAAGCAGGAAACACTGAGACACATTCCCAGCTTGTTTTTTTTCTTTTTTCTTTCTTTCTTTCTTTTTTTTTTTTTTGACAGGGTCTCACTAAGTTGTCTAGACTGGCCTCAAACCTGGGATCTCAGCTTCCTGAGTACCTAGGATTGCAGGTGTGCACTACCATATGGTTGGATTCACATTTTTTATCTTACTTTTGCATGTTATGACATACTTTCTTTGCTTTTCAGTATTATTTTGAAACATTTTGATGAGTTATTAATAACTAATTTAACTTTTTTATTGTACAGTTATTGTATTAGAAACTTTGTCTTTTATAGTCTTGGTATGTTCCTTAGGCTTGCTATGATCAATAGCCTGTGAAAGGTCCTTTTTCTGCCCTCTTGTGGAACAATCACGATTCCTCATAGTGTGTGTTGGTCTTAGATGCAATGAACAATATGCTTCACTTGTTCAACTGCAAGTGTATTCCTGATAGCCTGGCTGCAGAGAAGTAACAGAATTAGAAGTCCAGCAAGACTTGTTCAGGGCACTGGAGCAAGATCATCAGTAATAGCGAGACTTTCCATGTCCCTACATACACATGCTAAACTGAACTCTGATATTCTGTTGAAGCCCTTTGGTGTTGGGTTTATTTTGTTTTCACAGAAATAAAGTCCCTTGGCTTTTTTCTTTTTCTTTTTTTCCCATACTGGGTGTCAAACTCACAGCCTCACACTGGCCAGGCAGGTGTGTATGCCACTGAGCTAAATCTCTGGCCCTTCTTTTTCTTTTTCTTTTTTTAGATGAGGCCTCATCATGTTGCCAAGGTTACCATCAAACTCATGGTTTCAAGTCATCCTCCTGCCTCAGCTTTCAGAGTAGCTAGGACTATGGATCTGAGCAACATGCCTGGCTAGAATTTGTTTTTATTTAACCACATTTGTATTGTTCTTTGAAAACTGTATTTTCTAACACTCTGACACCTACTTCTGTTCCATTGGCATTTTAAGTGTTTGTCTATAAAAGGAAAACTGTAGGGAAAGAATGATATTAATCTAGTAAATTCACATTTAAGTCAACTTCAAGGACTAAAGAGTTCAAAGGTCTCTAGAGACCAGCTTGAAAGCTTCTTGGATCACCTTGCAAACTTTATAAGGACTTCTCCTCCAGCCTGTGTTCCTGTTTCCCTGACAACTGGTTTGTTTCATTTCATCTGCGCCAAATTGGAAGGTTTTATCCAGCTCTGGATTAGGAACAATTGGCCTTTGGCCAAACTCCAGAGACATAAACCAAGTATCTTCCTGATATGTAGGTCATATAATCCTCATAGGGTTTCTTGATATAAAACTGTGCCCCTTTCAGGTTAACACCTGCCTCCTTAATGTTTTTTCTTTATATGATAATATGTATTCTTAGGTTTTCTAACTAGCATAATTTTGCCAGGGAAAATTTGAAATGCCATAGCTAATTTAGGGAAATTTTGACATGAACAAGATTGTTCATTTGAGAAGTATATCAGAACAAAAGAAAGAAGTCCTAGAGGAGATTATTTGTCTCGCTTGTCTGAAAGAACAAACATGTTTTTGAACCTAAGAAACAACCCCTCCTTCATTTTTGTACTTCAGGGATAAAATTGTCAAGGACTCAAGTTATGTGGGAAACAACTGCCTGTCGCTCTCTTGTGTGTGTGTGTGTATAGAATTTATTATTAAAGTTTCAAAATTTATATGCACAAAACTGGATTCAGCTAAATGAAATGATAATGAATGCTTATTAAAGCGTTTAATTTTATTCTTACAATGTTACAAAGCACAAAGATTTATATGTTGACTAAATTGTAATTTTCAGACGCTTAACTAACTTTAAAACTTCAGGCAAATTATTAAGTTAATTAATAAATAAAGTTTGACTGCATAGAAAGTTTATAAAAAGAAAACAGGTGTAACACATAGCTGGTTAAAGCAATTTGAAATTACCTTATTACTTAAATTGACAATAGATTAATAAAATATGTAAATACATTTGCCAGATTTTATCTACATATATTTAGCTATTTTTTGCCTCCTCAAATTTGTTAGGGTTATATGATATAGGTGTCAAAGCATAAAAATAGCCAAACAGACTTGAATTCTCTAATTTTGCACTTGGAGAAAAGAAAAGGTTTCCTTGGCATTATGTGACAGCTAAAGGCCGAGAGCAGCTCAGTGGTAGAGCACATGCTTAGTGTGCAGCAGAAGACCCTGGATTCAGTCCCCAGCACCAAAAAGAAAAAAAAACATATGTACAACAATATAAATTTGATTTTACTAGGTATGGTAATATTTTAAAATATAAAATATAATCTATGCAAGATAATTGATATGATTTTGTTTATTTAAAAAGTTACAGTTTACTAAGGTGGTAATTTTTTTTTTTTTTTTTTTGTAGTACCAGGGATCAAACTTACAACCTTATGCTGGCCCAGCAGGCGCTTAGGACTTGAGCTAAATTCCCTGCCCTAAGATGGTAAATTTAATAACCATCATTTTATTTACTTTATTGTTATTAATTATATGTTAAAACTAGAAAGCCTTTAAATTAATCTTAATTGTATATTCATATATCTTGTATGTATGATGAAATATATACATATAAAACTATATTGATAAGTTCTTTACCACAAATTGTTACATGAATAATATACAAAAGGAGAAAATCAACATTTGGACTTTTTTCTGTAAAATGAATAAGTCATTTTATGTACAGATCAGTAGATGTCACCAAATTGTTCCATTAATTTAAAGCTTCTTCATATATTATTATTATTGTTATTTAAGAATTTTAGCCTTTGAAAAAAGTTAAGGTCCTAGTAACTATTGTTGTTTATTGCTATATTTTCATAGTTTTGCAGCAAACTATTTGTCTTTAGATACTTCTGACTTGTATTTTTGTCTCTTCTAACCATTGTTGATGTTGCTTTTCCAAAACTCTATCCTCAAAATCGAAATAATAAAAATATTAAATTACCTTTATACTTCAAATATCTTTCCAGTTCTTAAAATGCCTCTCAGATAATACAAAGAGCTGTTCCATAGTCCTATAAAACAGCAACAGCAAAAGGAAACAAATAAGTTTGCCTAACATTCTCCAGAATTTCATTCAAAACTTGTATGAGAGTTCTTTCTCCAAACTTAGATATTTTAAAACATGACAATAAAAAGAAAGTTATCTGCTTAGGCAAATTGTACTCAGGTAAAACATGTTAATACAAATATCTTTCTATGCGCATATACTTTTTAGGTTAAAAAAGTGCATACTGCTATTCCTGCTGACAAATTCTCATTATCCCAGCATGTGGAAAGCTGAGCCAGGGGGAATCACAAGTTTCAAGTCAACCTGGACTACATAGTGAGACTGTGTCAGAGAGAGAAATATATATATATATATAGAGAGAGAGAGAGAGAGAGAGAAACAGAGATAGAGACACAGAGACATACAAAGAGAGACAGAGAGACAGGGAGAAAAGGAGACAAGAGGGGAAGAGAGAGATTCTTTATAAGAAATCTAAATAAATACTAAGAGTGTAGCACAAATCCATAGCATACTAGCCTATTTTGCATTGCTAGAACAAAATATCTAGGGCTGGGAAATCTATAAAGAAAAGAAGTTTAGCTACTAGCTTTGGAAGTTCAAGAGTATAGTGTTGGCTCTGCTCAGCTCTGGAGAGGTTTACAGTAAATGACATAACCATGGTGGGAGCTTGTAGGGAAGAGAGAGCCCTGGTGAGACAGGAAGCCAAAAAGCAGGGAGAAGCTAGACTGGCTCTTGTCTTGTATTTTTTTGTTTTGTTTTTGTTTTTGTTTTTTTACAATTTACCTTCACAAGAACTAACTCACTCCTTGAATTACATCAATCTCTTCCCATGATAGCACCTCCAGTGACCCAATCATCCCAGCACCTTTCACATCATCATGCTGGAAACCAAGCTTCCAGTTCATGGACTCTTGGGAGACATACTTGGGTCACATGCAAACCATACCACTTGGTAATCTTTTATTGCTTATTTCAGAATTTCATTGAGTAGTCTAGACATACCCACCATCTCCAAAATTGTGACAGCAACAATGTGTGAAAACTTCAATTGATTTTGTTTCATGTTCTCCAATAAACATTAGTTTCCATGCTACATAGACTTTTCTTTTAATAGTAAATGCTCACCACTTTTGAGTTTATTACCTAGCCTTTATAAAATGCTGCTCTTTGCCTTTCCCATATCAAAACACAAATCCAACTGGTCATCTTCTTCTAGCTAGAAAAAGAGAATTCTGTGATTATATAACTCTTATGAGGGAACTTTTCGTTCCCTTTAAGATCTTCTAGAGATTGCCTTGAAATTCTTTAATGTATTCTTGTGATGTGTATGCAGTTAAAAAGAAAAACCAAAAATTGCCAGAAAAATCACAGGCTTGAATTTATCCTTAAAATTTAAGCTTCAATGGCCATATTAATTGCTTTTGTCCAGACCCATTAGTTAACAGTATAAATAAAAATATTTATACTTAGCTAGGTACGATGGCACAAACCTGTAATCCCACCACTGAAGGATGCTGAGATAGGAGGACTGCAAGTCACATCCAGCTTGGACAACTTAATGAGACTACTTTTTCCATTTCTCTTTGTCTCTGTCTTTCTGTCTCTTTCTCTTTCTCTTTCTCTTTCTCTTTCTCTTTCTCTTTCTCTCTCTCCTTGTCTCAGCAGGGGATGTAGCTCAATGAAAAGGTCCTGGTTTCCCAGTACTGATAAAATTATACTGAAGGGGAGAACCAGCCACTGTCTCCTAAGATCCATGCCATGTTGGAACTCAGGGCTCTGGGAAACCAAGCAACCTGCTTGCCTCCCTGGTAAGCAGCCATGAGCCTACCGGCAGGCAGGCTGAGAATCAAACATCCCATTCCCCACCCTGTTAGCAAATGGGAGCCAGAGGTCTGAGCATCACTTGGGAGGTTGACCATATGCAAATAGGGGGAATTTCCTTCTACCATCTCTTTGAAGGCAAATATTGTTATCACTGTTTTACTTTGTTCTGATTAATTGTATTACTCTATTCAACATTCTGTTTTGATAAGTTCTATAATGTTCTGTATTTGGTTTGATTTTGCTATACTTGATTGAAAGAACAATTATTGTGAAGATATGATACTTATTACTGTTATCCCAGTAAGCTGTTGTGATGTTCTGTACCAATTTCACTGCACTGTCTCAGTTGGCTTTGTTCTGTCTTGTTCTTTTGTATTTCATTACTTTCAAAATAATAAAAAAAATTTTAAAAATTATACTGATAACAGGTATTATCAGGGTTAGTCTATGATTTCAAAATGCTTTAGGACCAAAGGCTACCATACCAACCCTTATAAAATAGGCAATGAATTAAAAAGCCCTGAGATATTTTTCTAGTATCTAAAGATAGAGTCAAAATACATTTTTTTTTTGGTACCAGGAATTGAACTCAAGACCTTGTGCTTACCAGGCAGGCACTGTACCACTGAGCTACATCCTTGGTGCTATATAGACAAAATAAAAGTGAAAGTTTAGCAAGAACCCTTCATGACATTACCCACAATAACTGACAGAAATTAGCCCTGATATGTAACCAATATTTTGGGGAAATATTTAAAAATTATTGCTGATAAAAGATGTCACCAGGCCTGGGGATTTAGCTCAGTGGCATAAGTGTGTGCCTGGCAAGTACAAGGTCATGAGTTCAATCCCCAACACCAAAAACAAACAAAACAAACAAACAAACAAAAGATGTTACCAGTATTGTATTTGCCTAATATTTAGAATTGATTCCTTCATTTTCATTGGGTCTTTGCTCAGACGTAACCTTATGCATAAGGTCTTCCCTGAGAAGCCTGTATGAAATAAACTTCTCCCCCATCATGTTTCATATTTCTTGTAGCAGTTTGTTGCTTGTTTTTCCTCCTAGAATATAAACTTCAGGAGGTTCTTTGTTCCATCATTCCAGTTAACCTTGGTGTCTAGAAATGTCTAGCATATAATAGTACCTAATAAATATTTATTAAATACATTAATGTATTTTCCTAACTTCTCTGCATTTGGGAGCATTCACTCACTTATTCAACAAGCAGTAACTGTTATCCTTAACCTGTGTGGTCAGCTGATAATCAGCACTGACTAACCACTGCCCTTCAGGAGGAGATAGTTTAGTCAGAGGGAAGCATGGGCAAATAAATGGGAATTAAATCACACACTGTGATACAGCTGTGACAGGCAGAAATGCTAATAAACACTGTGGGACCACATGCCAGACCCATCTATCTCAGTCTTAAAGGAGTCCAGTTAGAATTCTCGGAGGAAGCAACATCTTGATGAAGACATGCAGCAAAATCCAGGTGAAAAATGAAACGAGGATCAAGTATTTCCCAAGCAAAGATAATGAAGTACAGAAAAGCAGTGAGTGAGAGAATGTTAGCAGGCCTAAAGATGGTGCTGACATGTTGGACATGGCTAGGATGCCACCTTGCTTACCACACTTAAAAGATCCCTGCATTCTGAAATACAATTTGCTATATTTTTTTCAATATTAGAGGTAATTCCTTAGAAAGCAGAAAACATATCTGATATACATTGTATCATAGATACTAGGAACCCAAAAGGCTTGACATAGAGTAGACACTCCCTAAAAGTTTGTTGCATGAATGAATAAATTATTAACATTGCTTCTGAATGTGATTTTGTAATCTATTACTTGGTGAAGACTGGAAAACTCCTGAATTTTCCTATCAAGAAAAGAATGAGATTGTCATAGTCTGCAGGATGAAAATCTAATATACACTTGGGTATGGATCTAGTTTGTATATATCTATTTCTATCTATCTGTACTCTAGCTCTTGCATGACAAGTAAAGGAGGTAAAGATCCACCAATGAGTCTTCCTCCATAAATTGGCTAATATTCCTCTGCTGTTAGTTCTGTGGAATCAGAAGCTGAGATGGAGATGGGTATGAAGAATACTCAAGGACTACGCTCCATGAAGGGAAGCAGATGACAGGATTGGTGAGAAAAGCATGATATAAGCTGCTCAAAGCATCAGCCAATGAGCTGGGGAGTCCTGAAGCACATAGGACCGCAGTCAGAGTTGTCTCACAGTGACCTGAGGCAGGCAGGATGCTACAGGTACATTACCAGCTGGATACAGGCCTACCAGGAAGGGTGTAGCAACAATGTAGAGAAACGGTCATGGGAGCGACAGCTAGAAGGAGATGGGCCACTGTATTCCCAGAAGCCTTCCCTGAAGCATGATCTGTATTTAATACAGTCTTTTTCCATAAACACAACAGTCATAATTCCAAATGATGTAGGTTAAGTTCAAAATTCTCTAACAAGAAACTTCTACCTTGTTGTTGTGAATGTAAACTAGGGCAATCACTATGGAAATCCAGTATGGTAATTCCTCAGAAAATGAAAGCTAGAAATTCTATTCAACCCAGCTATTCCCCCTTCTAACTACCTTTCTGAATGGGTCAAAGACATCATAGTAGAGTGATATATGCATTTTAGATGTATAACAGCACAATTCATAATAGTTTACTCTTGGAAGAGGCCTATGTGTCCATAAAAAGATGAATGAATAAGGAAAATGTGGTATTTATACACAATGCAGTACTACTGTGCCATAAAGAATATACTTGAGTCATTTGCAGGAAAATGGATGCACTTTGAGAACATATTGCTAAGTGAAATAAATCAAATTCCTATCAGAAACCCAAATTATAAAGAGCAACATTAAAGGAAATAGGGAGGTAGATATTTTGGAAAAGGGAAGGGGACCAAGAGATAGAGAGAAGAGGAAGAAGGGGGAAGAGAAAAGGATTAAAAAAGAATTAAGATGTGTTATGTACATGTACCAACCTCCCAGGAGGAATATAATTATCATGTACTATAAACGTGTGAGTTCCAAATGATTTTTTTGTAACTCATGGTAGAAAATACATAGTTGTGTGCTTTTCAAATATTTAAGCCATAAAAAGTTCAGGGACTAGAATTCATCATCATGCTGTCAGTCACTAACTGGGAAGAACAGGCCAGGATCCTAGTGCTTTTCTTTGACAAGGCATAAAGATTCTACAGAGGAGAAACAGAGGGATGCAGAGGAAGGGATAGCTGAGACTACAGGATTGGATCAGAGGGCAAGAGATGGATAGAGGCAGAATCAGCATGCAGACTTCCTGGCTCCACCTAAGTAGGTACCAAGGAGCTATCTTTTCTGAGATGCTACTTGTGGGACGAGCAATGTAAGCGAGCTTTCTCCCCGTCCCAGGAATGACACCTGTCAATAGGCAGCCCTCCTTTTCTACAGCCCCAGAACACTTGTAGACCCAGATTTAGGAAGAGTACGACCACCTATTCCTGGAGAGAGCTGAAGAGAAGGATGTTGAAGTCATCTCCCACTGCTACAGTTGGCTAAGTGTCTGTTTCTGGATTTTTTTCAGCTTTTTTTTTTTTCTTTTTGAGACAGTTTCATCATGCAGTTCAGGCTGGCCTTGAACTCACTTTGTAGCTCAGGCTGGCCTTGAACTCGCAGGGAATCTCTTGCCTCAGCCTCCCAAATACTGGGATGATAGGCGTGCACTACCATGCCTGGCTCCTCTTCAGTTTTTGTATCAGTAAAGAGAGAACTATACTTTTACTCCAAATATTTGCAACATTCTATATTGCCATCAATAAAAGGCAAAGTTTTTTTCTTTGTTGCTTGATCTTGTGCAACACATTTTCTAGCTATAATTGTTTTATTCTTCCTGTATTTACTCTTTTGCTCTGACTGATCCCCAGATGCTTTTGTAGGAAGACATGTGACCTCAGCCAACATTGCATCTCTAGACCTTGGGCACAGTGCCCAGGACACAGTAGGTGTCTGTGGTGGGTGTTGTGGTGCTCTGCTCCTATTCCCCTTGTGGATAAGGTGGTCATGGGTACTGATACAGCTTTCACATGGTCTAATGACTGTTGGATGAAGAAGTACAGGGGCTTGGTGTGCCTCACCTTACCCAAGTTCTGCTTGGCACAGCACTTAGCAGCACTGACTGAGGCCTTCTAAAAATTCATCCCAGTTCACCTCTTTCTGAGCAGCACTCCTTCCCTCAAACCTTTGTAAGGCTGCCTTCAAGAGCTAGATGTGGTAGCACATGCAGAAACCCCAGCACTCCAGGAGATTGACACAGGATTGCAAATTGGAGCCCATCCTACTTGACTTTGCCAGACTCTGTCTCAAAATAAAAAAGGGGATGGGAATGCAGCTCAGTGTAAAACCCTTGGATTTAATCCCTAGAATGGAAAAAAAGGAAAAGGAAAAGGTTCATCTTCAAGAGAACCCCCAGTCACACTACCTCATACACATCTCTGTCTGGAGTTTGTTTCCTGGGAAACCAACTAGACTGTTCTATAAATATTTGTTGAATAAATGGATGAAGCAGCTCCTCCACTGTAAACTATGCTGTTCTCCACACTGAGAAGAGATATCATGGAAACCTTTGACCTTTGTTTGTATATTTAGTATTTTATTTTGTCATCTCCTGCCCTAAAAGTCAAAGCCCAGACTGAAGCCATTCACCCAGCCCTGGGGTCACACATGATTTGATGATAGTATCAATATTCTGTTGTTGTAGTTATATTGTCATTTGACCACCAGATGGCAGAGGTGACATTTGTAAAGCCTCTCTCTCTGGCCCTGGGTCATCTACCTCAGGATTTAACACTAAACCCAAATTACCCACTTAGTACCATTAATTCTGAAGCCCTTGCAATTATGGCATTGTTACATTTTGTAGGAAAATGTCACTGCCATGGTTGCCCTTGTTTGCATGTGGAAAAGGAGCGTTTGGAATATAATGGAGAGAGCCCTGGGCTGAGCACTGAAACACTGCACAGTGGCCCCCTGTTGTGTTGGAATAGCTTTATCCATTAGTAGTAAAGATGAGATTCCATGCCTGTGTGCCTCACAGGCTTGTTGTGAGGAATAAGTGAAAGGTATTGGATTGCAGAATGGTGGTCCTATTGAAGTCCTCTCTCTACCAGGAAGACTGAGTAAGGGGTTGCTGGCAATCACATCTGAGTGAGTCAAGGAACATTGTTTGGGCCCCAAGGGTCTTCTTAAGGCTCCCAGAGTAGGATGCTGCAAAGACTGGTGATCCCTAAGGATACCCTGCCTCCTGATGTATGCATTCTAGCCTAAACCAGATTCCTGGACTGAGCAACCATCCTCCTCTGTGAGGTGCTCTGGAGTTTGTTCCCTCGCCTAGAACAGCACAAAGGTTTCTTGTATGCTACAGTGTAGACAGAGTGGTTTATTTCACCCCCAAATCCTTACTTGTATCCTTTATGCTTGTGAGTGTTATGAGAACATGGCTTAGTGACTGAGTTGGGAAGAGTTTTCCACATGGAACTGACAGTCTTCTCTTGACTGCCCAAATTCCCAGCCCACAGCTGTGGTTGGCCAAGGGCAGGGTCCAACACCAAGAAAACCAGCCTGATTGGTCCACAAAGTCCTGCAGAGGTTTCATCAGATTGGCCCCAAGGTGTCTGAGCTAACCAAATGTGCTGAGGGCAGCCACCTAGGGGAATATCTCAGAGGCAGACTGGCATGGATACAGGCTGGGGTATAGAGGATTCTATTGTCATTCTCTCTTCCTTTTTCACTCAGTGAGTATGTTAAATTCATATTGATGCTGTGAAAATATCACAGTTAGGAGCTTTAAAATAGCATGTTTCATTGCTCTGACGGTGAGAAATGAGTCTTAAAACTCAAGGTGTCTTCTAGCCTACATTGCTTCTGGAGGTCCCAGGGCAGAATCCTTTCCTTTTCTTTCCCAATTTCCAGAGGCTGCCTACATTCTTTGGTGTGTGGCTTCTTCCTCCATCTTCAGAGCATGTCATTCACAACCTCTGCTTCTGTTATCATATGTCATCTTCCTGACTCTGAGCCTCCTGCCCGCCTTTCATAAAGACCTTTGTGATTACATTGGACCCACATGAATAACCCAGGATAATCTCATTTCAAAATTCTTGCATTACTCATATTTGCAAAGTCTTCTTACTGTATTAGGGAACTTATTCATAGGTCTAGGGTTATTGCATAGACATCTTTGGGGAGACTTAATTCAGGCTACCAAGAAAGTTTGTGGTCTAGGGTCAAAGATGATGAGAAATATAAAGCAAGAGATCATTTGTCAGCTGTATATTATGTTTCAGAGCTATGATAAGGACTTTATGCGTGCTGTCTCATTAATCCTCACATCATTGGAGCAAAGCAACTACTAACATAACATTTTTTTGTTTTCGTGTTTTTGTTTTTATTTTTGTTTTGAACCAGGGATTGAACTCATGACCTTGTGCTTACCAGGCAGGCGATTATGCTGCTGAGCTAAATCCCCCAGACCAACATTTCTTTTTTTTAGAGTTGAAAAACTGCAATTCAAAGGAGTTAAGAAGTGTACTAGTTAGTGCTAAAGGTTCACACTGGGGCAATTGTACTCAATCCTTTTCCATAGTCCCTAGAAATTTTTTTCATTTGCCAAATGGGGACAGTACGACTCCTGGGCTTATGTGAGAATTAAGTGGGAGACAACTGTAAGGGGCTGAGAAGAGGGTGTGACTCACAATGTGTGTTCTATCAGCGACAGCTGTTACTGGGGCTGTCTGCCAGCCACGACCTTCCCTGGGCTCTCCTGGTTTAAGTTCCTCCTCTCTCTGGCAGACAGAAAGAACTTCACCTATTTCTAAGCCAATTCTGACCAAAATAGGCAGAAGGCGAGGTTTGAAACTCTTGCGTTACCACAGGTCTGGTATTATGAGCCACCAAGGCAGAGAGGGTTCAGTTGCTGAAATAAAATACTATTTTTACAAAATATTTAAATTGATGTTGAATGGTCCTGTGTTGTAGACTTACTTCAGAGTCTGTCCATGGAAGTAAATTGGGTTTGCCTGAAAAGGACCAGGGTGCTAATTGTGTTTAAAGATATCTAAAACTGCTCTAAACAGCTATTCTGCTTGCTGTCCATCCAGTCCTGCCAGAGGATGAGGACTGCCGAGCCTTTCACTTTCTACCTGTACTCAATTTGTCATGGAACTATCGATCTGGGTTTAAATCTGTTTAAGCATCTGGCATGACTACATGCTGCAGTAGACTGGTAGGGTCTAATGCTTCTTCCCATAGGGCAGCCTGAGAATCAAAATTGCATGTGGAGAGGGTGAATGTAAATCCTCTCATTTGTCCATCTCAGATCCAAAGCCCTTACATAAGCTTTACAGCAGTGATGTTTTGAGTGGGGTTTGTAGTGTGAGATTACTTTTTATAATAGAAATGAAAAGGCATACTTTTTTTAGAAGTGCTTTAATCAAGGTTAGTGCTATACATTTTACTTTATTTTACTTCATTTATTTTGGTACTGGGGATCGAACTCATGACCTTGCACTTGCCAGGCAGGCACTTATGGCGCTGAGCTAAATCCCCGGCCCTAGTGCTATACATTTTAAATTCTTTTGTTTTTCTATCTGTGCCCAACACATTTGCTGCTTTTCTTTAAGACTATAGTCACATAATTCAAATGGTAAAAATAGCAACTTTTTAATAATTGGGGGGTGTTCTAAGTAGCAACCTTATAATCCCTAAAAATATGTTTTAAAAGATAAACTCATGAGTAGTGTTGCAACATGAAAGTTTAAGAAGAAAAAAATTAATTTTACCAGTATGGCAAAGTATTCATATTTTATGAAGTTATAGAAATCATTTTTCTATTTTAGTATTTTTAAGTCATGTTATTTTACAACTATATTTTTCTATTAAATTTTTTGTTAAGGCTTAAATACCTGCTTTTTATGTAAAAGTATAAACAACAAATGTGGTGATTTTAAAAAACATAATACTGAGCAATTTTCATAACAAAGTAATTTTTTATTCAATAGTTATATTTCATAATACATATATTATTCAAACTGAGCTGACAGGGTTTTTTTTACAACATACTTTTGGGTAGGAAATTGATAAGCTAAAGCCTTTTTTGTAAAAATTTTTATGCACTTTACCCCATAAATGCTACATTTCACATTTAAATGCAATTATTAAAAATCCATGAGTACATATCAGTTCCAATTTTAGTATTTGTGCTGTCAAAGCAAGCACAGGGAATGTACACCAGGACAGTGAGGGCTCCCTGTAATTCCTTGCCCAGAAAAACTATTCTGTACAATTTGGTTAATATTCATGTTGGTTGAACTCCTTACTAAAAGGTAGTAATAATTCTGTCATTTGCTGCCACATAGTGGCAGAGAAAGCATCGCCATGCACTAATACTTGAAGAAAATTGCTGGCCCTGACATCCTAACTCAATAAACATTTGCTCAGATACTTATGCCAGGCACTACACTATGCCTCAGGAAGGCCAGGGATTTAGCTCAACAGCATAAGCGCCTGCCTAGTAAATGTGAGGTCATGAGTTTGATCCCTGGTACAAAAAAAAAAAAAAAGCCTCAGGGATCTAAAGATGGTCTTAGTCTTGGAAAAGAGATTCAATCAGTGGAAGGCCTGTCAAGCATAGAAATAACTTTGTGTATCAACAAAATGTCAGTGCTGTAACTGACCCCCAAAATCTAAGTCTGATGGAAGGAGAGGAACTTCTTGTTAGGGTGTATGGAGAAAGTGACCTTTGAGGTGGATCTTCAAGTATGAGAAAGTTTCTTAGGTGGGAATAAGAAAGACTCTCACCAGAAAGGACAGTGTTTTCAGGGATTATTGAGAAGGTCACTCAAGTTGGAAATTGGCATATGAAGCAGGAAGAGAAGAGTGTCACATAGACAATGACCATGAATACATATATATAGGGAAGGGATAAGATCAAAATTATTTAGAAATAACATCTAAAATGTTCCTTATTCATAATCAACTTGACTTTATGTTTAAATTCTGTGCTAGCATCTATGAAAATGTCTGCCATTAATGACAAATAACTTTGTATGCAAACAAGAGCACTGATGTTTTTATAAGAGACACTGTGGAAATTTTATTCAAACTACTCTTAAACAAATCACATCTTAGTTATGATCCATTACTTAGCACATTTTAAACATCAAAGGAAAAAAATCAAGATAATCTGCAGATGTGATATAGTAGCATGTATCTGGTTTTCAAAATGGCCACCAGTGATGCCTCCTCGTGTTGACATCTTTGTGTAGAGCCTTTGCTATGGCTGGTGTCTAGATGTCCCCCCAAAGCCTCATGAAGTAATAGGTGGGGCTTTTTCAGGGGTGGCTGGATCTGGGATTAAGGATTTATGATTACTAAATTAATCTACTATTTGGCTTGTCATAGTTTCAGGTAGGATTAAGGGTACCCCACCCTGGGATACAAAAATATAAAGGACAGAAAGAGGGCTAGTGTGTGGTCATTTGTCACTTGTTGCTTGCTACTTGCTACCTTCTGCCTCCCCTGCTTTGCCAAAGAACTGTTTCCCCTCTGCAATGCCACTCTGCCTGGGAGCCAGCCAACTATGAACTGAAACTTTTATGAAATGTAAGCCAAATAAACCTTTCTTCCTTTAACTTTGGGTGTCAGGTATTTGGTCTCAGCAATGAGAAAAGTAACTAAGACATCATTCTATACTGACTATAGATGATCCTTGTAACCAATAGGAAATGGTCAGAAGAATGTGACCTCTGTGGCTGGGGCATAAAAGTCACTGCAGTTTCTACCCTGCCGTTTCTTGCTCATTCACGGAAAGACAAGCCACTAGGTTTTAAGATTGCTCAAGCAGGGCCGAGGATATAGCTCAGCAGCACAAATCCTGCCTGGAAAGCATGAGGTCATGAGTTCAATTTCCAGTACAAAAAAAAAAATTTCTCAAGGCACCTTGCAGAGACCCATGTAGGAAGGTACTAAGATTTTTAAGTGACTAGCAACAATGAGTGAGTCATCTCTAAAGCATCTCTTTCTGCCCATGCAAAGCTTCAGGGGACTGTAGTCCAAGTCAATGTCTTTGTGTGTGTCAGTGGTTCTGGAGATTGGACCTTCAGAGTGCTGAGCTACATCCCCAGTCCTTCGTAATTTATTTTGAGACAGTATCCCGCTAAACTGCCCATGCTGGCTGTGAACTTGCAATCTTCCTGCCTCAGCTTCCCAAGTAACTAAGCTTAAGATGTGTGCCCACAAGCTTATAGATGGTCTTGCCAACATCTTGACTGGAACTTCATGAGATACCCGTTAGCTAGGAGCACCTGGCCAATGTTACTGCCGAGTGTCTGATGCACAGAAACTGAGAAATAATAATTGTGTTTTAAACCAGGTAGATATAAGATAAATAATAGAGGCACTTTGCTCTTTTTCACTGATGTCGGGACAAATTTATACTAAGAAATAGCAAAATAGGTTCTTATATTTAAAATAAAAATATTTATAATTCTAGCATATTAATTTGGTTCATTTTAGACCTAACACTATTAAATGGAGATTTTTATGGGTATTGTTTACTTATATAAATCACCATGCATGACTGATTATTATAAATTATAATTTTGAGGAATATAGTGGTGATCAGGAAACTGAGACTTTATCATACTTTCAGTAGAAAAAAATAATACTTGCATGGAAACCAATTGCAAACCTTCAGTTGGTGAGTTGTACTGCTTCTGAAGTTTTGGTTGGCATGGAGCTCTTCAAGAACAGGCAGTAAATATGTAAGCAATTACAGCCTTCTTTGTTATTCTAAAAGGCTAATTTTTAATTGTTCAAATGTTCTTACAATGTAAAAAAGTCTAAAATTATATATGAAAATATGTTATTAAATAATTATAAAAATTCCTTTCTGTACTTGAATGGAAAATATTCACAGATGCATGTTTACAATGCTAAGCTATGCTGAACAAAACATGGACACATGGATTACTTTTTCATTATTTTATCTAGTTCACTTTTACTATGTTATTTAAATGTATTTTGATTTACGCTTTTATATAGTAAGAACTACTAATCCTTTAAAAGTCAGTTGAAATGCATTTTTACAAATCAAATACACTTACTTTTAAAATGTCTGTGGTTCAAATTCAAGTTACTGTGTTCTGAAAAACCTCAAGCAGTGAATTTAAAGTAGTTTCAGTAGCTCAGAGACAGAATGCTTGCTTAGCATGTCGGAAGCCTTGGGTTTTATTCCCAGCACAGAAAAAAAAAAAGTACTTTCAAGTTGGTAACACCACTAGGTGCCTAGAAAAAACAACAGATTATTTTCTCCATACGTGTTATTATTTCAGTCTTACAGCCAAGCCTTCTCTTTCACCTACTTCTAACCGTAGGAACTAATGCTCCAGTTGTCTGCCTCTTTGTGTACTACAAGTACTGAGAGTTACTTCTACTGTCATCCTTCAGTATCCATGGAGAATTGGTCCCAGCACCTCTTTCCTTCAAGAGGGTGGCCAGAGAAAGATCAAATCCCTTATAGAAAATGGCATAGTATATAACTTATGTGCATCTTTCAGTGTAGTTTAAATCATTTCTGGATTACTTATAATACTTAATACAATGTAAATGCTATAGAGGTAACTGTGGTTCTTTATTTTTCTGAGACAGGGTCTTGCTGTGTAGTTCAGGCTGGGCTTGAACTCATGGTGCTCCTCCTGTCTCAGCCTCCCAAGTGCTATAATTGCAACTGTGCGCCACAACACTTGGTACAAATAATTGTTATACTGTGTTGTTAGAGACAAGGAGAAAGACTCTATATGTGCTTAATATAGATGCATACTCCTCTCCCACCAAATATTCTCAATCTAGTTGGATGAATTTTTAGATAAAGAATCCAGAGATAAAGAAGGCTGGCTTTACTTGATCTTGCCAATTCCTCTCATTATTTCTTTTAACTGCATCCAAACTTGCTCATAGTAAACTTTTGCACCTATTACTCCGTGGATGGCAACTTCGTCCTTACAGTTGCTCAGGCCAGGCATCTTGGAACCATCTTTGATTCTTCTTTTCCTCATACCCCTATCTTATCCTTTAGAAATCCTATAGTTATGCATCAGAATTATATCCAGAATCTGTACATTTCTTACATTTTCCATGCTAAGGCCACAATCTGAGCTATCAGTATCTTGCCTGTCTCATTTCCTTAAGGGGATTTTCTTACACCCATTAAATCTCTTTCCAAAAAAGTAGCTCCAGCAATTTGTTTGAAACATAAGCTGCTTACTTAATGGTGAAAGTCAGTAATTTGAAAGACTTACATTATCTGAATCCCTTTATCTTGTTCTTTACAACTTATCCCTTTGCTCACTTGGCTCAGCCTATTCTGGCCCCTTACTGGTTATCTAGCAAGCAAGCTCCTGCCCCAGAATTTCTTCCTGGGTATTCTTTCTGATGGGCACCCCTACCCCCTTAGGAATCTGCAGTTCTTGCAGCTTTCACTCAGTGATGCCTACTTGACTATCCTATTTAAAATGGCAACAAATCTTGCCCACACTCTCATCTTGTTTCTCATTTTTTCTTTTTCATAGCAGTTATTACCACTTAACACATATGTTTATTGTGCTCATATATGTTTACTGTGTTTTCTTGTAGGACCTCTCATTGTGTGGGGTGAAGAGTCACAGTGTCTGCTCCTTACTTGCAAGTAGTTTTGTTAGAATGGGAAAAAAAAGCTGAGACTCATTGAGGTTTATGTTATTATTTCAGTAAGATATAAATAACACAAAATGGTCAAAATGATAGTTTGTTATGCATATATTACCATAACTTAAAAAGAATGAAAATCTCAGAGCTCCTGAAGACTAACCAACATTGCAAGAAACTGTTACAGTAAAATATGTGTACTTGATTCTGGGCCTGCAGAGGGAGAGAACCAGGCCTCACCAGGAAACGATCCCCACCTGGAAACCATATCATTGTGATTGTTCTGTTGGGTTGGGTTTTATACTCTTTTGTTTTGTTTGATTATGTTAAATCTAATGGCATGAGCAGCTATTTAAAAAGAGCAAGACATATTATGGTAGCCATTTTGGATTTACTGTTGGCTTGTTTTGAAGTCTTTTGCTTCTAATCTATTATGTTCTGTTTGATTTTTACTATGTCTGAAGGTATCTGCAGTTATTTTGAAGACAACAAAAGGCATTATGGTAACTATCATTGATTTTGTAAGGTTTTGAAGTCCTATATCACTTATACTGGTTTATTTTGATTGGTTTTATTCTCTTTATTTTGATTGGTTTTATTTTCCTTGACTTTATTCTCTTTAAAATTAAAAAAAATAAAAAATAAAATATAATATGTGTACTTGTATGTACTTGGTTCCAGAGTACAATGTACTTCTATCAGTCCCAGTCACAAATATATTAGGAAAAAATTGTTGTAGAGGAAGTTCTGTACACACTCAGCAGGTTGACACGCATAAAGTAATTCATAGTAGCACTGTTCAGAGTAAAAGCTGGAAATAATTCAAATGTCCAGAGGTACTATAATGAATATGCAAATGTAGTAATGTATTAAGCAATGGAACACTATGTAACAGTGAACAAGACAAGTATACCCACCTGCTTTTATGTGGTTACAAAAGCAATGCTGAAAGCAGTGAATTATTGGAGATCACTTATATAGTCCCATAAACAAAGCTCGAAATCAAACAAGATCCTGATTAGTGAAACAGATGTGTGGAAAACTATATATAGGGCAAGTTAATAGAAAGTTCAGAAAAGTAATGATTAAAAGGTTAAAGTCATCGATTTAAGGTTAGGCTCCTTGAATGTTTTTATTTCCTCAATCAGTGCTCATGAAGCATCATTGCTGATATCCTGACCAGGTTCCCTACTCAGTTTCCAGGGCAGTCTCAGCCCCGTTTTTATTTTATTTTTTTAAAGGGACCCGATAAACTGCAGGAGTTGCGACACACATCCTTTAGGGGCAACTGTCAAGGGTAGCAACAGGCAACACTCTGACTGTACAGATCAATAACTAATTACTGAATGAATAAATGCACTTTGCCAAACGTTAAGTTTATTCGAGCGCTTCACATTTTCGCTCAAACTCTCTCGGCTTTGGCTCAAACCCTGCTCTATCACTCGCTGCCTGTAAAGTCGCAGGGCACCCCTTTCCCAGGACCCGAAGGTAAGGTAGTTTCTAGCCCGACGGCGAGAATGTCGGGACGGAGAGAAAGGTACTTCCCAGGTATCCAGGGGTGAGGACGCCACAGCCTAGGCCGCCCAGAGGACGGAGATGAAGTACTGCAATTACTAGTAACTCAGATGCCCCAATAGTTGACCTAAGGACTGCACTACTCTCAAAGCGCGGTCTAACCAAATCCCCGCGAATCTGCCCAGCCCAGTGACGTCACGACGTCAGCCTCTTAATTGGAGGAACTACATTCCGTCTGCTCTCGCGATGTTTCCTCTTCCAGGTCCTGGGTCCGCCCCCTTTCGCCCCGACCCGGTAGTCAATCACAGACCACGTTGTGAGCCGTGGACGCGTCGTAGACTATACCAGCTTCCGGGACTCGTCCAGATAGCCGCGACTCTACCCAAGACACCCACGGCCACGAGGTTTGGCTCACAGGCACTTTGCCTGCCAGACCCCACAATAGCGCGGGACTGTCCGCTGCTCGGCCGGGAGGCTTTGCTCGGGCCGGATGGAGAGTTCCACTAATCCCAGTCTTTCAGTATCGCGTTTGGGGACTGTGAAATTGATTTCCGGTCGCTTAGGTCTCCATGGAGACTGCCCTTTAACCACTTTTTTCATCTGTCATTCTTTGGACTCCACGTGGTTGGAAATCGCTCAGAGAATATGGGACTCAGAAAGATGTAAATGGGAGGGAAGCAGCGACCAGAAGGGAAGCAATAAGTGAGACCCACAAGTAGAATAGATGCTCTGGGCAACTTATGGCCGCTTTAATTCAGGACGTTGGGAGTCGGGGACACGGGATTTTCCTTATTTGGGGTACAACTCTATACGTTAAGGGTTCAATTGAGCAACCTGACCACCGAGTCTGTTTTTGTGTAGTCTTGAGGTTTTGCAGAAACATATTCTGCACTATTCACCAGAGAATTCTCTCCTCAGTTACCTTCCTCAGTCTCTTCTCACTCTGTGCTCTGATCACTCTCCTTGGAAGTGAACCTTAATTATCTCTCTAAATCTTATGTCACTTTTCAAATACCTACCCGGTCGATGACCATTTGATTACCCTGTTTGGTGTAAGTGTTGTTCACCTGCCATTACTATATTGATTTCTTACATCCAAATGGACAATACATTCTTTAGTGTCAGGACTGACTTGTCAGTTAGCTGTAGAATGGACTGGCCACCCACCTTCCTGCCATTTAAGGTGTATATCTTCTACAGCTTTCTGGCAAACATTTGTTAATTCATTTGTTTAGTCACCAAATACTAAGCACCTAACATGTGCCAGGTACTGTTTGGAAATTGAGAATTAAAACACTGAACAAAACAAAGTTGCTGCCTTTACAAAGTTTCCTACAAGAAGAGGAAGTATAAGAGAGTACAGATTAATATAATTTTAGGTAGTGAGAGTGCTTTAAAGAAAGTAAAGGGATAGTGTGTGTGCGCCTCAGAGTGGTGGTCATGAAAGGCTTTTCTGAGGAGGTGGTATTTGAGCAGAAACCTGAATAATGTGGAAGGTCAGCCTTGCAAAGATGTGGTGGAATGAGCATTTGTAGGCAGATTGGGAAGCATAAACCTTGTTAGATGGGAGTAAGAGCATCAGGAAGTGCAAAAGGATCTTAAGGAGGTAAATAGATTGAGGGCTGGGAATGTGACTGAGAATGTGGCTGAGTGTGTGTGTGTGTGTGTGGTTTGAGATGAATAGCAGAGGAAGCCAGGGCCAGATTATTTAGGGCTTTGAATGCCAAAGTCTTCACTTTGTATTTTATGAAGGTGTAATAAGAAGCTCTTAGAAAGTTTTAAGCAGAAAGTAAAAACTTTATTGGTATTTAAAAAAAACACTGAAAAGATGGAAGAGAATGTACTCTTCAGAGACAATCGTAGAAATAAGGGGAGCACTTAGGAGGTTGGGTCAGGGATCCAGGAGACGTGTGTTGTGTTCGGTCACCTTCTGCTTGAATAGCCCTGTGTTGAGAAATTCTGTTTACAGGTGGTTCATTCCTTTGTTGATCCATAGAGTTCTTTCCTTTAATTTGAGCTGAAATGTGTCACTCTGAAGTTTAACTCTTACTAAACCTTTTCTATAAAGTAACCCAGCAACTATTTTAAGGGACATGTCCTGTCTTTTTTGCAGGGCAATCACTTTTGGTTAACTGTTCTGTTTCCTTGAAAGAGTAACTTTAGACCTCTCAGAGTCTGGTTGTTCCTTGGAATGGCCATTGTTTTGGCTCCTTCAAATGTGCATCCATCCCTGCATCTACCTTCCATGCTCTGTTTGGCTACACTTCACTGGACTGAGGAATCATGCTCGTCCTTGATCTAACCAGCTTCTAATGAGTCTTTTAGCTGTCATGTTGTGCTGTTGCCTGACATACTGAGATGTTTCAAGTTTCACTTCCTTCTGGCACCTTGTCCTGTATTTCTGTGTATATGTGTTTTTCTAATTTAACTGTAACATTTTACATTTCTATTTCATTTGGTAGACTTCATTTTGCTTATTATTCTAGTTCACTGAGTTGATTCCATCCTTCAACCTGTCCTCCCGGTTTTATGTGTAAGTGCATTATTTTATGTGCTCTGATGTTTATATCGTGAATACTGATAAAAATGCTAAATACATAACAAAAATCTTGTGGTATTTCCTCAGTGACCTCTTTCCAGATGACAAAGAATGATTATTGTATAGGCTTTGAGTAAGTTTCTTTAGGCCATTATGAAACCATTGATTTGTTAACTACAAGCAACCTCACAAAAAGTTTCCTTTATGCTTTGCTAAAAGCAAGATAGAGTATCACCTCCAGATCTGTCAGTCTGATAAGCCTTTGAGGTTCATTTGGCCCAAGATATTTTTTGATAACTTTAGTTTTTTTAGTTTTTGATTTCTTTAGTTTTTGCTAAGATGGAGGTTTTTATATTTTAAAATACAAAGGTATGTCATAATAGGTAAAAGTAACTTTAGACAATAATAACTTTTCTTGACCTTACAACAAGTGTTTTTTTTTTTTCAAGGTCCAAATCCTTAGATCAGTGATTCTTAGCCTTGAGCAGTTTTGCTCCACAAAAAAATGTTGGGAAGCAATTTTGGTTGTCACAACTTGTGGGGAGAGTGCTTCTAGCACCTAGTGAGTAGTGGCCAGAAAGGCTGTAAACTTCCTACAGAGGACAGGACAGCACCCCCACAATAGAGGATTATCTGGCCCACCTTGTCAGTAGTGTTGAGGTTGAGAAACACTCCAGTAGACAATGTATTAATACATTAAACTCTTCTTTCTTTCAGTGACTCCTGTTAATTTTGTTTAAAATGGGTGTTAAGAAGAAGAGAGAAATGCAAGTTGCTGCATTGACTGTTTGTCATCAGGACCTTGAAACATTGAGATGTAGGTGATTTCGGACTTTACCCATTTAATGTATTTTCCAGTTTGCAAGCAGGGTGTTCTAATCACTGGGACCCAAAGCACACGCACACAGTGTTTAAGTTCTGTTTAATTTTTTGATATTTATTGCAATCAGTTTTGCATGTCTTTTTTTTTTTTTTTTTGGTACCAGGAATCAAACTTAGGACCTCACACTTGCTAGGCAGGTACTATGCTGCTGAGCTGTGTCCCAGCCCTCAAATGGTTTTCTTAAATGTCCATCTGAGACTATGTTTTATTTGCTGTTTTGTTTCATAATTTAAAAAATTGTAGACTGCATAACAAAGTTAAACTTCTATCTATATATTGTTAAATCATGGATTTTTTTTTTTTGTGTGTGTGTGTGTGAATGTGTTGTATAGCTTTTGCTGATGCAGAGGGGAAGAATCTAGCTTCTTTGCTGTTACATTGTTTACAACTCAAGGAAGGAGTATCACAAATCCATTATGTTAAACAGGTAAGACTAAATTGTTCATGGACAGATTCAGGTTATTGTGGGTTTTAAAAATTAACTGAGCCAGATGTGGTGGCATACACCTGCAATCCCAGCACTTGGGAGGCTGAGACAGGGGGATCACTGTGAGTTGGAGACCATCCTGAATTACAGAGCAAAACCCTGTCTCAAAAAAAAAAAAAAAAAATCGACAATTTTGGCTTCAAAAATTTAATATCAATTTGTTGCTAAAAAGTTGTTTTTCCTTTCTATTCATTGTGTAATATCCTTTTATTTAAAGCCTTAATAAGAGCCATATTCAGCTTCAACATAGAGTAGTAAATCAATAGGATAGGAAATAATTATGCCTTTTTTGTGGAGATAAAATTTTTAAAGTTATTTCTATTAATTTAAAGCCTCACAACTCTTCAATTTAAAAGTTAATTTAAAATATAAAAGTTTTCCTTCTTAGTATTTCAAAACTTGAATTTATCATTTAAGCTTGCATACTTTTTTTGGAAAAGCAAATTAAATGTATAACTGATTTTTAAAGACTGCCACAGATTTTTCTGTACCTTAACCTAATAATAGATCTGTGAGTCTTAGTGGAGATCAGTCTAGAAGGTAAGAAAGAGAGGTAGGAGCATGGATTGAAAAGGTTAATAAATAATGAAAGAGATATTTAAATCAGAATCCTTAACAGTGTAGTGTGGAAAACATTTCACTGTGTAATTGAGACTTAAAAGGATATTTAAAACCATTTTACTTTGCTGTACTTGATATTAGAAAACATTACTTTGAATGTTTTTGAATTATAGATCGTGCCTTTACTGGAGAAGGTAGATACAAATGGTGTGTGTGATCCAGCTATTCAGAGCTGTTTGGACATTTTAGCAGGCATTTATTATTCTTTGAGTCTAAAGAATCCCTTGAAGAAAGTATTGGCAAGGTAAGGATAACAAGGAGGGGAAGTCAGGTGTTAGAAAAACTAACTAAGCTTCATTTCCTGTTATAATAAAACTGAACTGATAGCCTTAAAAATTTCATTCATGTAATTTCTATCTTTTCATCCATCCATCCATCCATCTATCCATCCATCCATCCATCCTACTTCTTTAGAAATATAAAAAATCTTCTTAGATCATAGACCTTAATCAATAGACTGGGCAGGCTTTGATCTGTGGGTGATAATTTGCTAACTCCCTTTTGTTTAAATCTGTCATCTTCATACTTTTTCTCTCTGTTTCTGTCAGCTCTTCTGACACATGTGACACAAGAATACATAGTTGATGCAAAAGTTTCAAGCAGTGTTGAAGTACACCAAATGGTGAGGGATGTATCTCACCATATCTGGCCTTTCTCATTTTTCTTAAAGGGTTGCATTAAACATTTTGGGATCTATCTTTCTGAACTTTTTCTTTGGGCATAGCATAAGTTTTTTATTTTAGTCTTTATTTTTTTATATGAATGTGGTCATACTCTGCATAATGCTCTATGGCTTTTTGTTTTAAACTAAAAAGCATCTTAGAGATGGTTTCATCTTACAGTTGAAGCAAAAACCCTTTTTAAAAATTGAAGCAAAAACCATAAAACTTAAAATTTTCCTTCCTAAGCATATAGTTCTGTAGTGTTAAGTGTATTTATATTGTTGTACAGAAGGTTTCCAGAGCCTTTTCGTCTTACAAAATTAAAACCCTACACTCATTAAAAAACTTGCAATTTTTCCCTTCTCTAGCCCCTGGCATTTTGTTTTCTGTTGCATGTCTGTAATCCCAGCACTCTGGGAGGCTGAGGTAGGAGTGCCATAGTTTGATCCTAGTTCACTAATTTGGTGTCTTACTGAGATCCTGTCTCCCCCAACCACAAAAAAAAAAGGTGATGTGGCTCACTGTGAAGGCCCTGAGTTCAGCCCCGGATACCAGAAAAAAATAAAATAAAAAATTGATTACTTTAGTAATGTAAGTGGAATATTTGTCTTTATGTGACTGACATGTTTTGTTAAATGTAGCATCAAGATTAATTTGTGTTTTAATATGACAGTATTTCCTTCATTCATAAGGTTAAGTAATATTCCACTGTAGATCTGTGTACTGCTTCTCATTCACTGTTCACTGAGGAGCGCTGGGGTCACTTTTACCTCTTGGCTATTGTGATTGATATTATCATATACATGTGTGCACGTATTTCTTTGAGGTCATACTTCCACTTCTTTGGATATACATACAGAAATGGGATTACTGGATTGTGTGGTAATTCTGTTTTTAATTTTTTTAAAGAACTGCTAAACTGTTTCCATAATGCAACATTTTACATTTTTACCAATAGTCTTTTTTTCTAAGAGATTTCAATTCCATATTATGGGTTTACCCAAATATACATCATAGTACATCTTAAATGATTTATTTAGTAATTTTTCCATTAGTTAGTTTTCAAGTTTTCTGTATTTCAAAACAGTGCTGAACTAGTTATCTTAATTATGTATCTAATGGTATGTGTGTTTTTATGTGTGAGAATTCATTGGAGTGGGACCAAAAGTCATACCCATTAAATTTTTTATACATATTATTGAACTTTATTTCCCAAAATTTATTCCAGTTTATTCTTCTGTCAGCTTGCAGTATGCTTTTGTTAAGATCTTTCTAGCACTGGGTAATTCTTGTCTTCCTTCTTCCCTCACCATCCCTCCCTAACTGTTTTGTGATACAGGGGGTTGAACCCAGGGCCTTCCTGCTCATCTACATCCCCAGGCCTTTTTATTTTTATTTTTTATCTTTGGGACAGTGTCTTGCTATGTCACTCAGTTGCCCCTGCTGGGCTTAAACTTCCATTCCTTCTGCCTCAGCTTCCCACAGTGCTGGCCTTATAGGAATGCACCACCATTACTCAGTTAATATCTTTAAATGTTTTAGAGCGAAAGATGTGAAATGCTATCTTGTTATAATTTGCATTTCCCAGATTACTGGTAAGAATGAACTTTCTCTGTGTGTGTGTGTGTGTGTGTGTGTGTGTGTGTGTGTGTGTGTGTGTGTGTCTTTTTTGAGACAAGGTCTCACTGTGCAGTTCAGGCTGGTCTTGAACTCACTGTATAGCCCAGGCTGGCCTGGGACTCGCAGCAATCCTTGTGCCTGAGTTTCCTGAGTGCTGGAATTACAGGTGTGTGCCACCATACCCAGCTAGAGTAAACAGTTTTAATGTGCAGAGTGTAACTATCCTAATTATTACATGGCCTCTGTACATTCTCTTATTAGAATGTTTTCTTAACTTATAAGAGTTTTTTATAAAATATATGTAAAAACATTCCTTTATTTTCTTATTTTAGACTATCTAGTGTCTTGTCTTAATAAAAATTTTCTTGTTATCAACTCTACTGATAATTTTCTTTGTATAGATTTTTGAGTTTCATGCCTTACTTTGGTGTGGTTTCTTTAATGCAAGATTAAAAATTTTTGCTTGTCTTATAATTTTGTTGTTGGACATGTAAGTCCATCTGGAATTAAGTTTTGAGAGTAGTGTGATAGAGACATAGAAGTCATTTAACCCCAGACTGTTACATTCTCTCTTTCCCCACACATTTAGAGTGTCACCTTTGTTATTTGTTCAATGTAAACGTGGAATTGATAGATTTTAAACTTACTGATGTACTGAACCCACACTGTATCATTTATTGGAGTTTGATAATACGGTTTACTTAATGGAGTAAGTTACTTCTATACTGACTCTTCTTTTTTAGAATATCCTAATTTTTGAATTTTTTTTCCAGAAGAGTTTTAAACTGTTCAAATTTTTAGGAAACCAACTAGTTTTAGTTTAGATTAATTAAGGTGTAAAGTTTAGATGAGTTATTTATCCGTTTAGTAATTTTTTATTGTTTGCCCTCTGTGTTTCAAATACTCTTGTAGGAGTTGGAGATATAATGAATAAAACAGTCTAGAGTAGGGTAACATTCCAAGAAGACAGAAAACAGACAAAATAAGTAAGCAATGTGTACAGGATGTTAGCTCATAGGAGAGTTATGGAGAAAAAGAAAGCGGAGAGGAGAAAGAGAGCAGCAAGAATGGGAGAGGCGTCAGTGTGAAATACGATGGTCCCTTCATACCTGGTTCCTTCAGAGGGGATGTTTGAGACTGACCCACAAGGTTTGCAGCAGTGATTAGTGGGTATTTTGGGGAAGTGTTTTGAGTGAAGAAGATGCTGTCATAAGGGCAAAGACTTTGGCATGTTATCAGAACACAGGAAGGCCATACAGCTAGAGTTAAGTGAACAAAGTCATAACTTAAGGAGAAAGCAGATTGCACAGGGTCTTTAAGTCATTGTAAACTGTATTTGTTGGTGTGTAATTATGTTGACATTGGTGGTGGGTTTAAGGCAGATGGTTGGCCCTCCATATCCATGAGTTCTGCATTCATCCAGCCACGTCTATCACATTTGAAACAGTGCATCTAAACTGACTGTGTGCACTCGTTTTCCTTATTAGTCCCTAAACAATACAATGTTTATATTAGCTTTGTTATGTGAGGTATTATAAGTAACCTAGGGATCATCTAAAGAGTGCAGGAGGGTGTGCACAGGTTGTACTAGGAGACTGGGCTGTCGTTGGATTTTGGTATCTGTGGGGGTTTCTGGAATCAGTCCCCCTTGGACACTGAGGGATAACTGTGACATGGTGTTTTAGTATTACACTTCTCACTATTCTGATTGAGTATAGACTGGGGTCTAAGACGGAAGCAGAATGAACCAGGAGGACCAGATGAGAAATGACAGACCAGGAATTCCCGTGATGGTGGTACAAAGTTGTAATTATGAAGATTTAATTCAATATTCATAAACTTGTATGAGTCTCCTTCCTCACATATCCTGATGGTACAGAGTACTTAGGTTTTTATGATTTTATTCTTTTTCTAGCTCACTAAATGGCTTACCTGAATTTTTTCAAACTAAGGCTATTCACAGTTTTACTTCTCATCTTGAAGAAGAATTGAATACTACTGACCTGTACTCTTATAGGAAAGTAGTTGATAATATATCTTCCTGTATGGAGAATTTTAACTTGGGTAAGCCAGTACTTTTCTAGTATGTTTTCTAACTAATACTGTCTTTGTTGTTAAGTGATTATTTTGGTGAACCTTCTTACCAGTATTTTTTTTCCCTTATAGGTAGGGCAAGTGTTAATAATCTGCTTAAAAATGGTAAGTCTTGTTATTTTATTTTGTTCTGAGAAGGGACTGCTTGTGTGAGTGCTTTTGGAACTGGCCTTGTAAGTTTCTTGGCAGTGAGTAGAGTACTGCAAATACCTAAAGTACATCATTCTCCTTATAATTTCAGTTGTGTGTTACAATAATCATTTTAGGTAGCTGATATAAAATATTTTCTTATAGTTAAAGCTCACAGTTTTAGGTTTTGACTTGTCACTGTATTCTTTTTCTTTCAGTGTTTCATTTTCTTTGGAAGAGTTTAATTGAAATCCTAGAAGAAAATAGGCAAGTGTTATATATTTGCATGCTTCTTGTGTGTGTGTGTGTGTGTGTGTGTGTGTAATTGCACACTTGCAGTTGTGCCTTATTTCTGTACAAAGTAACTTCTCAGAAAGATCTTGGGTAGTGTTATTTTCTATGCAGTTATGTGCCCTTCATTAATATTAGGCCTGATTATTTATGTTTATTGTATTTATTTTTGCTATTTAGTTTTAACAGGTCAAGTAAATTTTGATGAGAATTAGTGAGAAAGGGAAACACTCTTTCCCTCACCTTAGAGTGTTCTTTCTTCATTGAATCCTATCTTAGTTCATGGGTGCAGTTTCCTTTGCTGCCTCTGAAGATATTAGTGATAGTTGATTTTTGTTGGTTCGTTTATTTAAAGTTTTACTATCTTTATATGGTTTCTGTTTCTTATTAGTTGCTTTTTTCCCATATGCTGGGTTTGGTCACTACATTTCCTGCTAGAAATTTTCCTCAAAAGTGTAGTGGTCTTTGGCTCGGTATTCATACTTAAGAATATGGCACTGAGAATGGATTTAGTTATTAATTAGCTTTCCCATCACTGGGACACAGTACCTAACAACCACAGTTTAAAAGAGGAGAGGTTTAATTTGACTCTTGGTTTCAGGAATTCATTTCATTGTTAGCTGGCTCCAAGGCAGAAAGGCTTGGTGGAGGAAAGCTATTTAGTCCTTGGCAGCTGGGAAGCAGAGTGAAGGGAGAACCGTGTTCTACAGGCGTGGCCCCAGTGCATACCTCTTTCAACCAGGTTCCACCTCTTAACAGCACATTTACCTAGAACTCATCAGTGGCTCAGTCTACCGGTGTGTACCAGGTTCTCATGATTCAGTCACCTTATATAGGCCCGATTTTGAACCTGCCTTTCGGTGGACATTCTAGATCTAAATGATAACAATGGGGTTGACTGCAGGTTTTATTTTAGGGTTAGTCTAGCTGGGCTGTTTCTTGGGGGAACTCTTTATGTCAGTATCTTTAGTTCTGCTTGGATGGTAAATTTGTCACGGAAGAATTGTTCAAACCATTGTCTTCATATTCTCTTTGCTGAGGACAAAAAGCTGGAGTCTTGGTACTTAGCATCCTAATTCTCCTGTTTGCAGTATGACGTTATTGCCTTATCCATGTGTTCTGTTTTCCTTTTAGACGCTTGTGCTATATTCTCTAAAGGTTAACCAGTTATCTACTAGCTTGGGGGTATGATTCAGAATTCCTTCTTCTGAAGTCAACTTGTAGGCATTTTTTCCTGTTTCAGCTCTGTATTTTCTTTCTTATCAGGGATACTTACTGCCACATTTTCTGAGTGTTTGGGAGCTATAGACCAACTTGTGTCTAGGCTTCTTCTCACTCTTAGCATTCATCTTCTTGATTCTGCTAAGTCAGTTACCACTCATCCATCTGTATTGTAGCTTCTAAAATATTATTGCTGTTGTCTTGCTGCTTGTTAGTTGCCCTTATGTATTTATGTCTTTTTGCTTTAAATTCCATGGCTGTTGGTTTAAGGAGGCGAGGGAGGAAGTAGAAGGAGTATCTGTTACCATCTTTGATTCAAGGTCTCCTGCCTCCCCAGGAGCTCCTTCTTTGTCTTGTTTACTTGCTTTTTCCTTGGCTCATCTGCAAAATATGGTCCAGTCTTTTTTATTCTTTTTGCATCATGTGCCAGTTAGTCAGTTACTAACTTGGCTGGATTAAGAGACTCTTGGAGGTTGACTTTATCTTGGGGGTGCTGTATTTATCAGTGGGTTAATTCACGGGTGTTCATCACTGAATGTGCATGTAGGGGTGGGGCCTGGTTGAAGATGGGTCACTGGGGTGTGCCTTTGGAGTGTAGATCTCTTTTGGTACTTTTCCCGTGTGCTATGATTCTTGGCTGACATGAAGGAGCTTTGTTCCACTGTTCTCTTGTACCATACTGCCTTGAAGCCAGCTGACTGTGGACCAAAATCTCTGAAAGTGTGAGCCAAATAAGCCTCTCTTCCTTTGAGCAGTATGTGTCAAGCATTTTGTCCCAGCAGTGAGAAAGCAGATAAATACATGCTTAAGGTTATTCATTTCTTTGGTACCAGCCACCACCTATATATTCAATATTCCCAGATTTATCACTGCAAGTTGGAGCTCTTCCTTGAGTGGTAGATTTTCATAGTCACTTGTTTCTGAGATACCTCATGTTGGATATTTTATAGTTGCCTCAAATTCATTGTGTCCAAAAGAAAATTTGTCTTTTTATACTTCTCTGTAGTGCTGGTAATATCTAGTTTCTATCTCTGAATTTGCCTCTTCTAGGTACTTTGTATAAATAGAATCACAGTCTTTCTTCTTTTGTGCCAGGGTTATTTCACTTATAATATTTTTAAGATTTATGTGTGTGGTAGCATGTATCCGAATTTTATTCATTTTTATGACTGAATATTCTGTTATATGCATGTGCTATATTTGGTTTATCCATTCATCTGTTGATGGGGATTTAGCCTTTTTCTACCTTTTAGCTATTATGAATATGTTGCTTTGAATATTGGATAGAAGTACATGTTTGAGATCGTGTTTTCACTTCTTTTGCGTATGTACCTGAGAGTGGGTTAGCTGGATCATATGATAATCCTATGTTTGACATTTTAAGGAACTCCCAAAGTATTTTTTCTGACTTGGGTTTTTGTAATAAGATAAGTCTGTGTTCTCCCTGTGAAAAATAGATATAAGTGCAAGGGTGAAATAGGAGACAAGTTGGAAGCTATTGCAGTAATTCGAGGGAGAGATGACAGTCTTCAGGCCAAGATGGTAGCAGTAAAGGCAGTCTGACTGCAGATACATTTTGAAAGTAGTGCCAGCAGAATGTTCTAACAGATGAGATGAAGAGGACAGGAGATAGGGATAATTGTAATGTTTTTTGTAGGTAGAGATTTCAGCAGGTGGAATAGTTTTGGAGTTAAATGTAAATTAAGACTGAGATAACTGTTAGACATCAAAATGAAGATAGTGAGTAGCCAGTTAGATATACATATCTGGGATTGGAGATGTCTGAGTTAATAAAAATTTGAAAATTATTAGCATGTAGACTGTGCTAGTAGTTAGATGAGCTCAGCATTAGGGAGAGAATTGATGGCAAAAAGAAGAGGGCTAAAGACTGAATTCTGCAGGGCTCTGACTTAAAGAGGCTAGGGAGGGCAAAGGATGCAGCTCACTGGTAGAGCAACTGTTTAACACATATGGGGCCCTGAGTTGTCTGGGAAGAAGTGATTATGAGAAAATGTCAAAGAGTGTGCGTGTTAGTAGCCAGGTGAGAAAAGATTGAGGGAATGTTTAAGTTTGTAAATTGTATA